>MU858829.1:0-391044 GCA_033297175.1 Cladorrhinum sp. PSN332 | reverse complement strand
CTCGTGATCCTGACTCTGAAGTCTCTACCCCGCTATGGCTCATTTCCGACTCCCCCCCCCCCCCCCCCGCCGGCCGGGCCGCCGCCCCCCCCCCCCCCCCCAGACCGATGTACTATTCCATGTGCATTTTCAAGTTATTTTCGCGCGGTTTGAATTCTTTTCAAGTTTTACAGTTTATTGTTAGCTGCACCAGCACCGCCGAAGTTCCAGCAGTTGGAGCGAGGATCTGCCCCTTTAAGGTCGGACACGAGATCCACCCCCTGGGGCTGGCTTGGAGCTCGTATGATGCCTCAAACTGAAGAACAGCGGGTACGGAGGCAAAGCAGTTTGATACGTATTTCTTTTTCATGTTTGCGCCATCCATCAGAGTCAACGATTAAGTATGGAGTTATTGTAAAGGAGAACCAATTCGGATGAGTGTTTTTTTACCAACTCCGTGTTATTGTTATTGTTGCTGTTGTGAAACCGACTCTCGTCTGCGTTTCGCCCCAATAGGACCCAAATTCGCTCGGAGCCCAATTTCAAAGGAAACTCACACAAGTGACTCAGTTTTAATGATTGGTGCGCCAACAACAAAAAAAAAAAAAAAAAAAAAAAAGGATGTCGGAGCTTTAGTGCATCTGCCAGCAAAACAAAGCACATTACTCCATGTTGGCAAAAGCGTTGAGAGCAACTCAGTTCGTGACTCGACCAAGGGTAACAACAAAAGCCTAGAAAAACAAGGCCCACCACTCCCATGAGTTGAAAGTTAAGATGATTCTGCTGGCTTGACAGCCAGCCAAGCTAGGTTACTATGTAAGGGTGCATAAATACCACAGCATTTCCACAGCAAATATAATAACATATCCTTCGCATATCCAGCAAGACTCAGTTGTACGATACTACAGCCACCACAAACACAACTATTATTGGTCTCGACACACAACCCGTCACTCAGCAATGGGAAAGAAAGAAGATGACAGGGTATACCGCAAATGCTCCTGCAAGAAAAATGGAGGCTGCAAGCCCGGGAACGAGGATCCCAAGTTGAAATGCAAGGGAATGACCCAAGATGCCAGGCATCCACGATATTGCTCCCACTGCCGCAAAAAGGGCTGTCACCACCAAAATGCCGTCGACACGTCGGGCAACAACCTTTACCCACAAAACTCTCACGCGGGTGGGCACAGTCCCTACGCCTCATCTGGAGATGCCTTGCCGGTCCCTTCACCTATCGCAACCACAGGAGTCTCAGTGACGTCTGTCAAAACCAACGCGGGTGCCGGAAACGACAAATTTTGCAACTGTTACTTGCACGGATGTTCAACTTGTTGCAGCGAGAATTGCGACATGTACGCAGTCTCGGGTAAAAGACAGTGCAAACTATGCGACGAGAGAGATTGCCCACAATATGAGGCTCCAAACTCCAAAGCAGAGCTTGCATCTGCCGCCGAGAGATCAGACAGGGCCAAGGAGACTTCCAAAGACCCGTCCAAGAAAAACGCCACTTGCAAGTGTTACTGCCGCAGAACAAAGTCCAAGAGGTGCGCTGGGTGGAACAAACAGAAAAAGAGAAACGAGGCGTGCGAAGAAGGACTCTGGCGCGGCGATCAATGCAAGTTCTGCTACGGTGCCCGGTGTCCGACCGAGAAAACAACCACGGCGGTTTCTTTTGAGGAAAGTAAAAGGCTAGCCAAATGTCGCTGTGTCAACAGATTGTTTCACCGTTGCAAAGCCGGAACAGCTGGTTGCCAGAGAGAGGGTTCCAAAGCCACGAAGGGTCTATGCACAGGCTGCTCCGACCTGGGCTGCCCCACGGACCGCGAATACAATGCTACCGGGCGCGACGTGCTGCTGCATCAGCTAAACTATAACGGGGTTAATTGTTTCTGCGTGGAAAGAAACCACAGCGAATGCCAAGTCGGTGCCGACTATTGCACAAAGATCAAGTATGTCCAAGAAGACCACACCGAGGTTCGGTGCGTGCCCTGCACAGACGGAGGATGTCCCGATAGATACCACATGCATGGAGGCAACACCGAAGGCTACGAACCAGATCCGAACTCGCCGTACAGCGAGGCTCGAATGCAAGCGATGCGTGGGGATGACAGGGTGGTCAAAGATAAGAGGGATAAGGGGAAGGGGAGAGCCGAGTAAATCATAATACAAGAGAGCAGGACTACTCTGGGATCGACAGACAGGTTCACGCTACAGGACAGGCATATGAAGGGTATTCAAGAAACGAGAAATGCTGATCATGTCTCATTGAGAATTTTGGCATTTTTGGCGGAGACTTCTTTTTTTGGTATGTACTAGACTAGTACCTCTTTTTTTTTCTTTCTTTTTATTACCTCTGTTCAAGTTGATCTTGAGCCATTTTGGACTTCCCCTACCGAGCAGGTCGACCATAATTGGAAAGAAAAACTCGGTTTAGGTAGATCCAGAAACAAACCTAGTAATCTGAGACAATCTGAACCAACCATCACAACAACAAAAAGAAATCTATGCATCATGACAACAAAGACCAAGACGCTAATACACCACCGCACTCCAAATGTGGGCCACATGGAAGTTATGACAACATGTGTTAACTATACCTTGAAGAGAGCAAACTACGTATCAGATTCTGATAACGATAAAAAAGATTGCTACATCATAAACATAAAGCTTGACACCACGAGGATAATCCGGACCTTACACAAGCAAGAAAGGGTTGCATTTCTTACCACCATGACCAAAAGCTATATCACATCACGAAACATCAATATATCAGGACACAAAAACCTGCAAGTCTTCAAAAACAGAAAAGAACAACTCCTTGCTTGATTTGAAACCCAGAAGGCTGATACAGCCCTACCTAAAATACCCGCAAGAAATCCTTTGACCTCAAGAAGAAAACAAACCCAAAAAAAGAAAACACTCGTTACCTAGCTAATACAAGAGAAGAGACCCATCGAAGAAAGAATACTAATTGTCCCAAAACAAAGTGAAAATATCCCTAGTTCCATCCATAACCGCTTTCGACCCAAATAAGAAAAGGAAGCGCGCACGTACTCATCTATCCCCAAGCACAGTCCTCGCCCCTCCCCTTCCCCTACCCCAAATCCACCCCCTGACCCTTTTCCTGACACTCCATCCCGTAACCCCGCCACCACCACCAACACCAGCAACGTTCCCAGACCCGCCCAAAGACTACGACCGAGTCCCTTCCCGTTGCTGCTGCTGCTGTTGTTCTTTCTCCTTCTTCTCCTGCTGCTGAGCAGCCAACCTCCTCTTCTCCCGTTCCAAATTGTCCCTAAGCACCATATTCTCCGTCTCACTCGCGTTTATCCTCTTCATCGCTTCGCCCCTGTCTAGTATCCTGCCTTCTCTTTCCGCTTTGAGTTTGTACTCCAGGTCTCGAAGTCGCAACATCCATTTGTTGTCCATCGTGCTCGTGCTTTGACTCGTATGACTTGCAGAACCAGCAGCGGAGGCGTTATTAGAGCCTCCCCCTCCTTGCTGTTGCTGAGAATTGGAAGAGGACGCCGGATTTTGCTGCTGCGCAGCAGGCGACGTAGCTCTCGAACTGCCCCTGTGTGGCGTTGGCTCATCATATTCATCCCCATTCTGTTGTCCATCCGGAATCAGCATCCCAAACTCATCCACTCTCGTATGTCTAGAATGATAATGACTAGACGTCCTGGAAGGAACACTAGCAGACATCCTCCCAGCCGAATTCCCCCGACTTCCCGTCTTCGGTATCCGACTGCTACTGCTCCCACTCTTTCCCTTCGGCCCAGTAGGAACAGAAGGTGAGGGGCTCCCACCACCCGGGGAATTGTCCCCCAGCCCATTCGGATCACCAGTCGCAGCATAAGCAGCCCTGGAACGAGCATCCGCTGCCGCTCTAAGTGTAGCGTTCTCGACCTGAAGCTGCCTAAGCAACTGTTCCATTCCCGCCAGCTGCTTGGTGGCCGAATAATCCTCACGGCTGCCACCGCGACTCTGACTGCCCGCCGGCAGTGATCCCGTCATAATCTGGGTCCTCATCCAGGATTCCATCTTCTCGATCCTCTTTGTGCGCTGATCCAAATGACTCTCCAGAGTCTGATATTCCCTCCACAGATCCTTCTCGACTGACTTGACCCGAGTCTGGAAGGTAGCAACCATTGTCTCGATCGTCTTGACGGCGGCCATCAAGTTCTTGCTGAACCCAGGAAGCATGGTAGCCACCGCTTCCAAACTGGGCAAAGCCCGTCCGTTGATGAGGCTGTTATCGTGTGCCCAATCACTGCCGCAGAGAGTGGACAAACGAGTCCAGAGTCTCAGCAGCAGTTCGTTGCGCTCTGTCAGCTGCTCCTTGAAACTGGTCTCCAATTGAGAGATACGCTTCTTATCAGCAGCCTTGGCAGCCTCGAGATCCATAATCCTCGCATCTTGGGAGCTAACTGTACGCGTGACGTGGGTGTGTGTCTTTTGGAAGGTTTCGTACTGGTTCTTGACGTTGCGGTGAGCGGCGCGCTCCTTGTCCAACATCTCGGCCAGCTTCCGTGTTTCGAGACTGTGGGACTCGAGCAGCGCATCTCGTTGCTTGATGATGCGGTCTTTCTCAACCAACGAGGCCTTGGTTGCCTCGAGGTCGCGGACCGTGTTTTCCAGATCACGCTGAACCTTGGCGACGGATTTGAGTAGACTAGACCTGGTGCCGTTCAAGTCGCCCAATGCCTCACGCAAGTTGTTCTCGAGCTCAATCAGCCTCTCTTTCCACTCTGTAGCCTCAACCTCCCTACTGCTCAAACTCTTTCTCAACCTCCTGACCTCGTCCTTGGCGTTTGAAGCTTCCCGGTTGAGGTCGTTGACGAACTGTTGAATCTCCTCTTTCTCCTTGTTGGCCACCATCTCCCTCTGCCGTCGTTCCGTGGCCAGCCTTTGCTCCAACTCCCTCGCCCTGTCCTTCTCGTCTCTCACGATCTGCTCGACATTAGCGAGCGCAGCCTCGAGATCCCCGATCCGGATCTTGTCTCCCTCCTGCTCCTCCCGCAAGAACGCAATCTCTCCCTGGCTTGATTCCTGTTGTACAGATAAGCGATTAGCCTTGTCATTGGCCTCGATGAGCTTAGCCTCGAGTTCCTCCAGCTCCTTGTTAGCGTCGCCAAGCTCCTGCTCGAGTTGCTGTATGCTCTTCAACTTGGCCTCCTGCTCGTCCTCGAGCCTGACAAGTGCGTCGCTCATCTTCCGCATCTCTTCCTGCAAGGCGTCAAAGTTCTCGGTGCGGTCCGCCAGGTCAAGCTGAAGTCGTTCAATCTCGGTGCTCTTTTGATCGCCTTCGGCTTCCAATGCGTCAATCTCTTCTTGCGCCTCTTTGCGGAGGGCCTCAAACTCATTTTCGAGATTGGCATGTTCTTGCAAAGCCTCGTCCCTCTCTGTCTGTAGAGCCATCAAGTCGTTCATCGCTGCGTCGATGTCCTCTTGGAGAGCTGCAACCAATTCCTCAGCCTGCTTCTTGGCTTCCACGGCGGTCTCGAAATCCTCCATGCAAGCATCAAGTTCTCGTTGAAGATCTTGGTTGAGTAGTTTGAGCTCGTTATTCTTGTCGCGCATTTCTGCCAACTTGTTTTCAAGATCCTCCCGGTCCATGTCATCGAGGGCAGTTGTTACGCGGGTGCCGCCACTAGCGCGGGAATGTGACCGCTCGTGGACGCCTGCGCGGGACGCGGATCTTTCAAGGAGACTATCAATGGTCGAGGGAGCAGGCCCACCTCGGCGTTGTGCCATCTTGAGATCCTCAATTTCCTGGTATAATCGTTCCTTTTCGCGGTTCCTGGAGGTGAGCATTGAGGTCTGCGCGCCAACTTCGCGGCGGAGTTCGGCATTTTCGTGCCGCAATTGTTCGCTTTCTCGCCGAAGGTCATCAACGAGCGTGGTGCTAGTAGCTGTCGCATTATCTAGCTCCGAGAACGACGTCGTAGGCCGCCCAGGCGAAACTGTGTGTTCCCGTTGCCTTCTGTTGTGATGATAACTGCTGCTCAGATTCGAGGGTCCACCCGCTGGAGATGACACTTCCTGTCTTAGCCGGAAAATCTCGTCCCGCAATCGTCGATTATCCTCGTCACTCTGTTCTCGCCGCGCAGTTTCCTGCTCGAGCAAATCCTTCCAAACATCAGCCTCCTCCTGTCTGCCCAGATCTCCACTCATTCTTTCCCCTGCTTTTTCTCCCAATGTCCGCACGACCTCGGCCATCCTCCTCTTCTCGGCCTCCCTGTTGAGACCCTCGTTCCTAAGCCTCTCAATCTCGGTGACGTATTCCTCCAATTGCTCCCTGAGATAAATCAGCTCCTCTTCCCTTTCCTGGGCTTCCTGGTCGTAGGCCTCGCTGTGCTCATCGTCTGTGAGCATACTCTTTGCCGTCCCCGGTCGCTCATCCTCGTCCTTGAGCTGTTTCTCCAGCTCCTTCACCCTTCGCCTCAGCACCTTGTTGTCGCGCTGCAACACTGCCAACCCCGTCTTGAGCTCCACGTTCTCCGAGATCATCTCCTTAATACCCTCTTCAGAGAGCTTGTCAAGACGGTCACTCAAGAACATGACCTTGAGCTTGAGGTCAAAGTTTTCCTTGCTCAACCGCTCAATAGTACTGCTTTGTTCTTTTAGGGTCAAACTCTTTCCGTGCCGACTAGTCGTGGAAGTATTGAGGTTGACCGCATCGAACGTCGAGGCCCTGCCAGGGGTTGACAGGCCACTCTTTGTTTTGTACTCTTTTGCGAGGTATTCGGGGACGTGGACATCTCGGACATGGCGAGCAAGAACTGTGTCGGTTGGGGCGGCAAGAACGGCCGGTCTGGTTGGTTTCGGGGTCTGAAGAATGTCTTGTCGACGAAGTGGCGGCTCCGGCGATAAGCTAACGTCTCCCTCATCCAAGGTCTCAAGCTGACTGAAGACCGGCCCGGTGTTTTCCTGCATGTCCTCGATCCCGCTGGCCATACTTCCCATACTAATAGACCGGGAGAGAATGTTGCTAAGACTTCGCTGCTGCAGTCCGTGGGATGGTGCAGCACCACCGGATTGAAGCGCATAGTCCGCGCCCATCCCCACGGTAGTGTCGCTGTCGGGGTCAGTGAGCAGAGAAGTTACGGAACGTTGGCTAGTATTTCGGCGGTGAAGAAACTTTGGCCTTTGGGCCACCTCGGACGCCTGGCCAACGGCGTGCCCTGTATCGGTCGATGTTCTCTGTGCACCGCTGCTAGAATCAACATTGTTCCTCGACTTATTCTGACTGGGTTCAGCTTGTATTCCATAATCATCGGTAGAGGTGTCGTGTTGGGGCTCCGGCTCTTCGGCGTGAGTTGGCATCGCGCGGGAGACAGCTCGTGATATGGTTCTCGCGGCGGCGGCGGCGGTTGGAGAGGACGAAAAGCTCTCGAGGGATTTAGTCGTATTGCTCAGGTCGGCTGACCTGCCATTATTACTATCGGAGAGTTGGGAGATATCGGCATCGTTGGATGTGCCGGATATGATGCGACTTGGGACGGGTAGAATTTGCGATTCGTCGGGGTCTGAGGCGGTGGGCCGTGGGGGTGCGGACTTTTTTGTCGGTGAGTCGAAGAGGAAAGTGTCGTCGACGCCATTGTTGGAGATGGGGATTGGTGAGAGAGGGGCCGCGAAGCTGGACTCGATATCTTGGAGGTGCTGTCGTACGGCGATCTCGGCTTGGGAGTCGGAGTGTCTCAAATCCAAGCTAGGACCTTCGAAGAAGCTGCTCTCGGGGACGGCAAGGTTGGAGTGGGATGGAGGGCGAAGGAGTGGGGGAATATTCTCGGGTTTGAGGGCGGTCGCATTCGATGAGGAGAAGATGGGCGGCCGGTCGTCGGTGTTGGAGTTGGTCGAGTTGGCGGAGCTGGCGGTGTTGTCATTTCCGTTGCCATTGGTGGTATTGGCGTTGGTATTTCCAAAGAAATGAGACGTGGATGGCCGCGACGATGGAGGGTCGTCGTCTTGGTCCATTTTGTCGCTCTTCAAAGGACAAAAAGGATCGGGTCGCGCGCGGTGTTCGGGGTGCGCTTTGTTCACCAGAGCTTCATCATTTCTCTGGTTTGATCGCTACCAAGTAGCACTCTCGCTTCGTGCTGGGGTCCACCAGGAACCAAATCCTGGAAGCAGCCAAAAGTTCCCGACTTGGTTGTGTTTGGGTCCGTGCGCTACTTTGCTAGCGTCCGCAGGACCCCTGCCGGTTGCTACGGACAGCATTTCTGGCCAATGGAATGCGTGGAATCCAGGCCGATCTGCAGGAGGGATTGCAATGATGAAGCTCCACAAATGGGTGGGTTTTAAAATGCATAGCTGTCAGGCACGCAAACTGGAAGGCAATTGCACTGGCTTCCTTCTGGCTTTCCATTTTGAAAATGTGAAAGGAACAACGCAAGGCAAGCAGTATGACAACTTCTTTCACGAGACCCCGTTGGCTCTTCCACATTGGCTCTCCATCTCCCTGCTGCTCTCACCATCGAACACTATTTGTTCGAAGCCAGCAAGAGTCGGCATCATATGAGAGTCGGATGTTAAAAAGCTGCTATTAAAGGCAATTATGCGCGGAGACGGTTTCAAATATATGGCAATGCAATCTCAATTGGAAGTGTGCTGATTGAGGGCACTTACGACATCGCTGGCGAAGTGGGGGAGTCAACTTGGCGGAAGAGACTCTCAATGCTCATGAGGCCTGAATTTGAAATTCCAATTGATACCGGACCTGTTTAGCTTAATTAATTTGTCGTCATTGCGCATCCTCCTTCAGGCTTCCATCGGGTTAGGATGAATGTTTACGAACTAAAACTGTGAACCAGAGCCCACATTTAGTCACTCCTTCCCCCGCATACCCTTCTCGCTTTGGCTTGCAGGACCCCCTTTCTTGCACCGTACTTGGTGGAAACCCTGGTATGGGGCGACACCACAAAACTTTGATTCAAACCGACATCCCTGCGGCACTCTTTCCCTGTCTCACGTGTTGTCGGCTGACCAACATGTAATTAGTGATTAAAGGTCCATGAGTACAGTGCACCCCTTGACTGTTTGTTCGCACGTACATAGCCTTGTGATTGATATACCTTCAGGGAAACGAGCATGCCTTCTTAAATAAAGAGGCCTACCGGAAAATAAAAAAGGTATACTAGAATATAAATATACATCACTTGAAGTTAAATACCTTGATAAATAATATGCGTTTTTAAAGATAAAGGCGCTCATCTGGAATTGATGAGGGAGACTAGAATGTTAATAGGCTTTGCTTGAAGTTAAGTGACCTTCTTGATAAATCACAGGCCTTTTTGAAGATTAATATAATAGGCCGCAGTGAAAAAAAAGTAGGCCGAAGAACCACGCTAACAAACGTTCGGGGGGGCATTGTATTCATGGACCTTTGATCACCGGGCACATGTGTGTAGGCCAGCTAGCAACATATGAGCCCACAGGAACTGAAGGCCAGGATTATGAAGTGTTACACTGCTGTGAAGAGGCGCTCTTGGCTGCAGTGAGCGGGTGGACATGGCCAGTCTCGTGAGGATGCCTCACGCCCGACCGTAATAAGCGGCCTCTTTCCTGTGGCTGCCCAACCCCAAAACCCCCGCGAATTCAACGAGCCTTTTGAACGGCTCTCTTTGGGAAACTCCGGGAGCACTGGGCCCTTCTTAGAGGTAGCGCATTTGGATATCATCATCATTCCAGTGGGCTTTGTCTCATGGATCGTCTTTTTGCTGTATAGCCTTTGTTGTTGATATTCTCATTCAATTGTACTGGGTACCTCGCCAACCATGTCGGACACCACGAAATACACCGTCGGCTGGATCTGCGCGATCATGATGGAGTCCGTTGCCGCCGGCGCGTTTCTCGACGAGGAACATCCCCCACCATCGCATGGAGACCAGCAAGACAACAATACCTACGTCCTCGGCAGCATGGGAGGCCATAATGTTGTGATCGCTGCGCTTCCGGATGGCGAGTATGGCACAAACTCGGCGGCGGCAGTTGCCCGAGACATGCTGCGCAGTTTTCCGAATGTGCGCATTGGATTGATGGTTGGCGTTGGAGGAGGAGCTCCCTCGTCGAAGCACGATATCCGACTAGGCGACGTTGTGGTAACTGGTGGACCTGAGGGTGGGATCTTCCAATACGACTTTGGCAAGAGAATCCAGGACCAGGATTTCAAGCAAACCGGGCACTTGAACAGACCACCAATGGCTTTGCGAACAGCTGTGAGCACACTGCAGGGGATATACGAACGAAAGGGCCACCAGCTTGGGCAGAGCGTTGAAGCGGCGTTAAAGGAGATCAAGCGCCGAAAGAAATACAGACGACCCCCTCCCGAAACGGACAGACTGTACAAAAGCCATGTCGTGCATCCTCATGATGCAATCGGGCCCTGCGATATTGTCTGCGGGAAGGCCGATTCCAACCTGGTCACGCGACAGGCACGAGACGAGGAGGAGGATGATGATCCTGCAATTCACTACGGCTTGATTGCGAGCGGCAACCAGTTGATGAAGGATGCCCATGTGCGAGATATGTGGGCGGACAGCAAGAATGTACTTTGCTTTGAGATGGAAGCCGCCGGTCTGATGAATCACTTCCCGTGCCTCGTTGTTCGCGGAATTTGTGACTACTCGGACTCCCATAAGAACGAGGGTTGGCAGGGGTACGCTGCTATGGTAGCAGCTGCGTATGCAAAGGATCTTTTACTTCGGATCGCTCCCAGCAGGCTCGATGGCGAAGCGCGCATCGTGGATGTACTTACGAAAGGTTAGTGACGCGTGTCCAGTTTTCGTGGCAAGCCTCTCCCCTTCTCCCTATGGGAGAAAGCGCGTTGCCTTCGTTGCCTTTGAGGTCTTTCTGGTCTTTCTTCGCGATGGCTTCCTTTCTGGAGAGAAAGGAAGCCATGACGGCTTTGTTGGCAGGCTGGCCAGCATGCCTCTATTTATAGAGACCTTCCCCTTCTTCTTCATAGCTCAGAATTCATCATCACTTAAGTCTTCTTCGTCTTGTGTAGCAGTTTTACTAGGTGCTGGGCTTGAGCTAACAGGACGTGTGTAGTCGAACATGGCCTGGAAGATTTTCGGCATGAGACCCAGACTTCCCTCGCGGCACTAAGTGGGGATCTTGACGTTCAAAAAGCTGAACGGTGGCTCGACGCCGTGGACGCATCGACGAATTATAACCAAGCAAGGGCCAAATGCCACCCAGCAACCGGAAAGTGGTTCTTAGACAGTAAAGAGTTTTCGGAGTGGAAAGGAGGCTCACGAAGGTGTCTATGGCTTCATGGCTTTGCAGGCTGCGGCAAGACTGTCCTGAGCTCAACAATAGTCCAAAATGTTGGAAATATGCAAGGCGTCACTATTGCCTCCTTTTATTTCGACTTCACCAGTCCGTCAAAACAGACATTCGATGGTCTATTACGGTCTCTCATCTTTCAACTTCACAAATAGGATCCTGCCAAAGGGGAGCTTGAGAGGCTATACCATCGGCACGGAGACGGCTCCAGAGAGCCAGATACACAAGCGTTGGTTGAGAGTTTGCAGGATTCGATGAGGGGCTCTAAAGCAACTTTTATCATTCTAGATGCATTGGATGAGTGCGCTCATGGTGAGAGAAGACATCTCCTCAGGTGGTTGGAGACCTTCTTGACCCAGAAGCTCATAGTCCCGGACCTGAGGAGAATTCAGCTGCTCATCACCGGAAGACCAGAGCCTGAGTTCGAAAGGTGCATCCCAATTTGGATCGATCCAGAGAACTGTCTATCACTAAATCAAAACGCCGTCGACGCCGATATCCAGACCCAATTATGTCATATCAGAACCACAAACAAACCCGGATTTTGTGGTGAAGAGGCTGCCAGAGAGCCTCCAAGACGAGATCCGCATAAAGGTCGGAGCTGGGGCTAAGGGAATGTGAGTTTTCAATATTGAGAGAAAGCTTAAACTTAACGAGTCAGTCATTAACATCTCGCCAGGTTCCGTTGGGCAGAATGTCAACTCAAGACCCTCGCAACACGTACGGCCCCCGAAGCCATGGAGACTGCTCTTACACAGTTGCCTAAGGACCTGGGCGAGACATACAAACGCATGATTGATGGCATACCGAAAGAGATGAAGAACGATGCGATTCGTCTTTTGCAGTTTCTCGTGCATTGGGAATCGCACCGCCCGATGACACTATACCAGGCCCGAGAGATATTAGCCACACGACCAGATGACATGGAAGAGGGACCGCGAGGTTTCAACCCCACCGCAGACCATTTAAATGTAATGTAGTCAAGTACTGCGCTCATCTTGTCCGGATACGTGTACACAGCGACGCCATCACATTTACCCTTTCCCTAGCTCACTTCTCAGTCAAAGAGTATCTTCTGGAGAGACTCGAGTTTAATCTTGAGAGTGCAAGCGCCATCCTTGGCAAAACTTGTATAAACTATCTTGAGGACATCAAGGACTCTGAATGCCACCCAGAGGAAGATACAGGCTTATACATTCACGAGACAATGGCATACTATGCTGCACGGACCTGGACGGTTTATTATATGTCGGCACAGAGGTTGGAAGATCCTTCTCTGATCGAGCGAGCGATTGCGTTCGTGGACAACGACTTCACGTATTTACGGTGGTTCAGCATCGAACCTCCTTATTTCAGCAATGATCTCAGCCTGAAACTTCACTGCGCATGCGTGGTTGGGCTCTTCGCAGTCGTAGAGTGGCTGTTGGATCACGGGGCCGATGTCAACGCGCAAAATGACTTTGATGGTGCTCCTCTTCAAGCTGCTTCAGGCTCGCGGTTTGAGCCGCACCTGCCACTTATGTCTTTATTCCTCGACAGGGGTGCTGATGTCAATGCGCGTGGTGGCAGGCATGGGATTGCTCTCAACGCCGCGTCGGCAACAGGTAATCGAGCAGCTGTAGCCCTTCTTTTGGACAGGGGTGCAGATCTTAATCCGTCAGATATTACCTTTCGCACTCCTCTTAGCTGTGCGGTTGAAACTCGTTAAACAGAGACAGTACAACTGCTGCTCGACCGGGGGCTAATTTGGATGCAGAGGACCGTGAGCACGGAACTGCTTTGGTAACTGCCGCTTTGGGGCATTCCCGAGACAGCCTCCAGATTGTGCGTATGCTACTCGAAAACGGTGCCGATGTCAATTTGCAGGATGACCATTACGGAACTACGTTGCAAGCTGCTGCTTCAAGAGATTCCCCATACACCCTCCAGATTGTACGTATGCTACTCGAAAACGGTGCCGATGTCAATCTGCAGTGTCCGGGTTCTTACGGAACTGCTTTGCGAGCTGCCGCTTTAGGGGGTTCCCGATACAGCCTCCAGATTATACACCTGCTACTAGAAAACGGTGCTGATGTTAATCTGCCGGCTGGCTATTACGGCAATGTGTTGCAGGCTGCCGCCTCGAACAGTAGCATGGAGATTGTACAAACACTCCTGAACAAGGGCGCAGATATCAACGCAAAGGGAGGCCACTACGGCAGTGCTCTTCAAGCTGCATGTTTGAAACACTGGGACTACGGTTCCAGAAGCGTTATTAAGCAACGGACTATGATAGAACTCCTTCTAGAGAGGGGCGCTGATGTCAATGCCCACGGAGGAGAGTTTGGCAGCCCCCTCCAAGCTATTTGTGCTGAAATGCGATTTGATAAGGACGATGCGGCACCTCATTGCTCTCTTATAAAATTGCTGCTGGACAAGGGGGCCAATGTCAATGTTCGGGGTGGCAAATATCGTTACGCGCCCCACGCCGCCTGTTCTTGCAACTGTCGGTTTACAGACGAGGACCATCTCGATGAATTCCCGGGTGCTAACTGCAAGTATAACGTTGTGAAGTTACTGCTGGAGAACGGTGCAAATGTCAATGCAAGAGGTGGAATATATGATACTGCGCTGCAGGTTACCTCATTTAGGGGTCTCCACAGCACTGTAGGGTTGTTGTTACAGTTCGGTGCGGATATCAATGCACGAGGAGGTCGCCATGGGAATGCTTTGCTGGCTGCCATGGCAAAGAATCGCAAAGGAGTCGTCGAGCTGCTATTGGAGTCGGGGTTTGCGTGGCGCCCTAGTGAAGACCTTGAGGATTTATGTGAGGGGATTGCTGAACTATTCTTGGAGGCCGGAGATGTCCAGAGGAACGCTCAAATGGAGGACGGGGGATTCGTTGAGTTTGAAGGGCAAGAGATATAGAATTAGTCGAGACGATGGTACTGAACACGGAAGCTTCTCCTTATGCGTCGGAGATGCTGAAGGTTCTAGGAAGTCCTAGGGATTGGTTCCTACATTCGCCCCCATAACTCGGAGAGAATCTAACCTTTCTAAAATAGACGGATGAATGCATTTATTTATGATAGACTAATCGCCTGTGCTACATTTCGAAGCTGGACCATTTCAACCCCCCTTGCCTCAGCCATCTCACTTCTGCAAGAAATACACCAAAAAGCCCTCCCTCTGCGCCTGATCCTTGGAATACTTGACCTGATGAACCACCTTCCCAGCCTTATCCTTCAACACGATACCTCCACCCTTATTACTCAACGCTGCCCCGGGAACAGCAACACCCCTGTTGCTCTGCGCAACCAACTGAACGCCCTTCAACACCTGACTCTTTCCGGCCCCATTCTCAATCTTCCACCCATCCAAATCCACAGTCTTGGTGGAGCGATTAAGCAAGTACACCGTCTCCCCTGCTCCACGAGTAGGCTGCTGATCGGGCCCATACGGATTGACAAGCGCAGCCTCAACCTTGACATCCACCGCAGGTTCGATAGGCCTCACTCCGCCCAACAACTGAGCAAAGTTGTCACCAATCGGTCCGCCCTCATCATCAGTCTTGTACGTCTGGACGGCAAAGGCCAAGAAAATCCCCTCCCAGTGTCCATCAGGAAACGCCAGGATAATCCCTCCGTCCTGGAAGATTCCATTATCCCCCTCCCACTGTCCCGAGTTCCCCTGATTCATGTGAATATCGTGAATGCCCGTCTTGTCACTGTAGGGCTCGCCAAAGAGGTAAATGTCGGCCTCGGAGTCGACGGCCTGGTTGAGGATGGGGTCAAGATAATCGAGGATGTTGTTTCCTCCGTGGGGAGCTTCATCCGAGAGGAGGATTCCATCTTCGGGTTTGAAGAGTTTGAGGCGCAGGAAGTCGAGGCCGAGACTGCCGGTGTCGGCCGTGCCGCGCTGGGAGTGGAAGCCGCGGGAGAGGGACTGCAGAGAGGAGGTGTAGGCGGCGGAGGCTGTCGCCAAGTCGCGGATGACCCAGTAGACTAGGCGGGAGTCGGAGGACTTGGACTCGATGTTGACTGCCGCGTCGAGGCCGGTGGAATCGTCGTCGGAGAAGGTGATGTGGCCGTGACCGGGCTTAGCGGTCCCGCTCCACTCGGTGGGGGTGCCCTTCCAGACGCCGTATCCTCTGAGAGGCATGGTGGTGGTGATGGGGATGGGGATGGCGTTGCGAGTTTGGGTTGTAACCAGGTTGCTGAATTGCGAGACGAGGGAAGGGGTGCGGAAATGTCACAGTTCAGCGTCGGTTCTTGCCATTATGTACTTTTTCGCACCGAGCAAAACAGGTCAGGAAATGGCGTTGCGAAACCACTCCTCAGCTTGGGTGGGTGTCCCACACGAATGCGGTGGAGGGGCGGGGAATTCCAACATGACATGGCAGTTGAACCCCGGGGAAGTTGGAATCAATTGGGTTTTGCTGACACTACTGAAGCCATCGGACGGACGTTACCCCCGAAAGGTTCAAGCTTTGCTGGTCGGTCATCGGGATTGAGATCTCAGCCCTACGATGCAACCGAGACTCTCCTGCCACTCGTGTTACACGGCATCTTCTTTGAGTGACGCCACGCGTCACAGCCGAGCTGATAAACACGGTGCTTTATACTCGGGGCCCAAGCTGAGATGGATACGTGAGCGGTGTGTATCATAACAGCATTTGCGCAATTCTGCATTGACTTCTATGCACGGCTCAACTCTCTGGATTGTTGCAAGTTGCTGCTGGCTCTTAACTGAGGCTGGGAAGAAGTTTCGAGGCATGAGTGAACACCAGATTAAGCAACGAAAAAAAAAAGGAAATCTTGGCTGGCAAATCTGGCGTGCACTAACAGTGGAGTGGGAGATCAGGTTTGGGATGACGTCAAGGCAGGCGCGCCCGTATGTCTGTGTCGTCACTATGCGTCCCTTCCCAGGACTTTTAAGGTATGCATGAGGATGCATGGATGCCTAAATACGTCCACAAGGTGTAAAGACCAAGGAGGCCACAGCGCGAATAGATATTAATGAGATGAAAGCACATACGAGACCTTCTTTTTTTCTTTTTGGTAAAAGAGAACACTATTTTTGCTTTGCTTCTTTCTGCTCCTCGACCTTGCCCTCCTGCATCCCATTGCCTTGATGCCCCGTGGCAGCCCCCTCTTCCTCATCACTGTACTCCCTTGGTAACAAGTTATACTTGGCAAATGCCGGGATAATCAATACCAAGGCATCATCCAAGTCCTGGGCCACCTTTGCCTTGACAGCCTCCGCCGCCAGCGAATCAAAAAAGGTATTGACCCACGGTCTGTCTTCAGTCTTTATTGTTTTACCAGGAACCTGTTTCATCTGCCCTGCAAGAGCGAGCATAAAGAGCGAAAACAGCTCGCGGGAAAACTGCTCAAGGTGGGTGGTATCATGGCTGTCCACAACGACGAGGTCGGTGTCGACTGGCATCTCGTCTGTCTTTGGTTGGGCATCCTCCAGGTCTGGTGGCGCCGATAATGAAGGAAGGGGACTGCAAATATGTTGTCAGTGGTGTGTATAAGCATGAAGGAAGCCCTTGGTTGGAGACAACTCACAGCGACAAAGAGGAAAGATACATGCCAAAATACGGGTCGTTAACAGTCTTGAAGAGGTTACGCTCGGCTGTTCCTTTGACCCTGGCTTGACCATTAGGGCACTGATGCCCTTGGAGAGGTCTGTTGATCCACTGCCCTAGGACTTTAGTGGGACAGTCTGTGTGCGGCGGAGACACACCCACAATACGTGCAAACCTGCGAGGTTGATTGTCCCGCAGTGCGCTATAGTCTTCCAAGCGTTCGAGCGCGAGGCTGTACCGCCAGCAGAAAAAGAGGGATCGAAATGTGTCTTTCAAGGATTCACCCGCCAACGTGATGCTGATCGGTTGAATCGAGTAGAAAGTGTCTCTCTCGTCAGTCATTCCCCTCCTAACACCTCGAATGATGTCAATCTCCCAGCAAAAAGTTCGAAGATCGGGTTTGCGAGAGCCTGCAGGACCCCAATAGAAAAGCGGGCTCGGACGTTGCCAAGATGCTTCGTTTGTGTATTGATCACTGACCGATATCGCTGTTATGACTCCGCGAATTGCTATTTCGATTGCTTCGGAATTCTGAATGATCTCTGGGAGAACAACATCAGGATACAGGGCGGCAACGTCGTGGAAGGCTCTGACCCTCCTCGACCACTCCCTTAATGGTTCAAGACCCACAGCCTTTTCCCCTTCCAACGGGGAGTCAGTAAAGCTAGTCGTCAAAGGCTTTTCAAGCGTCTTTTGCTTCCCGTATTTGTTCCACCATGTGCCCCAAAAGGCGCCAGTCAAAAGCTCCCAGCGAATCATTGGCCCTTCATCCACGTACTTCTCCCACTCTTGGTTCCAGTCAAGTGCTGTTTGCGATTTTCCCGACATTGTAGATAGACCCCACACTAGCCAAGCTGCGGTCGCTTCGGGGGTAACATCTTGAAATGCGGTGAGTTCAAAGTGAGGAGGTTTGCGAGTGATCCCTCTGCGTACCCACGCCCGAACAGCTGTCATTACAAATGTTATACCAAGTTGAATCACGCTGGCAGACCAGTGTAACGCTCGCAAGCCGACGAACTGTATGACAAATCCAGGTATTGCCAGTCCTGTAGACAGAGTGGCGAGGTGACTATAGATCCAATGGTTTGTAAGTGATCATTAAGTACTGTATGGTGCCAAAAGGGCCCAGAGTCCGTGTTTGTGCTTACCTGTGTGATTTCAGATTCTTGATATTCCAGACGGAAACAGAAATGTCAGGATTGTCAAACGAATTGAACAGAGCAACTCGTGGGAAGTACTGATCGCCCACAGTACATGCTTCCTGGAGCCTGACAACGGCAACGTTGTTCCTGTGTTCCTTGCGACACTTGAAAGTTATTTCCCGAGTCGCCCCCTCAATAACATGCCCACAGCCAAGGATCCCTGCGATGAGCAGCACCGAGCCGATCAGATAGCAAGGGTAACCGTAAGATCGAGCGTCTTTCTTGCCGTCCTCATCGAGCCTCCACCGATACGTGGCGAGGGCGGGCACGACCAAAGCCACAGCCTGCAGCACAACTCCAAGAAGAGCGAAAGCCCATATTTCCGAGGTTTGGGCCGACGTGTTTTGGAGATTAAGGGTTAGATTTGGTGGAGCGTTTACCACGACCGCCTCCCATGGAATTAGACCTTGACTGAATCCCGTCTCAGGACCTGTGGCACGCTTGGCGCCTTTTATGTCATAGAGTCTGTCATCCTTATCTTCATCCTGTTTGAGCTGAGGCAAAGACAGAACTCTGCCATCAGCGGTGATGACCAACGTCTTCATCGGAGAAGCTGGCTTCCCTTTGGTTCGCACAATAGCGGTGCCGTTCCACATCTCGCAAATCTCCTCAGACGTCGAAGAAAGCAGTTCCTGCTCAACCAGTGCTTTCTCTTCACGAGCTCTAAAGGTTCAAAGGAGAATGTTAAAAGATGAAGGATGATGGGATTGGGGTTGGCTGTCAACACTCACCTCCCAACGAGTGCCCTCAGCAAAGGGCCTCCACCGACGCGAATTGCGCTGACGACGACGGTCATGATACCGAGCGGACCCATGGCAAGAAGAACATTGTCGGCCCAGGAGAGACTCAAGCTCAAAAACTGTTTCGTAACCTGTTCACCAAACAGCGTGAGCAAGGGCGCAAGATCAGTAAACAAGTTATTTGAGAAGTCATCGCCATCAAAGGTCGCCTCGTCAACGGGGGCCATGCTGCTGTAGAAGGCCGGTTTCCTAATAACGGCAATCTCCAAGAGTCATGTAATTCCGGTACATGTATCTGATGCACATTTGATATGATCAGGTTGAGCTCTTGGCTGCCTCGGTTGAGCTGAATGACACTCAGGAATCACGACAAGACGCGACGCTTGCGCGGCACAGCTAGCAGACATCGACCGCTCATCACCTGCAACTAGCAAGGGGTCTGCATGACGATAATCCGCAAATCTAACAGTCCAACCAATCATATTAAAATATTGTATTTAGTGGCTTTACAATGCTACGCCAATCAAGACCGCCTTCTCGGTAGATCTCTGCCCCGTCATGTGGATTGTTGGGGATTGAGAGAGTCGACAGCCAGACTCATAACAGCCTATCAACATGCACCAATAAACAAACTCACTGTTGCGATATGTATCTGCTTATATGCAAACATCATGCTTCGAATGGTCAATCATCGACACAGCATGTTAATAATCTCTTGTCCCACCCGAGGCTGCGGCTGGAAAACGCCACGAAACAACACTATTGATCCTTCAGTGCGACCTTGCCTCCACAGCTCGGACTTTGATCCAGTAGCGTACCAAAAACAAGTTGATCATGTATTTTGATGTATCAATAAAATCACTGCAGAAGCCATCATTGTTTCCCAGTCTTCTGGTTCTACCTCATCAGCCTTCTCATCATGACACTCACCAGCTACATCAGACTCATGGCCCTCACGGCGGCATGGGGTGCCGAAGCAGGCTTGACTTCAAACCCTAGCGATCCCCCATCTATTCGAAACATCTACACCTTCCCCAACAACACCTTCATCGAAAACATCGCCGTCCGGTCAAACAGCAACCTTCTCATCACTTCAATGAGCGTGCCCGAGCTGTTCTCCATCGATCCCACCGTCGCCAACCCAACCGCCTCGGTAATCCACACCTTCACCAACATAACCGGCATAGCAGGCATCGCCGAAACCAAGCCCGACGTCTTCGCTCTCGTCACAGCAACCTGGGACCTGGCCAACACCCGCGCCTACCCAGGCACACTAGCAGTCTGGACAGCCGACCTCACCAAGAGATCCAAGCCCCCTGTAATCCGCCTTCTCACTTACATCCCAAACACCACAATCATCAACGGCCTCACCGCGCATCCATTCAACCCGCGTCTTTTACTGGGAGCAGACTCAGCGATCGGCGCAATCTGGCGTATCGACCTGGTCACGGGCAATCACGAAATTGCCTTTTCCTCGCCTCTCTTCACGCCGACTGGCACAGCGCCAGGAACACACCTAGGCATCAACGGTCTCCGAGCGTCAGGAAGACATCTCTACTTTACCAACTCTGCTCAAGGCTTGTTTGGACGCGTAGCGATTGACAGGAACGGAAACAAAGTAGGCGACGTCGAGATCATCTCCAACAGCACCGGGGATGTGATCTACGACGACATCGCGCTCGCGCTCGATGGTGGGAACAAAAAGAGCAGCGCGTGGATCGCTTCGCATCCTGATTATGCGGTGCAGGTCAATCTGGCTACTGGGAGTCAGAGGGTGGTAAAGGATTCGAGAAAGTTGTTGAACCCCACCAGTGCCGCGTTTGGACGGGGCAGTGCTAGGGAAAAGAAGACGCTGTATGTCACTAACGGTGGTGAGTTTGTCGGGTGGGATTTGGTGAATAATGGGGTTGTTGCTTTGGATTTGTGATGAAAGTCGTTGGGCAGGCAGATAGAAAGCGATCAAGGCCGTTGTTTGCCTCATTGAACGCCTGACTTCTCAGCCACGCTGAGAATGCAACGGTCAAATATTTATCCAAAATAGCCGGTGACACTTGACTGGATTGTTCGGATACGAGCTGCAGAGAGGGATTGATCTGACTGTTAGCCGAAGTCTTGGTGCATAGACTCAAAAAGAAGGGCTTAGCCGAACATGAAAGTTATAAAGACTGGTAGATCCAAACGAGACGAAGGGACGTCGTGAGCGAGAATTCCAGTCATCCGTTGTCATCCACCTCGTCATCCCCAGTCATGCGCTTCCGTCATGTCATTCCAGCAGCAACCGGCACTTTGCTGTTTGCCACGCTCAAAGAAGCGACAGCGCATCCTTTAGAGTCAAAGGAGCCTTGTGAAAGAATTCAGCAAGAAGTCAGGAGATGGATCAACGACAATAACATTGGTACAACGTTAAACCCCAGAAATATCACTATCTAATCGCTTAAATCTCGTGATCAGCGCTGACCGCTTCTTCAGTTCCTGTCAACTATCCTTACTTCTTCAATCTTGCGTATCCGAGGGTCCCCGCCGCTCCAATCAAGCCATCCCTCGCCTACGCCTGCTTGAAGTCTGTCCCGCTCCACGCAGACACTGCTGTCAAACACCTGGAATACCTTCGCCCAATTTTCGAGTGGCAGAGCACACTTGACTATCTCAAAAATCCCCCTGCTGGCTACCTGTCTGATGCCGTCGACCTCCTTGGTGGCTTGGACAGTATCGCGGTAAATATCAGGGGTGATGGGACCAAACAATACAGCAACGAGTTTGAGTTTTTGGCAGACCTTGACACCCTTACTAATGTCCGTGTTCGGGATTTCCATCTCGGCCACACTGCTGTCCTCTTTGATCTCTTCACATTTAATATGGGTGTTGAGTTTGTATCCATCTCAAAAGACGGGCTTTTGATTCCGGACATCTTCCTCCGCGGTGAGCTCCTACGGGTAGTTTCAACTCTTGCTCCTTGCGACGCTGACACACGACTCGCAGATGATGTCAACCATTCCAATCGAGGATACACACCTTCGCCAGTCTCATTGATCGACGGGATCCCAGTGTTGGACTTTTTGCTCGATGCTTCAACCCAGAGTGGAGGAGCGCATGATCCAGATGCACGATTCAACTCGCTCTTCCCAAGCCTCGCGAAAGATGCCAGCACTGTCCATACCAAGCCCGACATCTTTGTTCTTAACATGGAAGACAGCACCAGAGTCGAGCTTCGAAACGGGACTATCCTCTACTATGACAACACTGCCTTTGTGAGGGGTAATTTCACAGCTATCAAGTCGGGGCGGGACCTCTACAGCGCCTTCGGAGATGATCAAGGAACCACGCCCGAACCCTTTTCTACCTCATTCCACCAACTTGCTGGCAAGAACTTCACACCCACCCACGCCGGCTACCCCGAACCCCTGGCCGAAGCAGACATGGGCATACTCAGAAGCTTCCTCCCTGAAACTCCATCATTATCCGACGTCGCGGTTCTCTCCATCAACAGCTTCTTCCTGAATCCAAGCCCCTACCGAGAACCCCTGACCATCGACGACGGAGCGGGAAGCTTCTACAACGCGACCATCGGCCTCGTCCAAGCTGCCAAAGCTTCAGGCCGTTCTAGGCTCATCCTGGACATGCAAAGCAACCGCGGCGGGCAGATGGCCATCCTAGCCAACCTCTACCTTACTCTCTTTCCCGAAGAGACCACGCTCCCACTGCTTACCCAGTTCCGCGCCCATCCGCAGCTCGACTATCTCCTCCAGCTTGTCAACTCAAACACAACTTCCTCAACATCTGAGACGATGAAACTTCCCTGGAACAGGCGCGACCCGCAAACAGATATTCAACCGAACGGAAATCCATGGCTTGCCTCAAACATCTCTGCATTTTATGGTCCTCTCTCACACGGTATGCAAGGGAACTACACCCGTCCCTCTCAAATCAACATCGCCGCCCTCGGAATAATCAAACCGCCCTGGTCTACCGCTCCATTCCACCCCGAGAACATCACCATCCTCACAGACGGAGAATGCGGCTCAGCTTGTGCAGTTCTAGGTAGGCACAGTACTTCAAACTCCACTCTTTCAATCCCCCCGGCCCCCCGTGGCTTGAGACAATAAGTAGTTATGTATTTTTAAAAAGGAACTCGAGCTAATAACTCACGACTCGCGACTCTGCAGTCTCGATGCTAACCCACAAGCACGGCATACGAACCGTCACGATAGGCGGCCGTCCCCAACCAGGAGGCCCAATGCAAGCAATAGGAATGACAAAGGGAGGCCCGATCATGTCCCCCGTAGGACATCTCGGTTCCCTCCTGGACCAAGTAAACCGCACTGCTGCAGCAGGCAGCGGTATAGACATAGTGTCGGATGATCCGCCTCCGTTGAGGGTGACGAGGATCCCGCCTGGGGGTGGGAGGAAGGGAGTGAGTATAGGCGTTAATTTGGGGAATTTGATACCGTGGGATTGGGAAAGTGAAGACGGTGACGGGGACGTGACGCCTTTGCAGTTTCGGTATGAGGCTGCTGATTGTAGGGTTTTTTGGACTTGGGAGATGATGAGGGATGTGACGGTGATTTGGGAGAGGGTGAGGGAGGTTGTTTGGGGCGGGGGGAAGTGCGTGGATGGGTCGAGTACAGGGGAAGGGGGGAGGGTTAGGGGGTTTTGAGAATAGTGTTGACATTGGGGAGCGATTTGTATAAATATCCGAGTCCTCTACCACCTTTTATCTTCTGACAGGCGCGCCTTTTCTTTCCTTTGCTCCCTCGAAGGCTTTACTCCAGACTCGATCCTTGCCCTTCAATGCTCCTTTTTCTTTGCTACCACGTCGCGGTACTCGGCTTTGCACTGCACAGCTGCTCTCTGGCCATCTCTGTACTGATATGGTCAGGAAGAAAGATATTATATACTTCATTACTATCTTGGCCTTTTAGCTTTGCACAATTTTCCAGAATACGAAAAACGCTGAGACATGCTGTCTTAATGACGTGATGGTAACAAAGCACAAATCCTACGAGACGGGCACAATGCCATCGTAGACGCGCCGCGGAAGAGACTGCTCCTTCCGAAGGACTGGCTTCCTGAGCGAGATAATAAATAGTCGAAATGAACATACCCGAGGGTTGAGAGCTTGGATAACTTGCCTTGAAATATGAGAAACTGGAGTGGCTCCCAACTGTGCTTTCTGTGGTTTCAACGCTTGTTCAACACGTGGCTGTTACCACCCATTGACAGGTTTGGAAAGAACAGAAAGTCAAAAGCTCTCTCCACACTGCTACCGAGTCATTGACGCTGTCAGCGCCATTTCGGATCAAACTCCATACCCCATATTGGGTACGGCCTTCCAAGATTCTTGCACATGTAGGAATAGTACCGACATTTCTCAGACACAAAAGTGTCTGCTCGCTCAGTTTACATGTTGCACGGTTCAATACATAATTCACATGATGGCCCGGCCTATCTGCAAATTTAACCTTATTGGGGGACTTAAAAGTTTTGGCAATAGATGAGTGAGCAAGATGGCGTATCATCCATATCAAGGCAATTTAGCTTGAGTGAATTTGTCTCTAGATTAATCCTATTCCCATGGGTGTCGATCAAAGTTTTTCATTTTTGGCTTTCGTATCTAGAATCCGAGCCCTTGCGAAGAGCTTGCAACCTACCCACGTACGTTGTTATATTAAGGGTAGAATTGAGGCGAGACGGATCATTGGCGAGGGAAAAGAGGGTTGCTGCTTCGGCCAGTGTTTATACATCAACTGCCACCACCAACATATATCCAGCTCTACCAAGATTTATAAAATGAACCCTCTGAGACTTCCACAAACTTCCAGATCATCGGCTCCACATCCATGCTCATTCGGCACTTTGCTTCCTCCCCTGACCCCGTAATCCCAATCCTGGCCAGCTTATCCCATAGGCCCATGAGCAGCACATACCCCCTTTCCTGCACATCATGTCGCACACAGAATTGCTCCCAGTTCTTGTGATGCTTCTGGACGGCTCGCAGGCCGCCATTGCCATCATGGCCCAGGTAAGTCCCGCTCGCGACGTTTCGAAAGCCCAGCCATCCGTTCTTTTCGGCGCAGTGCCAGAGCCAGCAACCCGCCTTCTCCAGGTTCTCGGGATTGTACTGCACGAACTTGAGTTCGCCGTTTAGAAGGGTTAGAGCGTGGTTAAAGTCGGCATCGGTAATGGTGAAGACCTTGTCCGGAGAGGGAACAGAGCCCTTGTACCTCATATCCTCCTGGAATGAGGCCGCCCCACAGTCAGCGTATGTCTTCTCCGAAGTGCCCTTCTTGCTGCCATATCTGGACAAGATGGGTGTAGACCTCATGTCGTTGCTCGCGCGGGCGGTGTCCTTGCCCAAGTCCTTCTCAATAACAATGTTTAGCAGAATTTCTTCGTTGAGGAGCACGACGACCCGAGTTTTTTTTTTTTTTTTTTGCCAAAAAGCGTTGCCGTTGCTGCTCTCTTGACTAACCTCTGTCGAGACATGAAATGGGTCATGAAACCATCGCTTCGTTTGCACCATCACAAAAACGCAAATGAAAACAAGAAAAATATGAAACCAAAAAAAGCAGACAACTTGAAGGGGTGAAATACCGAACTCGAATTCTTTGGCTCCTTTTTGTGGCGACGGGCTTGTGTCCAAGGGCGCTCGAGTGTGGACTTGTCATCGTCCCACGTTGTGTCTGTGTCCGGCGTATCCATTCCGGTGCTCGAAAATGATGCGCGGGACATTGCTGGTGTCAATAAAACACAGGTTCAGATAAGTCTTGGTTGTCGCTGTTTTGAGTGTGGATGTTGCAAACCGTCGAATCGTAAATGGGTGAAGACAGGTGGGAGAACTTGTGGCGAGAATTGCAGCTCAAAAGGAACCTTCGGAGGTGGGGAAAAAACAAAAGAAAGGAAACGACCTTCTCTTGTGCCAAAGTCCGTCCTGGCTCTCATGTTCCACTTGCTTGTCCTGGATAGGCCAATCGGGGAGCATGCCAAACAGTCACGGAGGGCCTCACTGCAGACGTCCAATCAGAGCCAATCTTTGACAAACAAAGGGTGACGCAGATGTTATGCTGCAGTTCCCCGTACCGTGATAAAGTCTGATAGGGCGCCGTGGCTGATCGGGCTGGATGCACGTGTAGGCCTGTGACCTCATGGCACTTGAACATATCCATGTTGCTGACCATGCCTGTATGTGAGCATGCCTATCTCGGTTTGTGTCAGCAGCGAAACCAGGGATGGATATCAAGTTCCGACGTACTGTGCTGGTGGGGATAATCCATCTCTTTTGTTTTCTTCTTGGTGTCTCGGTTTGTGGTAGGGCACAGGAACAAGGAAAGATGTGTGTTGTATTGTTGTTGTGGGAATGAATCCCACAGGGTGCAGCACAGCCAAATATGGCTGGCTGCAGCACTTGGCCTGATGGCCTGTGCCTGCTGCAGGTGGGGTATCCACCACACGGTTTCACTTTCTGGGTCTCTTGCTAGGCATCTTGCAACGGACAACCCTATTCCATAGCCCACCATGGCGACCACACCACCTGTGCCTCCCCGTAGTGGATAGCCTATTCCTCGAGGCCAAGGGACCTGACAACGGAGCACCGCGATCGGCTCATCGAAGCCGCGAATAAAGAGCGAGCCAATTCGAAGCAGACAGTTTGCCTGAGGGAAAAATCAGAGCCGCCGTCGCGGTTTTGAGAGGCCGATTTGTGAGGTTTATGAGAGAAGAAGGTTCTTCCCCAGTCCCATGGGCGGTCAGGACTTTTGTGACATTGATTGCCTTCTTCTTCATCTTCTGTGGAGAGTCTTCTTCAATGGCCGAGGAGTCCTTTGGTGTATTTGGTTGATAACTCCGGGTGTGACGACCTTGGGTGTGTGTGTGTCAGGGAGTCATGTCTACCCCCCCATTTGTCCCCTTGCTGGACAAGATTCTCAAACCAGTTGAATTCCTGCAGTTCAATGCATGCTCAATTCCTACAGAATTCTCTGGGCACTGCAGCTCCCATTCTTAGAAATATTTGCGGGGAAAGAAACGCCCAGCCTGCCGGTAATTTTGCCGGGGAAAGAAGCCGGGCAGCGCTCTTCGGCAGCTGGGGACAGCCATCCATCCTGAAGACTTGGAAAGCTTAATCCGCTCGCATGAGCGTCTAGACTTGGAATCAAGTTGAGAGGGGATTGGCCTCAGCGATAAGCAGCTGTAGATAAGTGTTTGATGGGCCAGCCGAGGCCTCATAACCACCCTGTGGAGCTGTAACGAGCGTGATAAAACGAAAATCATCGCCCCGTACCGAGCCCACTCTGACATGGACATCCCCTCGGAATTGTCCTTAACCGAGTTTATAGATCGGCGGTGACACAACAGCCACGGTTAATCCGGGCTGTAAACACCACTTCCCTTCCCGAGCTGACTACCACACACATGTTAGAGCCCATAGGCTCGGGAGTGTTCCGAACCACCGAGGCATCGTAAGACATCATGACACCAATATCATTGTGCGTAACCAACACGGCATCGTTCTTCTGGCTAAATCCTGGAGATGGCATCCAACAATGAGTACGTCACAGTGCGTGCTTCTAGATCAACGTGTTTGCCGCCGGCATGCGAGTTTTCGGACTTGGACCTTTTGGGCATACAAGCAGAAGACGTATAATATAAGACTATACCCTGTCCCCAGTGATAAACTTTGAAAGGCGATTCTTCAGAAAGACCGTGACCGCTGGACTTTTATCTCTTACATCCTGATTCCTAGATCACAAATTCTCTGATTTAAACCTAGCTACCTATCCAAAATGCTTCCTTCCTTTCTTCTCCTCCTCCCTCTCCTCCACGCCACCACCGCCTCCTCAACGAAACCCATCGTCCTCTCCAAATCCGGCGGCTTCCACGTGGCCGGCACGGTCCTCACAAACCCCGCGAACCCCAACCAGACCCTCCACTGCGACCATGGCTACATGGAATACTTCATCCCGTACCGTCCCCGCCGAACTTCGCTCGTGTTCTGGCACTCGGCGCACATGCAAGTCTGGCAAAACAGATGGGACGGCGGACCAGGATTCAAAGACATCTTCCTCCGCCGCGACTACCCAATCTTCCTCTTCGACGCCCCGCGCCTGGGCCGCGCCAATTGGGCCTGCGTGCCGTATGCCTACCAACCGACGTACTGGGACCAGATCAACTTCCAGGGGTGGCAGTTCGGGCGGCAGTGGCCGGAGTGGTACGAGGGGGTACAATTCCCGACGGAGAACAAAGAAGCGTGGGAGCAGGCGACTAGGTCGCGGTACATCGAGTTCGACACGCACGAGGTCATGTTGCTACACAGCCAAGCGGCGGCGATAGCGGCGGACGGGGGCAAGCTGGGGGACAGCGTGGTCCTGCTGAGTAACTCTGTCGCGGGGCTCAGGGCACAGATGACGGCCGTGTTGCAGAATAATACGAACGTCAAGGGCATCGTGGCGTATGAGAGTTATGGGTTCGTCTACCCGGACAACGCAAACGTCACCGAAGTGAGAGGGGGATTCGGGCCGGTGGTGGTCCCCCTCGAGGATTTTAAGAAACTGGCCAAGGTGAAGATTCAGTTTGTCTGGGGGGATTACAGGACCAAGACCGATCCCTGGGTGACGCAGTGCCGACAGGTGGTGAACCTGATAAACCTGTACGGGGGAGACGCGTCGATGTTGTTCTTGGCCGAGGAGGCCGGGTTGAAGGGGAGCACGCACAGCGCGATGGCGGATATGGATAATGAGAAGGTGGCAGATTTGTTGAGCCAGTATCTGAGAAAGAAGAAAATGGATCGGCATGGGGAGTGGAAGTGGTTTTGACGAAGGGAGGAATCTAGACGTAGGTGGAATAACAAGGAAACTTGAATGAAAAGAGATTTTTTTGCAACTATTCCATCCTTTGATCTCCCAACTTGTACACGTTTTGATAACGCAGGTTTTCTGTCATAAAGCAAGAAGTGCCGCCCGGAGCGTAATGAATATGTATCCCATTTCCACGAGCATGCCATCCATTCTAACCCCCAACGGCAATCAGTCTCATGTCCCCATCCGCAATAACCCCTCATACCTCTACAAAACCCCATAGCATTGGGCTTTTGGCTCG
This sequence comes from Cladorrhinum sp. PSN332, assembly GCA_033297175.1. Lineage (NCBI taxonomy): Eukaryota > Fungi > Ascomycota > Sordariomycetes > Sordariales > Podosporaceae > Cladorrhinum > Cladorrhinum sp. PSN332. The sequence continues at coordinate 362,170 of MU858829.1, read as the reverse complement.
CAACTCAATATTGCACATGGTACCCGGTGCAGACAAGGGGCCACCAGTCACAACCGCGCACATCTTTGAGTCCCGCCATGCCACCAACAGCACAAATCCCCTGCCTTCTGCATCCAGGCGCACACACACCCGATTGCAAAGGCCCTCCGCGGTATCTGAAGCTTGTAAACGGGCATGGTAATCATCAGTACCCAAATATGTCCCGCTTGCGGCATTCCGAAAACGCAGCCACCCATCTATGCTTTCAACGCAGTTCCAGAGCCAGCAGGCTCCCATCGAAATATTTGCATCCGCAAGGAGGATAAATTTGAGCAGCCCGTTCTGGAGGGCCAATGCGTAATTGAATGTGTTGTCGGTAAGCATGAACATCTTGTTGGGAGAAGGGATCGAGCCCTTCAACTGAAAGGAGGGCGGGAGCGGGGTGGAGTTGCTTTGACGTAGAGCGACTTTGCCAAAAGCCGGGCTTGCCGTCTCACTGCCCATGTCAGGCGTGGCTCTTCCACAGCTGGTGCTGGAAATGGGGGAGATTGTGCGAGGCGGCATTTTGGGAGCCATTGTTGGTTTTCGTCAGCTGGTCAAAGTCCTGATTCGGGAGTGAACTGTGATGAATATGGAGTGCAATTCACAACTCCCGGGTTGGAAGTGAGTCGCCCATATTTATAAACAAGCTCAGTTCCCTTGAGCGGTCCATTGGTCCATCATGCAGTCATGGAAGAGCGGCAAACAAACAACTCACGGAGGGCCTCGTTGCAGCCATCCAATGATAGAAGGGTGACGACAAACAAACAAGCCATCAATCAATTTCATGACTGCAAGTGCCCGTAAAGTCATTGTGTATCCGCAGGAGGCCGTGAGGTGGGGAAACACACGAAGCGCCTGCAAGACCATCAACCTCCATTCTAAAATCTGCTACTTACAGGAGAACGGGGGCTGCATGCTGTGGTCTCCTGGTCAGGATTGACCGGAGGAGATTTGGCCCCACACGTCGCTTTTGGTTTTCTCTAAGTTCCAAAGGCCCCCGCCAGAATCCACGTGATCTGGCAGCCACCCTCGGATGCTTCTCCGAACCGTCCGAACGCACGAGCCCCGCGATGGCCAAAGCTTCATAACAAGCGGGGTGCCTTATCCTGGATCCCAGCTTCCCGTTCGTGCCGTTTCCAAACACACACCACCACCATCCCATCCCCCGACCTTTGAGCCCTTTCTAGCGTGGCAGTTGGTGCCTTGGCAATTTTATTGTATTTTTTGTCGATCCAATTCTGCCCTTCAATTGACCATTGTCAACTGTCAATTGTCAACTGGCAAATCTTTAATGTTTCAGCTGTCCGGACCGCTATGAACGGGAATCGTCAACCGGCAATCCTGCCGGCCCCCCCACGAGCCCCCGCTCCCGGCGCCACGGGCGGCTCATGCAATGACGCCGAGACATCACTATCATTATCATCTTCTTCATCATCATCATCGTCGGATGTCAAGCTGAATACCCCACAATCACAACACCTTCAGATGACCAGAGCTGCGCGTCGAGCTCATGTAAACAAATTCGCCTGCGCCAAATGCCAAAAACGAAAAACAAAGTGCGATGGCCGCCGTCCGCAATGCGGTGCCTGTGCCAAGCGGAATGACGCCAAATGCGAGTATCCCGTCAGGGAAGGTGCCATGTCGAGGTATTCAGATCTGAAAGAAACATATGGGCAGCTGGAACGAGAGAATCAGGATCTCAAAGAATTGCTCTCATACATGAAAAGACGACCAGAGGATGAGGCTTTCGAGGTGTATAAAAGACTGCGGACTGCAGACGACCCCCTTCAAGTTCTCCAGTTCTTCCGCCACGCCGACACCCTGCTTCTGATGCCATCTTCAAACGGTGCCTTGGTTTGCGACAGGATAGCCAAGGACCTGGAGCTCGAAGCCCAAGCCGTTAGCGACACCAAAGTGCCAGCACGTCCATGGACTGCTGTTGCTGGCGATGGCTTGGTGTCCTGCCTCATCTCGTCCTTCTTCAAGTGGGACAACCCCATTCTGCTTTCTTTTCTTGACCGAGACCTCTTTCTGCGCGATATGCGAGCAGGTTCGGGGCGTTACTGCTCTCCATTTCTTGTCAATTCTATCTGTGCTTTGCGATCAGTAAGTCCACAAGGTTCCCAGGGGTGTCTTCATTATCCTCTTCTGATAACCTCCTTTTTGGCCACTTACAGATCATGTCCGACAGACCAAAGGCTTTCAACCGAGCTGCCAACATTGATCTATGCGCCTTGTTCTCAGCCGAGGCCAAGAAGCAGCTCGATCGCGAAGCTGGAAAGGTATCCTTCACAACAATTCAAGGACTTCTGATATTGTATATCCTCTCCTGTTGCGATGGTACCAACAGAGCCGGGTCTGTGTATCGGATGGCCGCGTTCGACATGCTCCGCAAGCTGAAGCCAGAACGGCTCTTTAGGCGGCTGAGAGACAACGTCCCTGATGAGTCTGAACAGAAGCATGCCCTCTCTAAGCTTTGCTGGGGAGTTTATCTGCTTGAGTGGTAAGTTCGATCGTGTTTCTTACACTCTCGCCGTACGGTCCAATTCCCACCAGTTGCTGACCAGTCCGAATGAAAGTGTTTTGTCACACGCATCCCTGAAGCCTTCGTCGATCTCGGTCCCAAAAGTCCCCTGGGTCGACCATGATGGCAACCCCAACACTCCCAATGTTGACATCCGTGGGTCGCCATTTGGCCTGGGCTCTCCAGAGCCTCCGCTTGTACCAGGAACAACACAGCAATCATATCTCATTGCCATCCTATATCACGACGTCATGAAATATAATAGCAAACTCCAATCCACCATTGGCAACAGGGATGATATGGAGAAAAGAAGAGGGTTCTATGCAGAATTGGCTCAGCTTGAGGAGGCATTACCAGACCGCCTACGCTACCGCAAAAACCCTGCTCCGGATACGCTGTTTCTGAAGTAAGTAGACTGATGCGAGGCGTGTTAAGCATGACGCGTTCACCATGCTGATACCTCACCAGGTCCTTGATAAATCTGGTCGCCTACAACATAACACGACCGCTTCCTCTCTCCGCCGTTGTGCAAGAGGGCTATACTTCCAAAACAATCCTCATGGATCTCTGTGCCACGGATGTCGATATCCTCGAGTCTTATGCCAGCCGCTGGACCCTCAAGGAATACTCGTCCATCATTCTGTGCAGCGCATGGAGTGTCACGCTGACTCTGCTCTCCTTGCTTGATGACCCACGGGCACCAGAACTTTTTACCCGAGGGTGTGTTATTCTGGGAATCATCGAAAGAGACATGACTGGAGTGCGCATGATAATGCAGGGCATGCTGGCTATGCTTTGGAAGACGGGACAACGCATTCCTCCGGGAGCCACGCAGTATTTTGCAGGGCTCGAGACAAACCGGCGAGAGCTCAGCGACGTGCCATTCGAGTTTTCGTTGCCGCTGCCAGAAGTTGCGCAAAAGCTTCTTGATGATGAGGATGATGACGATCCTGACGAGCCCACAAAGCTTGGTGCGGACCTGGCGGCATTGCTGCACAAGTGGAGTTCGTTGTCGGTCGATTGATCTGTATAATATCCATTGTTTTTGAGTTACATCTGCGTGATACCCCCCGTTTTGAAATTCCTTGTTGGAAGGTTTTGGCGGCGGCAATTGACTTTCTATCCACTCAAAAATTCTCATGCCTTCCCGTTTGAATATTCGTACCTGCTCCAAGAGTCAAAAGCCTTCACTATTATTACGTGCCCGCCGTTCCTTCTCGAGCCCACAACTTACCGACTGCACAGACCAACGATCCGCTCCTATAAAAAAAAATTAAAAAATTGCTTTGCCAAATCTGCAGCGTTTAACGGGCAAACGGATCGAATTTGGTTCTCAGACTTGCAGCGGCAGTTGCATACGGATCTTTTCGGTTTTCGGAAAGTTTCTTCTACAAAACACGACCTATCGTCAATTACCAGGAACTACCACTGGGTCTCGTTCCAATACCACCATCATTGTTCAAGATGTCATCTAGAAGGATGCCAATCACCTTGCCCATTATCGGCTCGCCGCTCCGCTTGTCGCAAAGTCCGCACACCAGCCCTATCATGCCTACGACACTACCGCGACAGAACTCTGATCTTTCAATCTCGTCTCGATCCTCTTCTCCTGCACCTGGAGCCGTCGCCCCCGTCGGGAGGGGGCCGCCTCGAAAAAGCTCCAATCTGTCACCACTGAGCCGACCGTTTGTTCCCATGCAAAACAGACCACGCAGCGAGTCAAATCTCTCAATCATGAGCAGGTCATCTTCTCCCACGCCCGAGTGCGTTGTGCCAATCGGGACGCCCTACAGCGACTTTCGGCTTTCGAATTTGAGTCGACCTACCACACCTTTGTCACTTACACTACCTGCCCCCGGGACAACCCGCGAACGATCAAACCTCTCCATCTGGGGTCGATCCTCGTCTCCTGCGCCAGGTCCCCTGACCCCCACCGGAACACCCTGCAAAAGCCCGAACGTCTCTAATCTCAGTCGCCCGCCTTCTCCCGCCCTACTCGCACCTATCGGCACGCCCCGCAACGAATCAAACTTGTCAAAACTGAGTCGATCATCTTCTCCCGACGTCGTCGCACCACTCGCGCCAATTGGGACACAGCGGCAACCTTCCCACCTCGCAACTCCAAGTTCACCACGACCAGCGTCCCCGGCACCTGGATTGGCATCGTTGCCTCATATTTGGTCGCCGCGGCCAAATACCCCGACATCGTCCTTTCCGTTCGAGAAACCTCGACAACATCCTACCGTCCGCCAACCACGCATCTCGCTAGATCTTGTGGAGATGCGAGATCGCGCCAGGGTTCATGTTGAGAAGTTCCGAACACTCTTCCGGGTTCTACGACATCATAAGAAAGTGCCGTCAACACTTTTGCTACACTACGATTACGAAGACATCCGAGGGGCCGAGCTGTTGGCCCAGGATGTCTACTCGGAATTTTTGTGCGTCGTACACGGCATTGACTGGTTAGGAAGAGGTGTAAATCATGACGACCAGTTCCAGACTAAGAGGGAGGACATCAGGCAAGCGTGGGCGAGCGGAATGGGGTGCTTGGAGAGCTACCTGGAAAATGAGGGATACGTTGATCTCGCAAAGGCAGCAGAGGCTATGGGAGTCGGGAAGGAGTGGGCTGACGGGCTGAGGATTGAGGAAATTGAAAAGGAGGCGGCGCCGGCTCTGGATTCGAGGATTACGCAGTGGCATGCGATGCAGAGGCAGAAAGTAAAGGAAATGGCGGAGGAGGCGAAACTGCATGTCGAGGGCACCCGCGCCAGGTTTAACAGGGAGGCACTGAAGCCAGAGAAGGAGCATGGTGGAGAGGAGGGAACAAAGGAAAAGGCCAAGGTCGATGCGGATGAGCAAAGAAAAGCGAAGGGAGTGCTAAACCTCCAATCTGAGACCTACGAGTGGCTCCAAATGCAACACGTGTCTGGCTAGAACGAGACACCGGCGAAAGGAGTTTGGATCTTCAATATGAGGCACAGGAGAGGCTCCAACCGCCACACGTATCTGGCTTTGAGGAGACATTGGCGAAAGCAGATTTGCCGCTACGTTGGAGATCAAAGGAACAAAGGACGGCCAACCCCTGAATGACTGTGTCGACAAAGCGATCTTAGTATTAGCATTTTCATTTGTTTGTGGTAAACTCCAGTCACATTGTGTAGAGCAGTAATTAGCGTAAAAGAGGCGAACCAAAAATAGAAGTGTTTTTCTAAACAAAGTGGGGGGCGGACCGGGAACAATAAACATCTCGGTTTTTTTTGGGGGGGGGTTTTTTTTTCTTCCCTGGGAGCAACTGTCGAGGCCAGGTGGTCTAAGTGTATAAAACAACCCGTTATGCCCCGTTCTCAAGGCCCCTTTAATCCTCCTTTTTTGCATTATCAAACATTTTACACAGCACTACTAAAGCATCCAAGCAACAACTACTATTCAAAAGGAAAAAAAAAAAAAAAAAAGAAAAAGAAAAAAAAGAAAAAGAAAAAAAAGAAAAAGAAAAAAAAGAAAAAGAAAAAAAAGAAAAAGAAAAAAAAGAAAAAGAAAAAAAAAGAAAAAGAAAAAAAAGAAGGAAAAAAAAGAAGGAAAAAAAAGAAGGAAAAAAGGATTTTACTACCTACGGAGAAAACACTAACTACGAGCGAAACATGTTGGACAGCCCTGAAGATCTGATTTATCTGAAGGCGGCGCTCGAGACTGGTATCGAGTGGGAGTTGTGGCGTTTGGGCAACCCCGAGGACGAAGTCATGGATAGGAATGCGCTCGCCAAGGTTGTGGAGGCTATTCAGTTGGTCGACAATGCCAAGGCGCAAAAGTGGTACAAGAGGAGGTCTGCGATGGAAGCTGCCAAGCGCGAGATCCGCAACATGTTTTCGAGCAGCGACCTGATGGTGGCTATCCGTGACAAGCTCAATCCCAAGTACCTGTAGTGCATTGAATTTAGGCTGATCAATCTGTTTTAACCATTGAGTACCTACCTACCTACTACCTATCTACTTGCTTATCCGGTTTTTTTTTTGGTTTGTTTGTTCGATGTTCATTCCTTCATGCATGGTCACTTATCTGATCTGGTACCTAGCTGCCATTCCTGTACACGTTATTACACACCTCGCCAAACACCTCCATCGCCCTCGCATGACCGTCCCTCACCTTTTCAAGGCGCTTGAACATATCCCTTCCCAGCGGCAGCATTACCTCCTTCTCTTTACCCTCTCCCACGCCCTCGCCAACGATAACTTCGTAAACGGCTTTAGCGGCTTTCTCTGCGTCTCCGTCAGGCTCAAAGCCACCTCCAGTCAGCTGCTGCGTGATCAGATCCACCAGCGTGCCTTTATAGTCCTCCGGCACGGGCAGCTTCCCTGTCCTCGCGGCGTTGGTCATGTTCGTGTCGAACGATCCTAGCTGAACCGTCAGGACTCTAACACCGAATGGTTCCATTTCTTGCGCGAGCACTTTGCTCATTCCTTTTTGATTTTCATCCGTCAGTACCTACCATACTCATGTGTCTTGTTAGGATTGCGGGGGTGGTGTCACGTTACCGTCTAAAGCAGCCTTGGAAGCGGCATACCCGCCCATGCTCGGCCTCCCTTCTAATCCAGCACCGCTAGAGATGTTCACTATCACTCCTTTTCTCCTTTCTCGCATGTGCGGCAGCACAGCTCTCATCAGGCGCGCTGGTCCGAAATAGAGTGTTTCCATCATGTCCCAAAGTTCTTCTTCGGCGAACGTTTCGACCGGGGCGTGGATCGAGAACCCGGCGTTGTTGATTAGCACATCGATCTGGATGCCCGATAGGGAGAGGGCAGCGACGAGTTCAGCTCCTGCGGTGGGGGAGTTGACATCCAACGTATGCCAGCGACCACCAAGGGATTCAATTTCCGACACGAGCTGTGGAGTTCGGGAGGGGTCGCGGGAGGTTGCTATGAGGGTGTGGCCGTGGGAGAGGACGCAACGGGACAGGAGCAGACCGAGGCCGGAGGAACAGCCGGTTATGAGGAAGGTAAGGTGGAGTTTCTTGGTTGGGATGGACATCATCTTGGTGGATGTTGGATCAGGCAAGTTAGGTGGGTAGAAGATGTAATAAGCCGTTACGGAGGGAAAGACTGGTTTTGTGTCAGGATGGTTAGAAGACGGAGCGACTTGCAATGCGGGCCGCGGGCGGACTTAAAGACGGTGATAACCGGGGTTAAGCTGCGATGGTGAACTGTTCTCCTCTCACTTGCCGGAAAATCCTGCGGAAGTGACCGATCTGGAACCACCGAACCAGACCCTGCCGCAATAGCTTCAACGTCAACTTGTATAACCCGAGCCACGTCTTGACAGGTCAAATGTCGTATTTCAAGTCAAACACTGACAAAAGCTTGAGGATCCTAGAACCGGTTCCAAGAAACGGCAGCGTCGAACGGCAGAAAAGCGTGGGAGGTGTACTTCGGCAGGAGGGAAACTTCCCTGTGACTCCATGGCGCGATGCCATCGACTGCCGGGTCTTGTTATTATTACCAGTGACTCACTGTGTGTCTTACAAAGTTTGGAGAATATATAATATTACAAACGTAGAAGCCATTGATGTATGTAATGTGCTTTTACTTGACTTTTAATTACCTAACCCAACTCCAATCACCCATGCGTCTTTCCTGTTACAAAGATGGCTCTACATCATACTCAACATCCGTCCGGATGACATATTTGGCCCCCTTCCTCACTCCAGTCCCCTCATGTAAGGGCGCGTTCCTGGCATCTCCATGTGGGAAGATAGCCACGGCGCCCATGACGGGCTTAACAGGATAAGCGTTCATGACGCCCTCCTTGACGCTCGGCAAGAAGTAAGTAGTCTCTCCACCCTCAAAATCATCATTCAGATAGATCAAGAAGGTGAACAGACTGCTTTGCCTCTTATCCCTCGGGCTGGAGTCGTACTGATACACTCCCTCAGGGGTAATCCCGCTCGGCGGCCAAGCGCCATCAATGTGGCATCTGTACTCAGCACCAGGGACATAGCGGTAAACCCTGAAACGCCTGTTCAAACCCCTCGCAACCCTGCCGCTCATCTCATCAGGCACATACTCCTTCACCCTCTGCCACAGGAGGTCATGAAACGACTGATCCACCACCCAGTAGAAATTATGCGCCAACACCGAAACCTCCTCCCCTTCATCCTGAACCGGCGCATCCGGGATGAACCCGATAGCCTCGCCAGCCCTAATTATCTCCTTGCACTCCTCCTTCGACAGCAACCCCTTGACCAACGACAAATTCGGCACAACAGGATGCTCATGCCTCGTCCTCTCCGGTGCAGGACCCCTCAAATCCACAGCGTTCTCCTCCGATGTATACAAAACAGCCGGATGATGATTCGGAGGCTTGCGCTGGGGTCCCGGTGTCGTATCGACAACCTTGTACCGAGCCTTGATCTCCTCTTTCCTACCCCCCACGAAGCTCCCATCCAAAACGCTGCTGTACACCTGATCGGGGACATACCCTTCCCCACGCACATTCCATCTCTCCTGCAGCGAGATGACTTCGTCCCCTTTTGGAACGGGAGATTGCTCATCGATTGTTCCACAAACCCGCAACACCAAATCCAACGTCTTAAGTCCTTCCCTCTCCCTTTCCGACCTCACTCCCCGCCCGTGAACACCTTTCACCCCCGACAACCCGCTAACCATATCCAGATCCCTCACCCACCGACACAACGCACCAAGCTTGGGCGCTTCCCCTCTGAGCTTCATCTCCGCCAGCAGAATCCTAGCCTCAAGCCATTTCCCATCCGCAAGAGCACCAGATACCCGCGCAGTGAGGTTTGTCCCCTCACCAGCGGAGTTGAGGCCGGTAGTGCACGCCGACCTGAAATCGTACGCAGCGGCGCGAAGGTCCTTGCATTGCTTCGACTTGATGAGAGAAGGATAAGAGGAGAGAGCAGTGAGCGTGTCAATCGTGATTTCGAGTTCTTCGCTTGATATGATGGAGGAGAGGTTCTTGGGTTCTGCGGAGACAGGCGGTGCTGCTGGGGTGTCGGAATCTGTGAGAGGTGGGGTGGTGATGTGGTGGGATGTTTTCTGTTGTTTGACAGGTTTTTGCTGTTTATCTTGCGGAGGCTTGGGCGCCTTGCGCTTCGTGATTTGTCTTTTCGGCATCTTCGAGGAGGTGTGATAATTGTAAATTCAGAGGCGGGATGAGAGGAAATTGGGTGAAAAAGGAGTGGCTGAAGTTGAAGGTGGAACTGATGAGCTGAGGTTGACGGAATAATTTTGAGAATGTGGAGTGGCGAGCCTGTTTTGATTGGATGATGCGGGCGGTGAGCTATGGTGGGGCGGCAGTATATGTGGGGTGAGATGCATGGATGGTGCGCTGAAGTTGATTTAAGGTTGGGACAGTGCACGATCGTGGAGCATTCGGTGCAAGTCGACAAGATAGCGTGCGTGAGCTTGAAACTGACACTTCTTACAAACGTAACCAGAGAGGGTATCTATCAAAACCTTCTAGACAAATCATCAAACTTGAAAACCAAATCTCAGACTCACACAAACTTTTGCCCCAGTGGAGAACCATGAAGAGACACAGGGTATTCTGTAACGGGTGAAGGGTATAAAAGACTGGCGAAGAAAAGGAGATATGCGAGGGACGAGTGAGGCTGCAGGGGCCGAGAGGAACGCTGGTGTTGCTTCCTTGCAGTCGTTCATTTTCGTCGCCGATGTCTTCTGTCACAACGGGAAAACAAAAAAGGAAAATTAATCGACCATCAAGAATTGGGAGTGACCATGGCCGCAAATTTTCGATGGACCCCACTCTCCTATGATTAGATTCAGAAATTTTATAGTCCTATTTTGGATGACGGAGTTCAACAAAATTACACTTGCTCGTGACCTAGCTGCCGTACACGTAGCTCATACTATGGATCAGCCGACCGTACTTGGGAGTCCAATTCTACTCAAGCTAGCTCGTGAACCGGTCCAGGTTCCACCTCTATATGATTTGGGTGGGGGACCAAGTGGTTGCAGGTACTGCGAAGTCATGGGTATATTTTTTGAACCCGATGCAGTCGTATCGTTACACGTTTACTCATATATTAACCAGGGAGATCCCTGAGATTCATGGAATTGCCCGAGTAACTGTGAAGCCTCCGTTTTAGCACTCCGAGTTTCAATTTCATTGCAATGAATCATTATCCCAATGACCACCCTGCCCCGTCTTTTCATCTCTTTTTACTAATAGCTACGAATTTGTCCTCTATACCTAGTCTTCCACTTATCGGATGAAGTTTGGAAGCACTCTCCTCTCTGAATGTCCACAACAATTTTAAGCATTGTAAATTGGCCAAGACAAATAAGCCCCCATTTCGTATTGTGGCAAAGGTTTTCACCGACAGTATGAATTTACTACGAGTTCCTGAGGGAGCCATGAGGCCATCGTTCTCCTTGAAGTCAGAAGTGAAAAGCTCACAGGAGTACCACTGGGTGTAATGAATTAAAGCACAAAGAATGCAGCGATAAAGACTGCCACAGTGATCGAAGTTATGGGCCCGAAGAAGAAAAAAAATCTCGAAAGGAGTTATCCAAGGAGTGGACAAGCGCAAAGGACATTGAAAGTTATGGCCAAGTTTGACGCCAAGTGAAGAACAAAGAACACATGTAGTCAGAAGGAGGGAAAGAATAAGAAACGGGCGCGAAGAGATACAACACCGTGCCTCGGTATACTCCAGGGAGCTGTTAGGTATGATCGATGTTTGATAAGTGGGGGGGGCGGTTGCTTGTGTTTAATTGTCAGTATTCTGAAAAGCCGGTAAATGAACAGAACAAGACCACATACCCGGTCCTTATGCTATGTGGCTCCTGGTGATTGATGGCTTCCTGCTTGTCGAAAGAGAGTCAGGGCCCCTGCCACAAATGATTGCTAATCACATCTCGGAAAGGGGGCTATGTACCAATCAACCCCTGAGTCAGCAGCAAACTTGGACAATGACGTGTAAACCACATCTAATATCGAGGGTCACAGAGCCCCAAAACTCAACAAGATTAAAGATTGAGTTTACCGAGCGAAGATTTTGGAGGGTAACGCGGAACGTGGCAATCCGGCCAATTGGGTCATGGTGCCGTTTGTGGCTTTTGCCGGTTGGGATGAAACACCACCCCGCAGTACCGGCAGCTGCACCCCAGACTGTTGTGTAATCCTCCGTGCCGATTCCAGAAGAGTGCCGACATCCGATTATTATTTTTCTCACGGGTTCCACATGGTAATATAGTTTTGTGGCATCGTTCTTTGGAATGCCCAAGAGAACGATTCCGTGCAGCCGAGAGAACTGCCGAATGAACCACCGTCCTGCCCATGCATACGCCTTGGCATATTGATCTCTATTTACTTTCTTGAATTAGATTCGCTGCTGGAAACCGGTTAGAGTATCAGTATCCACATGTTGTCTTGTTGGTTGTAAACATGGTGCAAGGATCTTCACCATGGATAAAGTACCAGGGAGAACTCTACTGGTGGAGCTGGTGATGGTCCATATGTAAGGCGTTTCCCGGGCTGAGTCTCAGGTGTCGGGAACTTAGGCACCTCAAAATCACACCACTCTTGTATCCGGAAAGATGGTTCAAATCTCTCTGTTGGCGGCGGCTCTGCTCGCGGGACTGGCGACAGCTCAGAAGAACCCAGCATATCCTCCCAATGTTGTGGACAAGTTGGTAACCGACAGCTTGCCAAAGATTAAAGAATGGCTGGCAAAAAACCCGCAGGGTAACTGCACCCTCGAGACGGCAGTAAGGAGGAAGGAATGGTATGCCCTCGCTCGCCCCTGTGACATGGAGCAAGACTGATGCGAAGCAGGAGTGACTTGACCCTTGCGCAAAGAAAGGAATACACCAGCGCCGTCCTCTGCTTGATGTCCAAGCCATCCTTGACCCAGTCTGCTGCGCCTGGTGCGAGGTCTCGGTTCGATGACTACATTGTTGTGCATGTGCAACAGACCATGCGTAATCATGGATCGGTGAGTAGCAAATGCGCCGCCTCTAGTAGCTGCTGACGAACTAGGACTGACATTCCTCTGTAGACATTCTTCTTGCCATGGCATCGCTATTATATGTGGCAATAGTGAGTCATCACACGAAAGCAAACATAGTACCTCATACTGACTCACCACAGCGAACAAGACCTCCGCAACTTGTGTGGATACACCGGGTACCAGGTAGGTGGAGTATTTGAGAAACCCATCCGTGACCTTGACACTGACTTGAACCTCCACCAGCCCTACTGGGATTGGGACCGATATGCCAAGGATCCCATCAAGTCCCCTCTCTTCGACGGTAGCGAGGGCAGCATGGGTGGCAACGGCGCCAAGGCAAGCTACAGCGGCATCATGATCCCCGGCGCTCCTCGACCATATGACCGTATTCCTGCTGCGGACGGCGGCGGTTGTGTCACCACTGGCCCGTTCAAGAAGTATGTCTGCCTTCACCGGAGCCGTCCTCCATTTCTCATATTGTCTCACTGCTAACCGGTTCCACAGCATGTCGGTGAACATCGGCCCTATCGCGCCAACCCTCCAGCTGACCCGCAATCCCCGCTCTGACGGACTCGGATACAACCCTCGCTGCCTCCGTCGCGACGTCAACAAGAACGCTGCCGCCGTCACCACCGCCAACTACACGTACGAGCTGATCACCAAGAACAGCAACGTGTACTGGTTCCAAACCGTCATGGAGGGACAGTTCCCTCAGGGCAAATGGGGAGTCCACACCGGTGGGCACTACACTATCGGCGGTGATCCTGGCGGTGATTTTTACACGAGCCCCGGTGACCCAGTGTTCTATCTCCATCACTCGCAAATCGATCGTATCTGGTGGATTTGGCAGATGCAGGATCTCGAGAAGAGGACCCAGGAGGTTAGCATGACCAAGACGATGAACAACTTCCCACCAAGCGCCAACGGAACTTTGGACGATCTTACCGGGCTGGGTGTGCTGGCGCCGGATGTCAAGGTGAGGGACTTGATGACTACCATGGGAGGAATGGGTGGCAAGCTCTGTTATATCTATGAGTAGGTGGGGACGTTTCTTTGGCGAGCATGTTTGCCGTGTTGCATTTGGCAGGGTGCGGAAGGTGGCCGGCGTTTGGCGGTTATAGATAGCATTGTGCATGAGTAAGGGTGTCAAAATCTCAACATAGATGCATTGGTTGATTGAATGACGATTTGAGACCGAGCCCAGTGCTGGACGTCTGCAATTCTCCCAGCCCGGAGCACCTGCTGTTCGCCAGTCAGAGACGCAGAGTCTAATGAATGTAGTGTTTGAATAGAACGTCGCTCAAGGGTGCCATGCCCGAATTTCAGGCCCTCAAAGCCCATTTTCCACAACTCTGACATTTGCGGATTAGCATAGCTACCTACCTAACAGCGTAGCTGATCCGATATGGCTTGGCGATCGTCATCGGGCAGGAAGGCGAAGAGTGTGCTTGTTTGCTTTGAGGAACGTGAGGTGCCGAAAATGCCAGAGTTAAGACATCACGCGAACATATCGGTGAGGAAATTCTGCACAGTGACGAGGTCCGAGAGAGGGTGAAGTACCTACCTGGAATGCTGGACGAAGTTGGCAAGGAGTGAATGAAGCAAGGAAGGACACGGTTGGATCAAAGGGAGGATCGAAGGCCAAATCTGCCCCTAGATTTCCTTCGCCGTGTCATAGACAAAATGCTTCATGCCAAACTCTACAGTAGCCAGCCCCAGAAAAAGTCAACCACGGAGATAACCAGAAGTCCCAACAATACGTTGCAACTCCATCTCATTACCGTGTCTAAGGATTCCGGTCATCAAGATCAATAACCTCCTCATAACCATGCCCGAAGAACCGCCGCCGCCCTCTTCTTCCTTTCCACGCATTGTACATCGGCTCGACAAAACTCGCCAGAAACACCAGTATCCGCCGCCGCAAGATCGTCGCAGCCACAATGAGTATCAGGAGCCCCAAGGCCACACCCAACGGTGGCGCACCCGATGACGTTTCAGGAGGACTGTCAACAATTCCGCCGTCATGGCCCCTCTCCCCTCCGCTGCTCGTGTTGAATTTCAATCCAAGGAGCAAAATCACGCACGCCGTCCATCCAGTGAACGCCCTGCTATGGCTTCCCTTCCCCGTCTTATCCTTGTACTGTTCCCAAAAGAAGCCCGTCTCCTCCCAGCTATTGTAGACCGTGTTGACCAGATTCTTGCGCAGTTCAGCCGCGAGCGTCAGTGCCCTTGTCTGTGTCTCTGTCGACCCGCGAGTGCGCGTGTATGGGGTCTCTTGGAGCCCAATATCACGCAGCCGTAGCGTGGCGAGCACGTTCAAGTTCATCCACACGGCGCCGCGCCAGTAGTCCTCGTCGCGGGCGTAATCGGGATCTACAGCGCTTAGACTTCGCAGCCCGTACGGGGACCAGAGCTTGGACTCGTCGGAAATTAGATCTAGTACGGCGGGGAGATTCGGGTGCTCTGCGTCGAGGTGCCCGAGAAGGAGTGGGAAGAGTGAGACGTAGCCATCTCGGCAGATCAGGGTATAGTTGTCGTTCTCAATTGTTGCGTCGCAATACGTGTTTGTCTCGGGGTTCCAATGTAACGTGTCCAGGTTGTGCTTGACATCAGAGACATGCTGCTGGAATGTGGCTGCATCGGCGTCCTCTCCGAGGTATTTGGCAACCTTTTGGAGCGCCTGAGCAGAGGCTCCGACCCAGGCGAGGGCATCCAGATGTAGCTCGCCGGGGTGTGGTGGATTCGCTCGAGGGTAGTCATCCAAGCCACTCGTCAGGCAGTGTCTCGGTGTCCTACCGCGCCACCGATACCCCTCCCCGGCAACGGCACCGCTGGGTCTGGGGTACGCACTGCTGAAATTTCCTGCTTGGGATCCCCGGAACCAGTAATAATGCCGCGACAGCAGGGGATATAATTCCTTCAACATCTCGGAAGCGCGTTCTTTTGAGGACAAATAAACCGAGGGATGGCCGGCGTAAGTCGAAGGATTCTTAAGTTTCTCCACTAGAATTGGGAATAAAAGCGAAAGCGTCGGCGGGTTGGCATAGTGGGGGTACTGAACCTGGAATTGCTCCGGAACTCTACTACGAGCTTCGGGCCCGAGGATTTGCTCACGACCAATCCACCCCTCCTCATCCATCAAGCTCAGCCAGCTCCGAAGAACTGAAACCGCTTGATCAACATCCCACTCAATCACGGGCAGTAAGTGAAACCCTTCGTCCCAGAGAAACCCCCTTGGAAAGAAGGGCCGCGAGGGGGTGTGCGAAAGAAGCGTCAGTGGAGGCGTAGTGGTAATTGGGGCGCGAGCCATGGCGGCGGCTGCTCCGACCCAAAATTCTAGGTCCGTCTCTTGGTATTCGGAAGCTCGTGTGTTGTCCATCTTGGTATCTCCATGGAAGAACCCTAGGCCACCTAGGAGATTCGACAATATTTCCTGAGAGAATTGACGGTATTTATCTTGGTCAAAAGGGGCCAGCCTTGGAAAGACCTTGTCTACGCTGGTGGGAAACCTGGAGCGTAGGGAATCGAGGCCATTGTTGACGGCATTTTCTACATGTAACCGTTAGTGACCGGAAACAGACGAGCCCACCGAGGGCCCTATCGACTTACTATCCAGACCAGCTGCTTCCGTCCCTCGATATAACAACGTAACATTGAATGTTCCTTGGAAGGTGAGCTGGACAAAATGCATGTTCCCAGAACCAGGCTTGTTCTCCACTGCCACATTCTCGCCAGTCCTACCGCCGACGGCCTTGATCTGATCAACGAAGACGGCTGCCACATATGATCAGTTGCGTTTGGCCAAGCCGGATCTCGCATTACGAACTTACACTTTGCCTGCCATATCCTGTTCTCGGTTACCTGTACACTTTTTACCGCGGTGTTGTGAAGCGCCTTGTTGCCATCGTCTCCGACGACCTGGAATTCGAAGTTTCCGCCAAGAGCGGCGATCTCCCCCTCACACCTTGCCTCGATGCCCTTTCCATCTTTGCCTTGATTCTTGCAGACCAGGGTTTTGGGCCCGTCTGTATTTTCCTTTTCAACGGCAATGTGAAAGATGAGCGACGTCTTGACTGAATCCGATTTCGGGGTGCCAGTGACTCGAACAGCCCAGCTGTTTCCCTCTTCTGTTTTGAGAAAGGCCGTTTCAAGGTCGATCTGAAGCTGGGTATCATGGGCGATTTGCGAACCGCCAACCCTTGTGTCGTAGAATGTCCATCCGTACCCTTGCATGCCGTCGTTTTGTTCACAGGTGTCGCGAAGGCTGTTCAACAGTTTGTTCCGATCGTCGCCACTTGCCCACATGAGACCCATTAGAAGGGTCTCAGGGATTTGTGGACGGACGCCGAAGTAAAGATTTGGTCGATAGGGGCCCCATGTTTGCCATGGACTGACAGCTGATGTCGATGCGTTGCGTGTTGAGTTGGATGCATGGGATATTTGGACGAGTGTGGTGGCCCAAACGGCCCAAGCCGGGAGCAAGAACATGACCAATGTTGTTCATGGACAAGAGAATTGATCAAGAGGATCACTGACAGATGGATGCTCTGAAAATGGAAAAGTGGCATTTGTTGTCTCCTGCGTATGTCGCTTGGTGCATGGCGCCCGTTAGACAGATCGGGTGTCGAAACGCAGTGGCACAGAAAACGGGGAGGCGGGGGCAAAGCGGCTGTGGCTGTCGAATGAAACGACAAATCGGTAGAGCTGATTTGATTGGCTGGACGGAGAGGGGCTCGGCCGATCTCCTACTGCACACGGTGAGACGTGTGTT
The DNA here is from genome assembly GCA_033297175.1 of Cladorrhinum sp. PSN332. Lineage (NCBI taxonomy): Eukaryota > Fungi > Ascomycota > Sordariomycetes > Sordariales > Podosporaceae > Cladorrhinum > Cladorrhinum sp. PSN332. The sequence continues at coordinate 344,869 of MU858829.1, read as the reverse complement.
GATCTTTCCCAAACACATCCGCAATCCTGTGGATGAGGTGCTACGCCGCATTTTAAGTTGCCTTGTCTGCCGCGTTTAACCCGCCAAAGCCGGCAGTTATATTTTGCAAATCATCACGAAGTTATGCTGTTGAATCCTACTGGACCTTGCCGCACTGTTCCGTGGCAACTGCTGCAGTCAGCCGCTCGTACAACATTGATCCCGTGTTTTTGGATGCAGCAGTGCGAGCTCAGGCTCGGGCCCATGTCTCTGATGGCTCCCATCATGCCCGACATTCTTTCTCCGTCTTCTCGCCATTCTTCTCGGAGAAAGTCTTGGGCTTGCCTTTGTCGGCGAAAATGGCGACAGCTCGTGATGAGCGGGTGCTCTCATACAGTGGTCTCGAAGTTGTGCAGCCATCACTCGAGGCCGCCGCACACTACAATGATCCCGGGATCGAAGTCTATGACGACCCGCCCGCCTGGAAAAAGCCCTTAGGCGGTGGGGCTTTGCCCGCAGAGTCCGACCCAACCTACGCGCCACTTTTTGCACGCCCGCCGTCACAGGACGCCCCGGAAGCCGTGGGAAACTATCAACATCCCGTCCATGCCGACCCTCCACCGCCGACAGCAACGATATGCGGTATTCGCCGACGGGTCTTTTGGGTCATTGTCGGCATCATTGCGTTTGTTGTCATCGCCGGGGCTGTTGGCGGGGGTGTAGGAGGATACTTCGCATCAAAATCTTCCACGTCCGGGGACACCGGTTCTGGTGCGGCGGGACCGAATATCACAACGCCAACCCGGCCCGCCTTCGACAACCCCAGCATCGCAGCGTTGGGCTGGACCGATGCCAATAGTGTGCGACAAATTCGAGTCTACTACACGACACCGTCGAATTCGACGAACCCGCCACGAATCCTCGAGTCTTCTTGGGACTCTGTTGCCGCGAATTGGTCCGTTGAGGCCATCACAAATCCAGACGTCGATGGTATTAAGGCAGGAACACCCATTGCTGCGTCGAGCGGTCATCCGCACACAAATACAAGCATTGCTCTGGTCAAAAACGTCTACTTCTTTCAGCCCACCGGCAAGTTAGCAGAGCGGCAGTCACCGTACAAGGAACAGGTCGGAATCTGGGGATACGACAACTTCAGCGGTCTCTATACCGCCTCTAACCTCTCGGCCGTCTTTTCGTATTGGTATCAGAACTTTGACACCCGTCTCCAAGTTTTGACCAACTTCTTTCAGGAGCTCGGCGAAAACTCTCTCACCGCTGCACGATACTTTGAGAATGGCACCGACGGGCGGGAATGGGAGGCCATCAGACACAGTGTCCCCATCCAAGACGGCTCCCCTATCGCCGCTGCCCCGGTGGGGAGTCGAAGAGATTTGCGTCTCTACGTCGGTGGTACTGATGGAACCATAAAGCAGTACCCCTACAACGTCGAAACGAACACGTTGGGAACCGTCACTGGTAAGTCCATGCATCGCTGTCGTCGTAGATTAACCAATGTTTCTCACACTCAAGGCAGAGACCGCATTCAACCTCTCTCCCGGCACCCCGCTCTGTGTGACGACTGAGGACAACCGCAACTATTTTACCGAAGCGACCTTGCCCGAATGCGCACGCACCAGGACGGGCGCATTCATCACCCACCTCATCCTCTTTGCATCCGCCGACAGTCAAGATTTAAACCTGGTCTCGTGGAATTGCTCAAGCGGATTCCTCGTGCAAAAAAGTCGGATCAGCGACCTGTTGAAACCTGGCCGGACCTATCTCGGTCTTTCGGCCACAGCCCAAACCAATCTCACTTATGTCGACCAGCGAGTTTACATTTTGTATACCGAAGGCTCTGGACAGCCGAAAATAGAAGAGTGGCAGGTCCCGGCCAGCGGCGGTGCCAGCGGGCGAGTAACACCCGGGCAAAATGGCCCGTTTACGCTCTTGGGGGAAGTTCCCATTGCCCCTTCATAGTGGCGCCGAGTATATTTAGGTCAATTAGGGGTAGGGGTGAAACAATCACCCCTAGTCCGGGAGTGAGGGTGCCGTTATTTTAATCTTGTTTTTTTTTTATTTTATTTTTTTTACATGGGAGCAATCGGCGGGTTTGTTTTGGTTCGCGTTTTGGATTTACTCGTCGTTGGATACATATACAATAGCAACGGCGCTTCCCGACCCTGGCAGGCATAGCGGACTTCTGGGGCGTTTGATGGAGTGGTAGGATACATATGTACATGCCAAATAGGCGTCTATGGGTTTTCATTGATTTTGGAACGTGTAATTTTATTCAACCAGACCTACGTATCTTCAAAAGTCGTTATTGATATTATGCAACCAATGCTAATTCTTAAGGGAAAGACGCATTTCCCCCATCATAACACGATAATTAACATTCAACAGGTGTGGCGTTCGTTGGGCAACGATAACGAGTGAAGAAAGAGTAAAATACTCAACAGGAGAACCGACCACTTGGTCAACTCTCTCCCAAGGTCAAGCGTTGTGCTGAGCTTCCATCCACATTATCTCTGCTGTTAACCACTCGACTTGCCGTCATTTCCTGTGATTTGTTGAATTAAGGTAACCCAAAGCTGAATCAAATCCCAACTCGTGGTTGTGCAGATTAGGTTGAGAGCGCGGGAGGGACCAAGCTCGCCGCAGGTCAGGCGTTTGTATCAAAGATTTCAGGTTACATGGACACATCGTTGTGATGTAAGTCTAATAAGAAGCAGTGAAGATATATAATAATGATGATCATGATGATAATGATGATTAAAGGGTGCCTAAAGTCTCAGCTCGTAAACGATAGTACCAAAGATGTCATTCACATATTTATTTAACCACATAATTACACGCATTCTCTGTTACACTGAGCTCACCAGAGTCATTCGAGAAATACCTGTAGATTTATCCTACGAAATTCGGTGTATCATCATCAATGTTGCTGAGTGGTGCCAGTTCCCGATCCCGAGGCCGAATCTCCTCCAGAGCTAGAGGCGGAAGCAGAGCCACTTGCACTTCCAGAACTGCCATCAGCGCCAGAGCTAGAATTAATCGTGGTCGTAGTAGTAGTCGTAGTTGTTGCGGTGCCAGTCAACGTTTCATGAGCTTTGACAACGTCATTCACTTCATTGAACTTCTCATGCACCTTGACGGCGTCGTTGACTGTTTGGAATAGGATCGCGGCTCGGAAGACTTGCTCGTGGATGTCGCCGCTGCTGGAGGCGGAGGCATTGCTAGACATGTTGCAGGTTGGCTTAAGTACAGGATGTTGAAGTTTTGGTTGTTGATGTGGTTTGCTGTCAACTTGAGAGTAGCCAGTCAAGACTTTTATAGAGGTCGTTCTGTGTGAGTAACACTCACGATACGAGAATTTTCTAGGAACATGACACAAAGATGAGGTTGTACACTTATCTCCGATTCTCAAGGTTCCATTGGACCACTGCAGTTTGTAAACCGATTGATAGCATACCAAGTTCAAGTCAATATGCTCGGATGGCTGATAATACAGCCGCAGCGTACTTCATTCAATTGGTTAAAACTCGAGAAGAAAAGAAGGAGACAGAAACAAAAAAGCAATTTTCCGGTGTCCAAATTAATAAGATCGGATATAGGAACATCCCTTCCCGGTTAAGCACCACTGGGGGGTGGGGTGAAACTATCTAAGTTGTGGTCAGAGGTTGGTTCTCCTCCAAGTCAGTACAAATTGCTGAAACCAATTGGAATTGAACACTGAGCTGTTTAAGGCTCAACCTCAGGCCTAAACTCCAGGACCCTAGACCACTACGCCAGCCGGCAAGGGTCTTATTTTGTTGACAGGTGTACTGTAATTGGTGACTATATGGTGCGCTCCTTCCCGACCGACCTGGCAGTGCAATGACCTGGCAACCCTTCCCTGCTTTTTTCCTTCCTTCTTCTTCTTCGGCACTGCGACACTGCTCACTTGGGAACATCTCCCTGAAGTTCAAGTTAACGCTATGACTCAAAATAAACCGTCAAGCGGTTCGCATTTCTACATAAATAGATCCATTACCCTTCTTCAAACCCTCCCAAGATCTATCAACTAGAGCTCTAACCATTGCCCGCCATATCATCGGGTTTTCCGACCGCTTCGTTTCTGCTTCAGCCTCGTATTCTTTTTTTGTTTTGGAACAGGCAAGAACACCCGAAACTCGTTCATCATGTCGAAATACACACTCGATCCCAAATTTAAACTTGAAGGGTTGCCGCCAACAACAGCAAGATGCTGAACCCGATATGTACACATACTGATGGACTGCAACGACGTTTTCTCCCTCTTGATGGGAAGATACGAAGGTGCTGGGTCAAAACAAGAAAAAAGACGAAACGAAACCAGACGACACACTGAAGACGAGACAGAATTTGGAAGCCGAAAATAACTTGGGATGAAAATGCCCAGGCCAAAAAACCTTGACGGCCAATGAAAATCCATACAGCTTGACCACTGATTGCCTCACCACATACGCTCCTCCCCGAGAAACACTGATGGATTCCATGTGTTCAAAGCTTGGGCCACGAAATATCATGGGCCACAGGTGATTCCGAGTTCTGCCTATGTTCCCTATCGACAAACCTATCTAGAAATCTATTAAGAAAGCGTGAATGTAGTCGAGCATACTGGAGAGGCTGCCAAAATAGACATGCCTCGGGCAACACACGAGTAAATACTGAACCAACCGATTGATCCCGCGACACCCAACCGCAAATATGTACAGAATAATCCTTCCATCCATGCACGCCCCAAATCACGCAACCTTCTTCCGCTTATGATGCGTGAAATGCTCTTTAACCCCCCAAACAATGCTTGTGTCTTTGTTCAGGGGCTAGTTTGCATAAAAGCTGACGTTACTGCTGCCTCAAGCGTCCTTTTGTCATTACTAGACAGCGCATTATCAACAAAAGTCGGAAGTTGCTGTCATCAAGGAAATGCTCGTCGTTTATGTTGGGCGCAAAATTTGACATTGAACTCGAGAGAAAAAACTAGTTTATCCATCCGAAAACCCTGGAATAGTCCCCCCGCCCGACAAAACCGTCTAATACCTCCTTCTAGCAAATGGAAGATCCTGCCTTGGCATAGCCGTATCTCTGTGCCCGCAGTCAGCCTCTAATACTCTGCAATGTGTAGCAAATTTGATGCATCTCTTACCTTATTCCAAGCGGGAACGTCGAGGAATCCTGCAATGACACATAGTTGTTAGCTCAATGACAACTCCAACAACACACCAAGCGCCAAACAGACTTACCGGGCTCCATCCAGCCATTGCTGCGTCCATGGCAATTGCTCGCCGCCCAGTCGACCGCATCGTGCCACTCCTCGGGGCGGCAGGGATTGGTCGTGTAAGCGCACATGTACGACACCGAGGTTCCCTGGTAGTTGGCCACGACGGTGTTTTTGGGGTACTTCTTGTTGCCACCCGCGGCGCACGTGGCATAAAACGCATCCCAGCCGTGATTGTAAAAGTCGTTCTGCAGGAGCTAGTCCCCCTGGGGGCAGAACGGGCGGGTGAGGGAAGGCCAGTTGAACCGCTTGCCGAGACGTGCGCTGGTGCTGCCGCGCTTAGAGATGACGGGGGCGGGAGCGTCCGTGACGTTGCCGGCGGGGAGTTCAGTCCAGGCTGCCTTGCCGTCCTCACCGAGGCTGATAAGGTAGTTTCCGTCAGGAAGGTTGGGGAGCTGGATGGTGTCCGCCAACGCGGAGCCGCAGAGGGCCGAGATGAAGAGGATTGGTGAGAACTTCATGATAAACTAGAGGGGGCGGTTTAGCTGGCTTGTGCTTGGTTTGGGGGGGATGCGTTGAGAGCTGTTCGATGATAGTTGAGATCTTCTGAGCATGATTTGAAGAAGATGAGCTCTTATTTATGTTCCAATTCTTGCATATGATGCCTCCGTGGGCGGACTCTATCCACCGAGACCATTGGCAATGGCAAGCGATGAGGCCACTAAGCGGAATCGAAAGCCTCGTCGCTCCGCAGTAGTACGAGAATACTACGAGCCTCCTTATATGATCTTTGTGCTATCGCCGGCATTTGCTGGCGCCTACACTATGTGGCTCGAGAATCTACCCAAGTCCTTGTCGGTTACAACCTTGGTCCCACTGCGACAAGACCTCGCTCCCTGTACGATTCCCACATAGTACCGGTGCTAGCGCGAACGTCAGCCAGCGTGTTGCACTGAGGTCGTATATTCTCTCCACACTTACCCATTCAACCCCAGCGTTTGCGCTTGGCGCTAGAACTGGGAATTAGTTGATGCTTTAAACCAATCACATATACCCAAAACTGTCTCTTTTCTCTCCCCCGCCGAAGCTGAGACTGACGAAAAGAGCCTTTTCGTTTGTGGGACTTCAGAACCTCAGACCTCCCATATTGCTTGATCATGGGCTCCTAAAAAAAGTCGCCAAGCCAAAAATGTGTGTTGTCTATGCAGCACGTCTGAGGTCTGAAAGATGGCCGCTCTATTCGGATTTCCCCAAAGCACAGCTGGGGAATGGGAGGGAGGCTGGCTTGGATTGCTACTGATATTAATCTTGAATGTTCTACAGAATGATAAATCGAAGCCCAGATAGTCTAGACTGGCGTTCAAATGGACCCTAGAAGTCTTTCCCCTTTCCCCCTTCCGTTCGGCTTAGATTTTCCTTGTAGGCTTGATTATTCAAGCTGGTTGTGGTCGCCATCCGTACCCCATAGGATTGTTTTCTTAAGAGAGGTGTAAGCTTGAAACTGAAATTCCACCCGTAGCAAAAAAAAAAAAAAAAAAAAAAAAAAAGAGATCTACCAGCTTTGCTCTTGTAATGCATTGGCACTGGTATTAAATACTTAGTATACCTGTATCTATAAGGTTCCAGTTTCAGTGCGTTTAATCCTGCAATTCTTAAATAGTTTATACCATATCCAAAAAATGCCAGCTGTGTGCGACTCCGTTGCATCGATCCTTCATTCTTTTCCTCCATCACACGGTCGGCAAAATGAAATGAGCTGCCAAGGGATGCCTGTAGTTCTCTCTGCAGCCAAGAGTTTTTCTCCCAAAAGAAGAGAGCAAGCTTAAGCGCTGAACCTCTTGGACTTGCGCAGACCAGCCTCCTCCTCGGCATGGAGGATTCTGTCCTTCTCGTCGGCCTCAGCCTGCTTCTTCTTCTCGCCGGTGAGAACAGGGACTGGCTCGATAGTAATACCAGCAGCGCCCTCCTCCGCAATCCTTTGGGCAGACAAGGAAGAAACACCGGCGCAGTTTCCGGAGTCTCGCGCCGCCGGTCCCATGCACACCTTGGGGCTGCGACAAACACACCTGGTTAGCACCAATCTTACGACGTCGCTGTTGGAACGCAAAGGGAAATGACTTACTCCTTCGCCCAGGAACGATCGCAAGTCTGGCCCGCAACACGCCGGTAGAGGTTATTCAGCTGGTCGATGCTCTTGGTCTGCTGGTCAGCCATGCATCCAACCTGGAGGTTCCAGATGCTCTGCACGTTGTAGTGATAAGCAGTCATGACGGCAACCTGAGCCCAGGATTCGGCCCAGCTGGACTTGGCATAGCTGTCGGGGACGCAGGTGCCCATGGCAACAATATTCTTCCACGGGGCCGTATTGGAATAAGAAGTGCCCGTCAGGCCGACGGCCCAGCTGTCGAGGGTGTGGGCTACCTCATGGAAGGTGACGGACTGGCGGTTTACACAGTTTCCGAGATATACCATGTTGTTGCCGCTGTTCCAAGCGCTGCACTGGGGGGCAGGATAGCTCGAGACGTATCTGATCCACTGACGGGCCTTGACGGGGACTCTGCCAAAGTTTGTGGCCACCTGATCGATGGAGAGGGGAGAGTTGTTGCAGCGGCAGAAGACGGTGGTGACGTTGCACTGGAGTCGGGTTGTTAGAAAGACAAGTTTGGCTTATCTTGATGAAAAGCACGAACCTCAGAGTACTTGACATCGTAGACTTCAACATCATAAGGATTGCAATAGCCGTTGCCAGAAGCGGTGTCGAAGCAGTGCTTGGGTAGAGTTCCCCACGCCCACTTGGTCCTGGTGTAAGAGCTCGAGACAACAGCGTTCAGACCACCGTTGACGCCGGTGTCAAGAACGTTCAAGCCGTTGGGAAACTTGACAGCCAACGTCGGGGATGGTCCGCTCTGGGCGAGAGCTGCTGGGAGGACAAAGACCCCGAGAAGGGCTACAATCCAAGTGGGAGCCATTGAAGCAGTGGGAGGGCGTCTGAGAGGTCGTCTTTTGTTGGCTGAGGGAGGGGCTGGACTGATGAGTCTGGCCATTTTGAGAGTCTCTCGAGGGATGAACGACTGATTTATATAGTCGTGATCTCATCTTGGGTCGACCCTTGCTTCATCCTTCTGTTCACCTTACTCCTACCAGTCCGCCGACCTCAAATCCTTCCTCCATGCATCACCCACAAGCTAAGCCTAGAATTCTGGTTCGGTGATCTCCAGTCAACACTCACAGTGTAGGGTCCGGATTGCCGGTACCGAGACCCAAAAGGCCCAACCCATATGCGATCCTACTGACCCAAGCATGGAAGTAGTTAGCCTCACCTGGCCTTGCACTTCAGTTGCCCTCGGCCTTGCAGCCAATGAATGCCACTTTACACCAAGTGTAAGTTGTTCGATTACTGAGATACGTAATCGTATACGTTTACACGGCGATGGATTATACCAAACAGGGGCAAGCTGTTGCGCCACAGCGTTGCAATGGTGGATTGGTGAAGTGATCTGTCAGCTGCTAGGTAATCCAGTGAAAGCAATAAAGCGAACTGATCGGGAAGCTCCAAGGCATAGGTCTGGCGCAGCCAGGGTGCACGGCTCTCTTCTGTTTCCAGTTCAAAGGCATGAGAGCATTGTTGGGGGCTAGAAATCTCTTCTCTTTTCGTGTCGTGGAGGTTTCACAGACCAAGCCCAACACCCTGTGGCGTCCAACAACGGCCCGGCCACCCGATCAAAAGACTAGTGACACACCGGCTGCTGGACGTTGAGCGGTGGCGGCTGAGTAAGACCAACGGCTTTATGGTTTGGGAAGGTGTAAAGGTTTGGGTGCTTACGCTCAGTAAATGCAATGTTTACTTCGACCAGACCCCTTTCCTTCCAGGTTGATAATGTGGCACAAATATGCATCTTGTCAATAAGAATTTGCGCTATTGTCGGTTGATCACCTGTGCGAAGTTTTTTCTCTTTTGTGAGATTTTATGTGGCAACCAAAACAACCCGGCTCAGCTTGATAGGCCCCATGGGATGCAGGAGGATCATGATCCACGCTCAGATCAATCCGCACATCCAAAGATTCCAAACATGGAATCGTTAGACGAGAGATGAGGGAAGGTCCAAAAAAAAAAAAAAAAAAAAAAAAAAAAAAAAGGCCCTTCAATCACCGGAGTATGGCGAAAAAAAAACATAATTTCAGGAACAGGCAGCAATCAGATATCCAAGGGGTCACGGTCTTGGGCAGAGAAAGATGATTGTTTTTCCGCATAGCAAAGGCAAAAGAGGACTGGTTGGGATTACTAAAAAAAATAAAAACAAAAAAGCCCACACCGATAGAACTCTGACAGAAACTGGAATCCCCCCTTTCCCTCACGTTCTCAAGTTCAAAATATATTCTGTGCATCACCCCAACCTTGGCAAGTTGGCATTCCTGCCCACCGATTCACGACTCTTCCGGTAATTCACGTCGCAGAACCTACCCGCCAATCGGCTCATTACCGAGAAACAGCCACCCATCGCAGCCATTTCAAGCACAGGCTGCACAGCTAGCAGCCCGGACTCGGCAATTACCGAACCGAGCGCAAAGACATTTGCCGTGGCCAAGTTTTTGAGGGCGACGTAACCCCGCGAATATCCATATTGCCAATATCGCCAGATGACTTGTCTATCGTCGGTTCGACCAACCGAGGGAGCGAGCAACAATATCTAATTTTGGGCTGGGGTGGTGTGGTAAGGCAGTGATGCTGCTTCAAACAGACATAGGAGGGGGGAGGCTTTGGGATATGAACTCAGCAATCAGCTCTCTCCCTTTCCTCCGCGTTCCTAGCTTCAGCAAATCCTTTTTTTTTTTTGAAGGAGTAGCGACATACCATCACGATGCTTTGGTCCGCCCTCGTCTTTGCGGCTCTCGCCGACGCCCAGGGGTTCATGCAGGGGTTGAATCATCTTAGATTTGGATGCTCTCAGATCACGGTTGAGCGTCTCGACCCCCTGGTGAATCCGGGCGAGTTGCCAACTCCACATGTCCACCAGGAAAGTCAAGGCCCTCAGCTTGATCAAGAAATGGCTTCTAACATCTCCCTCCAAGATACAGGTCGTCGGAGGCAATGCTTTCAATGCCAGCATGCCATATACCGATATTGCAAAGATCGCGACTTGTACAACATGCGGACCGTCCGACGACTTTTCCAACTACTGGACCGCCAACGTCTACTTCCAGGCTCGAAATGGGACCTACAAGCGGGTCCCCCAGGCGCCAAACAGGTTTCTGTTCAATGACAGATTCACAACGCAGATCAACGGCGGCATTGTCGGTAGGCTTATCAGTTCGATCCCGGTGCTGGCCGACGGCGAGGCTGATACAATTGATGCTCAGTGTACTACATCGCGCCCAGGAAGGGCACCGTCACCGCGTTCAAGCCAGGATTCCGCATGTTTACTGGTGATGCGATGAGCCGCAAGTCCAAGTACAAGTCCCAGTCGTGCTTCCGGTGCTACTCCGGGCCTAACTTTGGCGGCGATGACATGGCTCCTTGCTCTGACACCAGACTCGACTTTGAAGGCTTCCCCGACAAGCCTTGCCTCGGAGGTATTCGGTCGAATGTTCTTTACCCGACGTAAGACTTCCCAACGCTGTCATGACCGTCTCCCCTTCTAACATGTTGTTGTCAGCTGCTGGGACGGCAAGAATCTCGACTCGCCCAACCACAAAGACCATGTTGCGTACCCCACAAGCGGCCCGTCCAACTTTCTTAGCACAGGCAACTGCCCCGCGAGCCATCCCGTCAAGATCCCCCAGCTCATGCTCGAGATTGTCTGGGATACCACCAAGTTCAACAACAAGGCTGAGTGGCCCGCTGATGGAAGTCAGCCCTTCGTGCTCAGCACCGGCGACAAGACAGGGTACGGCCAGCACGGCGACTATGTCTTTGGCTGGAAGGATGATGCTCTTCAGCGGGCTATGGATGACAATGGATGCTTCTCGGCCACTTGCGGCCGGCAGAAGAGCCAGGATATCTCGGCTGCCAACAAGTGCGCCATCCAGAAGACCATCAGGGAGGATGTTGAGGGCTGTAAGTTTTCCTCTCCCGTCAGAGAGCGTATTTGAGAGGAAAGACAGGATGCTGACTTTGTTGCAGGGCTTACCAAACTTCCCGGGAGCCCGATGGAGTAAGATTTGAGGACGTGTGAAGGTTGAAGATCAGGTTTGGTGTGTTATTGGTCTAGCGTGCTGCAATGGGAGTGCGTCAATTGCGTTCTCGGCCTCTGTGATCTAGATAATGCTACATTCCCTCTGTGTTATTTTGTCTCGTGATAGTTTCTGCCGCTCTCTACATATCCGACAGAAGACCAAGTAATCTTGGTATCCACCAACCATTGCATGATTACTCCTCATCCTCCCACCCGCAAATACTCGCTACCATATACATGTACCAGACATGGCCAAGATTTAAGAACCTTCCTTTCCTGCCTACATCCCTGTCATTCTTCCGATCGAACCCCTTCCTACAAAAAACTGACCTACTCAAATTTATTAGCTACATCGTTTAACATATATATATATTTCATGCGAATCCCTATCATTCTCCCTGTCAAAGCTGCCTTCACATCCAGAGCTGTTGACATTGGAACCGGTGCTGATCTCGTATATGTCTCGACGCCACCATACACGGAAGAAACCACTCACAGGTTCGGGGCAAAGCGCAAGATCTCAATGGTGTAGTGGTCAGAAGCAAATTGATCTGTTCCAAGCCAGCTGTTGATGAACGATCGCGCGTGTAATGTTAGTGCACAGGTGCATCCGTGTCGGTATGGAGCTGCTTCGAGATGTGTGGTCGACGCCCATGGAATCAGCCTATCTGTCATTAGTTCTTCCGGAAATATCTTGACGCTGGCTCTGTTTTTACATGCGGTGGAGGAACGAAGGAAGAAACGTCTAAAAAAGGGGGGATAGCAATTGATAATGACTGGTTTTTACTTCAATAGACAAAACTACAATTGTCATCCCGGGGTTTTCACCAGCGCTTTAATCCTCGATTCTTCTCCACCAACTTTGAAATTCAATTTCCTGCTAGTATCGTATCTTTCTCTTTCGAATTATTTTAATCCGTCATTTTATTGATGATATTCCTTTACTACACGACAAGGAACGAGTAATCAACGGTCCAACAAAAACGAGGGCGCTTGTCTGTTGACGATTCCAGACGTTTGTTGACTCCAAAGACCTCTTTCATAAATAGAACCCCTAGTCGAGCAAAGAAAATTAAGACTTGAAGAAAATAACTACTTGTTATAGGTAGAAACCGATATCAAGACCACTACCAAGTAGGTATTGAATATCTCTTTGGACTTTATCGACCCCCCCCCCCCCCTCCCCCTCGACAGGGACAGAATATCACTAATTCGTAACAGGAATCCGCGGGCAAGGTTCAGTCATTTGAACAGCGTACAAACTCCAAACTCGCCAATCATCTGTGCCACCATAACCATCCCCCCAACCACAGGAACGGCTAAAACAAAGAGAGGTATCGCGAAGTAGAGCGTGGGGTTGTTTCTCACCCGCCCACTGCGCAGTTTCTTCTCATGCGACAAGCGATGCGGGAGAAACAGAGGGTCAAGTATATCGTGAGCCATAACACCATAAACAATACCGACGATAAGCCAAGACATTGTGAAGCCTCTCTGCATCTGGGTGCTGTTGCCTTGCTGAAACCCTGACAGCCCGCCCACGATGGCGAGGGGGACTAAGCTGACAAGCAAGCTGAGTGGCGTTAATAGTGCATTCATTTCAACCGGCAAAACAGAATCAGGAAACTGATGGTGTTGCTTCTGCAAGAATACGACATCCACCCATGTACCTAGTCGTTTTAGACGACCTTGGAGTCCCTTTTGGACGCTATCCGGAGGCGTTGCGTCGATGATGACGTCAAGGGCTCCGTTAAAAAAGACTTTTTGTTCGTTTTCAAGTTTCGTAAGGAGCGGCGTCCGGAGAACAAACATGGCAGGGTATTCCCGTGTCAGAATGTTGGCGATAGTGTTGATGATAGACATAGTTGCGTACGGGGCGACGGTTAGACCAAAGGCAGCGTAGCCGTATTGCTGGATCTGATCCCCGCTTGCGCGATAGATTGTAATAGCGGCCCACACGGACTGGGCTAAGCTGGCAGAGAGCTTGAGCAAGTTGTGACTGGATGAGAGTACGGTTTCGGATTGTTCTTTGAAGGAAGCAGGTTCGGCGGTAATAGACTTCTGGCCCCCGTTTAGTTTCAGATTCGGCAGTCCTGTTGGCGGTACCGTAGCTAGATAGTAGTCTTTATGAAGCCAGTATTGACCATGGATGCAGGTATCGTCCCCAACAACCGGCGTGTAGCCTCCTGGGGGATCATACCATTGATCCAAAGACTCCTTTCTACTGAGAACGTCAGTATCTAAACGACGCTCTGGATTGACTTTGCGCATCTTACTTTGCTAATCGTTGCTGGTTTTTCTCTTCCCTCCCTCTGATCTCATCCATCGGAATTGGGACATCCCGAGTTCTCGGCTCTTCCATCTCAGTAGACGGATTACCGATAATACCGGGATTTAGAAAAGCTGATTCTGACCGTCTGACCTCGGGATGTCCGCTGCCCCTGCACGACTCAAGATCACTCTCGTTGGGGAACCAATGTGAACGCCTTTTCTCTAGAACGATGCAGAGGGCACCAGCTCTGGCGGCAGACTTTAAGGGATCCTTCTCTGTCGCCGGCCGGCGCAAGATTACAGCGAGCGCGCTAGTAATTGCGCTGCCAGGCAGAAGCAGCGCTGCAACCACTGCAACGATTGAGCTCTTCGTGCCACGGCCTGGGGTAGGGACAGTGGTTGCAGCATGAGCGACGTAGTTGGCGAAAAAAAACAAGATATATCTGTACCACTCTGCCGGCATACATAGTAGTGCTGGATTTCCACGATTGGTAGTGCCCTCCGGCACCGTGACGGTAAAGTTCATGACGGATCGGGAGTGACCGAAATCTGTTGGGCGTTGGGGTTGGAAGAAAAGCGAGAGGAAAGAATGACAGAATGCGAAACCTTCTACCGGGCTTCTTTAATGCGCCTGAGGGGAGCTCAAATGAAAGGTATGAAACCCTATCCACCGTTGAACCCCTCATTCGGAGTGTAAGACGGGGGAGGGGGGCGGCATCGATGCCGAACCACTGTGCCTAACAATCGAAGCTGGATTCTCTTGGCAGCGCGGGCCACCACACCCAATGCTTCAGAACCACCAATTCGAAGCCCTAATATTTACAGTGCGTGCATATACACCAAATGGCTGTCACACAGCCACAAGCGCCGGCCAACCACAAAGCGCCAACAAGCAACCAACTATCACCAGCCACCTTGGCGGACATCGCCACCGGCTTACTGCTCGTCCAGGAGACAAGACATGACGGCAACGGGCTGACCCCTGGCAAGGACCTGGGCAACACTCAGCCTTGCGTGGATATTATTAGCATCCCCCTGGATGAAGCTATTGCCAGCACACACTTGGTCGTACAAATATGCTACCATACTATGTAGAACCTAGAACCTTCTCTCTGCACGCTCAAACCAGCGCGCACAGCGAAATCAGAAGTCGACTACGACATAATAATATTCGGTGCTATGGCATGCGGGGGAAGCCGGGCCATAATGTACGCACGTGCCAGGAGTCTGGAGAATCATCTGATTTATCTGTTTCTCATTCTGTTAACTATTGTTGTTTCATAGTTGTAGTTGGGTGGCCAGCTCGATCATCATGCACGGCATTTCTTGAGTTTTCTTATTTTTCTTCAAAAAGGGGCAGAAAAAAACAAGGTCTCGAACTGCTAGATGTTTTAGGAAGCCGCCCAGCAAGCCAATTATCCCAACATAATGTTTACTTCTTGACTGCCTTAATGTTTAAGAATAGACGCCTAGAAGCGCCAGCCATACTTCAGGCCAACCCAGCCTGTCAAAAGGTGGGCCCACACTGCGAAAAGGGAGGGTATCACACAGGGGCGGTTTTATTTTTAAACCAACAGTGTGGCCACAGATCAGGGAGAAATGTGCCCGGAACGAACATTAAACGCCAGTGGATGATCGACATAGAAAGAAGAAAAACGGGCATGTTCTGTGGCCGACCATCCGAGTCCAGAGGTCTCAAGAAAGTCATTTCAATCCCCTGTAATCCCCGACCGCATCTATACCTAAGATGCAGATAAGAGCTAGGCCAACTTTCCAACATTCTCGTGATCATCACATGAAGTCATTCTCATTCCTCGCACCATCAACTCCCACTCTGAGCCAGCAGCCCACCTCTGCTCAACACGCGACACCGCGGCCTTCTTCCATAGCATCTTCCTTCAGCCATCTCCCATTTAATCCTGGAACGCCCACCCCTTCACATAAGGCATTCAGAGACAGCATACGGCATGTGGGAAGCTTGGTCTTTAAGACCCAGTACCAGCCAAGATTCGACATGGTGGCCATTCTCGAGGCCCAGATGCAACTAGAGACGATGAGTCCACTCTCAGTCGTTCCGACTCCACTTCCGGGTCCATATTACGTCTCCGGGACTGGTTCTCCCAGCGCGCGTACGAATGCTCCGCGCCGGGCTCGAGCAGGGTGGGAGTCAGTACAACTGGCAGTGCTGGTTGTGTTTGACTCTGACTTTGCCCTTTTGTCCTTGGTCGCCCGCAGGCAGTTTCGCCGGCTCTGTCGTGATTTGAGCTTCTCGGGCCTTTATTTCTGTTCAGGGCGTCCATTTCAATTAGGTAGGTTGGACGCATGATAAATGGTTGGAATTTTGCTGAGAGCAGATACAAACGACGTCTCAGGTTGGTAGAACAGAAACACAGTCTGGTGGAAAGTGCTCGTAAACGTGGCGAGCGATTGGTACAATAATGGGCACACATGACTTGTTTATCTCGTCTGAAGCCTTTTAAGATTTTCTTGGAGAACGTCCTGGATTTGCAAAGGAAGATACTTATACTGGTGAATATTGATGTGCCAAGCTTTGCTACTTCGGAAAAATACACCGCCTCGTATAACACTCAATCAAGGAAGGCGATTTGATTGGCTCTCTTTTTGTATTTGGTATAGTCAGGGGCTATAATAATTATCTTGGTATAATGAAAAGTTGCTCACAGAGCGGACGGATCAGTGTGGTTTATGCAACCCTAATCCCACCACCCTGGGTGGCTGCCTCCAAAATCCCAACATGCAGCAAGCAGTGAGGCCTACCGCACATGTTTGTTTGTTTGTAGGCCCTCATGCAGCTGCCATTGGGCCTCTGCCCCTCTCCAAGGCAGTGTGACCATGCGGAGATGCGTGAATGCCGGTGATGGGTTGCAAAACGTGCAGTTCTTCACAGATTGGGCCGCTTGCCCCTGGTCACGAAAATGGTCAAGCGTATTTGGGCTGAAGCTTCCTAATCTTTTCTCTGTTGACCGAGATCGAACTTTTTCATCGAATATCATTCCTTTCCTCCACCCTCCTTGTCGGATTCAACATTCGGTGTTAGCGAGAAACGGAGCATTTGAAGCACCCAGGAAATACGAAGCATCGCGGTCAACGGCCGGCAATATGGAAGCCACCTCTGAGCTCCAGATCCCCCCCCAGCCCGTAGTGATGGATGTCGAGTCCACGCCAGGGGCGAAGGCAAATGCTCTTGTCAGGGAGTACCTCCACGAACACCTTCCAATCTACCGTGAGCTCCGAGAGATCAAGAAAGAGGTACGCAATAAGCTAAGTTTCCAACCAGCTGCAGTGCCATGTATCTGACAGCAAGTACCAGGTCTCTACCGAAGAAGGCGAAGCCTACTTCCAAAGACAACGCAACCGCGCGGACAACGCCAACGAAAAAACAAAGAAAGCCTTCTTTGTTATTATGCGCAACATAGGCCGTGAGATCGACGCCGCCACATCAGCTCTAACAATCACCCGCCGCCATCATAAGCCCCGCCACTCCATTCTCGACCTCGGCATGGCCCCCGGTGGGTTCTCCTTGGCCGCTCTGCAACGAAATCCCTCGGCCATCCTCCGTGGACTTAGCCTGCCTCCTTCGCAGGGCGGGCACGAGATGATGATCCGTCGCAAGTGGTCTGTTACCAAGACGAACGCACAGATATTTGTTGAATTCCGTGACGTGACGCTGCTTTGGGAAGAGATGGGCGTTGATAAGGCCAGTATTCCTGCTGAGCATCCGGACGCGGAGACTTTCTCGTCTGACAGGCCATTTTCGGAGCAAAAGTTTGATATCGTGTTTTGCGATGGGCATGTCCTGCGTACACATGAGAGGGGAGAGCGTATGTCTCAGGTTTTCCTTCCTGCTGCTTAACCACTTCGAGGACCAAGGATGATTCCTTTGTCTGCCTTGATCTACTTTGTTGGCATCTCAGAGACGAGATATCCCATTTACCCAAAGTTCTCATCAGCTGACAGTTCATCTAGACCGGGAAAAGTTCGAAGCCACCCGTCTCCTTACATCGCAGCTCGTGCTCGCACTCCAGCGTATCCGGTCGGGCGGAAACATGATTGTCCTGCTTCATAGAGCCGATAACTGGCCGTCCGTGAAGCTGATCCACATGTTCAGTCGCTTTTCTGACTCTGTGGAGCTGTTCAAGCCGCTGAGTGGACACAGAATGCAATCCTCATTTTACATGGTTGCCAAAGGCGTGAGGCCTTTGCGTGAAGAGGCGGTGCAGGCCGTGAAGGAGTGGAAGACGCAATGGAAGGAGGCCACCTTTCCGATGGGCAATCTTGCAGGGATGGGGGAGGAGTTCCTTGGGTGTGGGGAAGAGGAGAAGGCCAAGGCTGTGCTCGAGGAGTTTGGAGATGCTCTGGTGAGAATGACCGGGCCGATATTTGAAACGCGAGCAGCGGCATTGAGGTTTGCTCCTTGGATGAAAAAGTCCGGGAGAACATTGACGCCGACTGATGAGGCGCAGAGGGACACCATAGGTAAGCAAGAAAGTCCGTAAAAGTTGTGGGTATCGTCATTAGTCTTGCTTAGCAAATCCAAACAAACTCCTAAAACGAGATCTTTTCTTTTTCCTTGGCAATTCATACTCAAGTGCCAATCTAGTAGCCCACTCGAACACTTCCCTGACGCCCTCTCCTGTCAAGGCGGAACATTCCAGATATTTGGAAGCTCCAATTTGTCGCGCGACGTTTTCTCCCTGCGACACGAGTCAGTGGCACGCTCACGTCATGAGAGAGATTTCAGAGGAGATTACCTCCTCCGAGCTGATAGGGCGCTGACTTTGTCTCGCAAGCCAGTCGATTGTGCTCCTATCTTGTCGAAGATCCTTTTTTAGCCCAACCAGAATGATCGGTTGGTTCGAGCAAAAATGACGAACTTCGTGGATCCACTATTTAACCCGTGAGTGCTGCTGTGCCGAAACTGCGCCGGATTTTCTGCAATTCAGGCTTACCTTTTCTGTGACGTTATCCAGCGAGTCGGTTGAGGAGATTGAAAAGCATACTAAGATTACATGCGTATCTGGGTATGAGAGAGCACGGAGCCGATCATAGTCTTCCAGGCCAGTGTGGTCCCAGAGAGCAAGCTCGGCATGCTTCCCATCGACCTCTACATCTGCGGCATACGTTTCGAAGACGGACGGGGCCCACTCCTTGGTAACATTGTCAGACATGGGCGTCTGGCTGGGGTATGCCCTCTTACCTGAGGAAATTTGCCTGTTAAGAAAACGCTGTATTAACATGGCACGAAAGTTAGCCTCTAGGTGGTCTTTGATTAGGGTCCGCAGGAAACACCTACATAAAAAGTGTCGACTTTCCACAGGCACCATCGCCAACAATAAACAGCTTCCTTCTATACTCTGCTGCTGATGCAGATGAATGGGCGGTATTGACAGCTGCGACTTCGGGCTCAACAGGCGACGGTGTGATGGGTATGATCGAGGAGGCCGTCGTGTCAGTACCTGGTGCTAAAATCTGCTCTTGTTGCCTCGTATGATCGACCGAATTAGGTGCGCCCTGCAAGACAACAACTGAGGATACTAGTAACGGCTCAGAAGAAGAGACAGATCGATGTGGGAGCATAGCGTTGAAGTTGTACGGGTCGTACTCTGCTGAAAATCCTGCGGATAAGGGAGACCCTAGCGCAGTAAGATCATGGCTTTCCGGGACGGCGGTCCCCTCCAAGAAGACCTGCGAGAGGTCAGTTGTCCTCTCTTGAGGACCGCTCGCAATTAAATCGGATGCCAGGTCGCGTGTCGGAAAGCTAAAGGTCTCGCTTAGCCCGAACGTGGGTGAAGAAGATTCTAGAGACAATGGCGGCTCTCTAGCGGTGGAAGCAGACTTTAATGGCGACCCTAAAGGCGACCTATCACCCTGGAATGATGGAGGCGCCCGGTGCTCTGATATTAAGGCGAGTTGGGAACTATCGGGTGTCTGTTGCGAAGCCGTGGCCACAGCAGGCTGGGCGGTTTCAGGAGAAGGCACAGATGCGGCCGAAGGCTGTAATAAGTTTTCTTGATGATTATGCTTGTGTGGTGACTTGAATTGGGGAGCTTTTCCGCTAGACCGAGCGTCTGGTGGTATCTCCGAGCCCTGAACATTGTGACGGCTAGATTTCCGGGAAACTGTGTGCGAACTGCTCTCCGAGTCCCACGCGACGTCATTGCAGACCGTCTCGGCATAGGACGTGAGGGTGTCGAGATACTGCTCAAGGATAAAGTTCTGACCACGCGTAGCTAGCGGTATATCTCCACCGGCAACAATAGCCCGTAGTCTCATCAACTCAGCCATTATATCTGGTATCTGACTGGTATCCTGCTTGATATCGTGGACGTCGGTTCGAACGGCGGCCACGTCATCCTTGATTGCTTTTGACAGTGACACCGAAACTAATTCGAGAACAAGACTTAAGGACCCTCGATGGGCCTCCAAAGACATGCGCAGGCCAGCAACCTCGGCCTTCCCGAACGCGACCCATTTTGCCTTCCCAGCCGTCCCAGCGTGGTTTTGAAGAACGGTGCTTATGCTCTCAACGACGGCGGAGCAGTTCTTGATGATGGAAAGTATCTGCAATTGAAGGGACTCGGGGATGACGTGGCCGTCGCTGACAGCAGCATCGTCTTTGAGGAGGTCGAGAACCAGTTGCAGCTGGTTAAGCTCGCCAGAAATAGACGTCAGGTCGGACCGCGCTTCGCGACATCCACGAATGAAGGTTGTCACAGCCAGCGCTGTTCTCCCGACGGTACCCAAAAGTGTCAAACAGGCTGTTGTGATAGACAGCGGGTCCATTCGGATTGAGGTCCTTGGGTGGCGCTCTACAGGCGCATGTGTAAAAGTCGGTCAGGACGACGGACACAAGATGTTTTGGATGGAAGCTGATCCTTTCAATTGGTAGGTGGGAGCAAGTTAGATGTGCGGATGATGCAAAGCAGTCCTCGAATCCCCTCTCCAAGCCCCACCCAACAAAAGCATCCTGCCTGGTCACGTGTGTGCGATCGTAAATGTGTTTTTGAGAGCCTGTTGTTGCCTTGAACTAGCCCATTGCAGAAGAGTTGGGGCGCTTGCATGCAGGTCAAATTGGCCTTCTCAGCTACGCGGCACACGAAGACCCGCTTTCCATGCCGCACACCAAAGCTTTTTATCCATGTCCATAATCATGCTCGTTTTGGCGATGCCTGTGTCTTTGGGAGCTCCAAGAACATCTCTGCCTCGCAAATGATGCAGTTATACACAATGATGATCGCAGTCTTTCTGCTATATCCAGTTCATATTAGTATCCCATATTAGTATCCAGGCTGTAAAGTTATCTGTCAGTGAGCTTTAGCGTGTTTCTTGTCAAACTTGCCCTGTTTTGAAAGCTTGGCTGGCCGCTGTGGCATGCTCAGAATGGATGAGCGAGAAATGGAACGAGCTCTCTTCGTCCCAGCCATTGTCATGCGATTATGTATATATACAGAAGAGGCAAAAGACCAGCAACCGCAACACCAAGCCACAAACCAAACCAAACAGACCCGACCAGACGACGGCCAAACCAACAGGCGAAAGAATAAGTAAGTGATCTTGAACGTGCTGTTTTACGGGATCCCCTTGTTTCTGACAGCTCTCCCACAGTCTCGGTCGCATTCTCGATCGGAAAATACCTTCGTGATGGCTTCGTCTCCCGCATCTTCCTCCAATCCCCGGTTGGATGGCTTATGACGGTTCAAAAAAAGCGGGCCAGCCTTGGCAAATCTAGCCAAATAAAAGCAAATACGGCATAAAACCATTTGTCTGCTTTTCAGCTTTATTTGCGGTATTTGCGTCGATTTAGTTTCTTCGTGTCTGTGTTACCGCCAGCCTTGACCACCACCTCTCAACCTGCCAAGCGGTTGACACATGCAACGTGGGGTGGGTCGTACGATAAATCGGTAAATATCGATCTCACCATGCATCTCCTGGAGGACGACTGCAACAAGGGCCCCACAGAAAGATGGAAGGAGCCAATGGAATGCCTCTCCCAACCCCTTCGAGTGGGGGTGGAGGCGGGAGGAGGGCTCGAGAGGAGAGAAATGCAAGCCATCGGAGCGTGGCCGAAAGACAAGTGCATTTTCCTCGCTGAACTCTGGCTCTCTTAGATAAGGTAAATAAGCCTTGCTCTCCCGCCGGATGGAATCTAGGTGATTAGTTTTTTGAATTGAACCCCGCATTGTTGCTTTCTTGCTGACCGGGGATACACATCATCAAGTTTCGACGTCGCCATGCTTGTGGCGGTTATTGCCCTCATCTGGGCGTTTCCAAAACCCGCGACTGCGGCTGATGGAATGGAGTTTGCGAACAACTTGTTTAGCGACTTAGGTTGGTCTGTTCCGGCAGCATGGTAACCTGCTCTTGCAGAATCATTCTGGTTGCAGGTCCCCTCTTAACCCTCTTTGGAGAGCGAGTTGCAATCCAGTACCTGAGCCACAGCACCTCATGGTTAGAGTGTCTCCTCTTTGCTTGCGCACCCCTTGGCATCCTTACCGCGGTTGTGTCTGCAATCCGCGTGGGTGGGACTCGTTGGCTGAAGTCAATTGTTGGACGTGCGAGGGAGCCCGAGGCGGATGTTGAGCTCGACTTGATGAGGCGAGTGACAAGCCCAAGGAAAATATTACGACACGCATGAGTGCTTACCGGCTGTTTGCTGCAATTAGTTCCACCTCAACTGATGTCTGCGAGCTATGGAACGGCACCGGTGCTGTCCGATTGTTGGAAGCCCATCCATTCTGCAGCTAATCTACCGTGACTCTAGCGCCCCTGGCGCAGAACCTCTCGAAGATGACTCCGTCGATGCGCTTGTTCACACACTGGATACGGCGAGACAGAAGGGTCTGTTCAGGCTAGCCTCAAGCTGTAGCCAGTCTGCTTCTCTCATTCAAGCTGCCGACGATGCTTCCCCCAAACAGGTGCGGCGCGGCAGTAGCCTGAGCAATCTCGACATCGAGGTGCCCAAGACGATGGTTCAACCACCGCCTAACATTGTCTTGAACATATCCGGCGGGATTGTTCGACGCTGGGAGCTCATTCTGGCTGTCACGGTGGGAATCCTTCTCCAAGTCGGGGTTCTCGTCTATGACACGTTCCTGGTATATATGAAGAATGCTATACTGGATGTTGAAGTCCCTCCGCATGGCTATCTACTTACGTGCGCAGGAACGATTGGGGTTTGTCTGGGTACATTTCTCTGCGCGCTCGTCGTTGAATCCAGTACGGAAGAGGAGACTTGGGAAGCTGCCGCACCTGAGAAGCAGTCGTTTGGTGTCATGTGGCTACAGCGCGGCCAGGTGGTCGGGGACCAGGCCTTTCGGTCCTTCGCTATCTATGACACGTTGCACGAACAGCGAATTAGGATCTCGCACAAGTCAACAGCCCCCAAAAGCATAGAGCTTTTGGCGCTCCTTGGATCAATATTGACAGTGACTGGTAAGTTCTACACCCCGGGTGCTGATCTGCTTGTCTTCCAGTTTTTGTAATTAGCTAACCTTTTCTAGGCTTCGTTCTTCAGTTTGTTGGGTAGGTAGAGCCACCCCTCGTGAGTCCTCGGGATGTGACTAGCACGCTGACATTAACTAGTCTGCGGGCTATGCATTGGTCCGCAACAATCGCTCAACTGCTGGCAACCGGAATTCTAGCTCTCATTAGGGTCTTAATTTACCGGCGAATTTCCATGATGCCCAGAATCAAAGAGCTACCACAGGGATACGAGCTGGATACGCTGGCCAAGGACATCAATAGTTGTTCTCATTGGAGCATCACCGTGCCTCAGCTGGACGTCAAACCCGACTCGACATGGCCCCTGGCCTCTCGTGTCTTGGAAACCAGGATCCGATTGGGACAGCTATCTGGATGGTCCAGCGATTCTGGCGCCGTTGTCGACCAACTATGCCAGGGCATCGAAAACGTCTTGAATCACATCTACCAGCCGAATGGAAACCTGAGAATCAAACCTGACCTGCAGCATCAGACAACTTTTGAATGGAGGCTGGGAGTAACAACAAAGATCTCAGGCTCCAATAACGATTCGGCCTGCGGAGATCTCAACATTACTCTCAGAAGATCGAAAACCGACGACAAGTGGGCCCCATGGCGTGTGAGGCCTCAGGATATCGAAGCCGCCCTCTCCTTATGGCTTCTTCATTTTTGGAGGCCAGACTTCGTTCCGTCGCGCAACCTGTGGATTATTGGTTCCAACAGCCCTGCCAACCGCCTTGTTTACGACTGGTGGATATTCCGTGGGACACACAGAACCAACATTGAGAGCGTGGCTGACGCTTGTAGGCAACATCGTGTTTCCAAAGATCGAGTATTCGACCCGTTCGTCTCACAGCAAATGTCACCGGCCAAAGGATTCATTGGAACCGTGACCAGCGACGACCTGCCAAGAATTTGTAGTCACTTTATTCTTCAATGCTTTCTGAAAAGCGCAATCAGCGGTGTTGAAAAGCTTGAAGGGAAAACCGGGATTTCTGTGGGCGCCACTCCTGGCCAGTTTCTGCTAGTCAACGATTCCGTACGGGGAATTTCGGAGGCCTTGCAGCAAAGCGGTCTTGTGTCGATCGAGGGTTCTTATCGGCTGGTTGTACCTGCTCTGGACGACGCAGAGGTACTACCAGACGCATTCGACATCCTCGAGGATATCGTGGAGACAGCCAAAACCGAACATGACGAAACGACAACAGATAGCACATTGGACCGACTGATTTATATTTGCAATAGTAGAGCAAAAGCTTGGAGCCGCCAGGATCGATGGGCAGACGCCGGCAAGACCTTTCTCCGCCTCCTCGACAGTTTATCGAGCCATCTGGGCCCGCAAGCCTCGCCAACCGTACGTGCCAAGGCAGCGATGGAGCAATTCGCGATTGACTTTGTAGAGTCCAGTACAACCGCATCGGCGAGCGCCAAAAGTAGGACTGCAGACTTTGCCGAACCATTTCGACTACATGCCGCATCGGCCAAGGGTCTGATTGGCCAGCTTCTACGGGCCCTCTTGGAAGGTGCCGGCGTGGACACCTGGGACGATGAACACGAGACGCCCATCAGCTTAGCAATTCAGCACGGCCACATTGACATTGTCCGACTAGCAATTTTCTACGGGGCCCCGGTTGATCGCGAACTCCTAGCGGTCGCCATCGACGACAACGGTAACACGCTTTATCCCAACGGCGACGAGATAGTCCGTGTGCTGTTGCTGAACCTCAAAGATCAGACCGGAGTGCTCTTGGAGGCCAGCGAAAAGAACTATGGCATGGTGCAACTGCTTCTGGATACTGGGATCGACGTGACGGTCCAGGATTCGAGGGGTTTCATGCCGCTGCACCTGGCCTCCATCAATGGCTGCGATCAAGCCGTCGAGGTTCTTCTTGCCAACGGCGCCGACACGTCCGCCCAAACGCCTGACGGACTGACACCGCTGCACCTCGCGGTTGAGAACAGGCGCCTGGGCTCAATAAATCTGCTCCTCAAAGCCGGGGCAGGCACGGAGGCTCGGGATAAGAAAAAGCGGACACCGCTGCATATTGCGGCCGCCAAGGGATATGTTAACATTGTCAGCAACTTGCTCGAGAATGGGGCAGATCCAAACGGAGCACAGGAGGACGGGCGAACCGCACTTCACATTGCTGCAGAAGAAAACGCGACTGGGATGATTGCCTGCCTTTTAAAATACCCAGGGTTGCAGTTGGATGCTAAAGACCAAGACCAAGCCACCGCGTTGCACCTGGCGTCGTACTCGGGGGATAGCGAAGCAGTCGGGATGTTGGCCTCGGCAGGTCCGGCAATGGTCCACGCTAAGAACAAGTACGGTCGGACTCCCCTTGTGCATGCTTCCCACCGCAACGGCCGCGTGTCCGTGGTTCAGGTCCTGCTAGATAACGGCTCCGACCTAGCATCGCGGGAGGATTCCGGCCGCAGCTCCCTGGAATGGGCCGCTTGTGAGGGTTATCTGCCCATAGTGCGGCTCCTCATTGAAAAGGGGGCGCCATTGACCAATAAGGACGGGTTCGGCCGGATGGCGATTCACTATGCGGCGATGGGCAAGCACCTCGAAGTCGTGCGACTGCTGGCTGAGAGCGGCGCCGCCGTCGACGCTACCGACAAGGATGGCTGGACCGCGCTTCACTACGCATACTGCACTCATAGTCAAGAGGTTGTCAGCCTGCTGCTAGAGAAAGGCCTGAATCCCCTGCAGCAGGATCGCCTTGGTCGTGCAGCGGAATCGTATTGGGCTGACAGCCGTGAGGTTCACTTCTGGGCTAGGGCGCTCCCTCCGCCTTATCCGAAGGCTTCTCACTACGATAGCGTCGAGCTATAGAAGCATAGGGACAGAATTGCGGGGAGAATGTTTAGGATCGTGGCGAGGACTCTCACTTTCAGAGTCGTTGAAGGATAGTCAAGTATGGAGACAAAAGAAGGCTGATGCACAACTACTGTGTATTGGTAGCGGAAGAGAAAGAAGAAGCGACCGGCTGCAAGAAGCAGGGAAAAGGTGGGCTACATAAGGGAACAGGCCACCCGCTAGTACACTCCAATCATCAATCTCTTCTTCCTGAAGACCGCAAAAGACTGATTTCCAAAAATCCCACACGTCGTCTGAGAGAAAGACCGTCATAATTCGCGCAGTCGCTGGCACGGTGGTGGCAATTTTGGTTACTAGTCCCCATCCTGACGTCAGCACCTTTTGGTTTACACAGATCAGGTAGGTAGTAAACAAACTCACATAAGAGCAAGTCCGCTGGCACTGCTTCGCATTGGCCTTCTCCACACAAATGCCGTAGTAGCAGATGGAATTGCCATTGCAAGGCTTGGCGGCATCGCAGAAGATCTTGCCGGAGCAGTAGTCGCCGCTCTTGTAAGAGATGCAGTGGTTATCGATGGACGGCCACTCGGCGAGGTTGGCGCAAAAGTACGAGTGGGTGCCCTGCGTGTGGCCCCAGTCCGTGTAAGGGTTGCAGGTGCTGTCTGCCCGACTTTCGAGGATGGCAGCGTGGCCCTCGGGAGCAGGGGTTGCCATGATGGCGGGGAGGATCATCAGGATGGTGGCGAGGAGCTTCATTTTGAGAGGGGTTTGAAGATGGGTTTGTTAGGCCTATTGACACTGAAGCCGGTGATCTCTGTCGAGCTGATGAGGGTGAAGGTATCTGGACTGAGTGGACTTGGCAGCCCTTTTATGTTCATAATTAACACATCAGAAACTTAGTTTTGTGATTCTTGAGTTGCGAGGACGAGATTGTGTTTCCAAACAAATGTCGTGGTGGCGTTCCTCAAATGTGGAGTCTTACTTTATAGTTTCGGAATTGGCATCGCGGCGTCCAACCAGCACTCAGCGTGTTGGCAAGTGGCTGTTATAATGCCGAGGGCTGAACACAAAATTTCGTGACAACCAAAGAGTTGGTCGGGCTTAGATGAGACAGACTTCAGCTGGCAATGTCTTTAACTTCTGATCGCAACATCATATTGATGGATTGCAACACCGGTCAATGCATTTGAGAGTTCAGACTAAGCCACAAATGCGGAAAACACGCGCTCGAACAGTGAAGGCGCTCGCTCAATGCAGCGGAGAAGCCCGGAAATATTAACACATCCCAAATACGAGAAATGTGATAATGCTGCAGCATCACCGTCTCACAAAGAGAATAACTCGGGCGGCATCTTCCGTGGTGAGGTCATTATGAACGAGGGGCTCTCCAGAGTTCAGACCCGCAGGAAAGATTCATCCCTTTTCGTATTGGGAGAAAATAACCTGGTCACAACCATTGTTGGCTCAACCCCCCTCAGGTTCCCACTACTTGCTCTGCTCAGTCAAATAAGCTCTGCGGCTCAATGAAGTCTTTGCAAGCTGTGGTAATTAATCTGCCAAGACCCTTTGATGAGTAAAAGTTAACCCTAACCCTGCCCGAATTCCTTGTCTCGCCGATGAACAACCGTCGAACGGTCATTAAACATTTTACGGGCGATACTTACTGATCGAGATAAATTATCAGGCACTCTTTCGGCGGTTTGGTTTCTCTATTTGGATCTTTATTTTCATTTTCATTCTTCCTACTGATGATGGACCCTCGCTGTTGTGGGTCACGGCAGAAGTGGATGTGGACAGGAATGACCAAGGCTAATTTTGAACCCAAAACATATTAGACTACAGTCATCAAAAGACATCGTCTTGTCAAATACATAGATAGGTGATTGCTTGTAATGTTGTTTCAGACTCAGTTCTGGAATCGGAAAGAGGCGTAGAACATCACTGCGCGGTCCACAGATGTTTAGCGCAAACGCAAGGTTGTTGCCATGGACCTGAAGATCAGGAATGGTTGACACTCGTTCAAGTTATCCAAAAGGAGAGGGATGAAACCAGGAAATATCATGAAAGACTAATTGGGCGACAGTCTGGCAGCGGGACGTGCTAGAACTCTGTCGGGCGGGTACATAAAGCACCTATCTGGGTGGTCTTTCGACAAAAAAAGGAATTGCCCAGTTACTCAGATGCACGCACGTCAAAGATCCTACAACAAAACTCAACAAATGTGATGGCGCTGCGTTCAAGCCATGTTCAAGGCAGTATAAAATTGCTTTTTGCTGTTGCTTGCTTTCAATTTTTGTGATTTATGATTTTTCAGTGCATGGTGCATATCTTCAAAAATGCCAACTTCACTTTGAGCAAGTCCTACCTGCCACACTGGCAATGTTACTACGCCTGGTAGGTTTTCTTTGTCGCAAATTTTATTTGTGGCAGGTATAACCACAATAACACTATATAACTCTTGCCTTTCCCTCTCCGTAGGACTCTAGCCGACGATGACTTTATCCTTGGTAAAGCTGTCTAGTTTGGACACTTTGCGCAAAGACGAGTTCGTCCAAGAAACGAATAATTTCCAGGCAAAATCGCATTCAGTATCAGACA
This sequence comes from Cladorrhinum sp. PSN332, assembly GCA_033297175.1. Classification (NCBI taxonomy): domain Eukaryota; kingdom Fungi; phylum Ascomycota; class Sordariomycetes; order Sordariales; family Podosporaceae; genus Cladorrhinum; species Cladorrhinum sp. PSN332. Next base: position 316,287 of record MU858829.1, on the reverse strand, counting down.
CAACCAGATGCAGCGTTTCGATGTTGCCACAGAGCCAGAGGATTGCGATGAAAACTGTACTGGAAAACTCGAACGCATCGTTTTGGAGGGGTAATATCTTGTGGTTGAACCAATCTTCTCACGGTTTGAATCGGTAATTGCTGCAACGAGAGGAGGGGATAGTGGTGTCAGTGGGCGGGAGGTTGAAGGACGGAAAGTCTAGAATGGTGGGGTATGAGGTGAAACGAGACCCCACTGTTCAGAAATGGAAGAAGAAGAATTTAGAGAGATCTGCTCAAAAAATGAATCCATCAGTGGGTGGTCAAACAGCATCCCCCCACGCAGTATTGGAGTCACGGTGCTCACACTGCCACCATATTTCTCAGCAGCCATCTTCGCCCGTTTTCCGCCCCTCCCCCCCTCTCCTGTCACTTCGCTTCTTTGCCTTTTAAACGCCAGCAGCTCTCCAATGTTGGTATCAATGACATAGGGAACAGACACCCCATTCTCGACACATGTGTCGAACTCGTGATGCTGCTCACTGGGCTCCAATCTACGCCACATGATACCCAAACCGCCACGAAGATTAAGCCTCTTTGGGTTCTGAGGGTTCCAGTGAGTGGGATCCCTTTTTCCAGGGCTCGCATCCGTGAAAATGTAAGTAAAAGGGGTGTGTCTGTGTGTTTGGGCGTGTATTCTTCAGATAGTAGAGCGGTGTGGATAGGAGGGACGAGATCTGATCGGTGGCCTTTGATGATGATGTTACCTTGAAAGGATAACGAAAAGGGGGCTTGTTTACACTCGGTCCCTGTAGCTCATGATTGGCCCGCCCTAATATTATGAGATCCTTTCCTAATATTATGAGATTCTTTGTTGATGGGTGTATGAAGGGTTCTGAAGGCGGGCTTTGTTGAGGAGGCCACGAAGGGCGAGGAGGGGCCGGAACTGATGCAGCCTCATGTTGCTGGGAAGCTGGAGGCGACGGGAGGGGATTCGTGTTTTGGTCTAAGGAAGCGCGGAACAGGTCAGCCCTGAAATAATGTATCTGATACAGTGTGTTTGACTGGTGTATACATGTGTGTCGAAATGTAGTGACAGGAAGCGAGAGGTTTGCGAGAGAGTCGTATTTGCAAGAGAGGCTCTCGCAAAATAAACGCTCCATGCAAGGGCTTACCGATAGGGAGATCGCCAATGACAGGCAGAACCCCAACCGAAACTATCATGGCGCGATCAACGAGGGAACAAGCATTGGTGGGGGAGGATTTTACGATAGGCAGACAGCAAAAGAAAGCGGGCAGGGAGCAACGTCTTCTGGCTTTCAATGTCATGGGAGTATTACACGGAAGGAAAGGAAGGGAAGGCACGTCGTGGATTTGAACACCGCAGATGGATCCCATCATCTCTGTTTGTCCACATCGGCAAACCTGTAGCCTCATTGGGCTATCTGATCTTCTAGGCTGGTCCCTTTTTATATTTTTATTTATTTTTATTTTTTAATCTTTTACATCGACATCTTCAATTTCCAAGCTCCCCATCTCGTTGCTACAACCAGACCATGTCTGGAAGATATCTTACATTCTTGTTTTTCATCACTCTCTCTGTATGTGCGTAATTATGAAATGGCGAATAAGCTTCGTCGTTGAAATGAATCAACTGTTTTTTTACCCAACAGCCGCGTGTCTTATGCACCGTGTAAGGCTACGGGGTAGGATCCGATATAGGCCTATCGTTCTTGAGGCCCCAATGCAATCATTACGTACAGGTAGTAGTTCCCTGCATCTGACACGAGCTAAGAGCTTAAAGCAACATCACCTCAGGATATGCTAGGATCCTGACAAGTCTTGCCCTTTATCCCAACCAGTGCTTTTTATTTTACATCCTGATAGGAGGCGCTATGTGTCTGCAAGAATTTCGAATCCCTCCCAACACAATTACCTATCTATTCCAACATATCTTTGACACTTCCCATCAAGTGTTCAATCCATATTATCACCCCTGACGCCAGATTTTGGTGGCTTGGTAGTGAGCAGGTAGTCATGCCATGCTTCCAGGGGGTCTAAGACGCCAAGACCAAGGGCGGTGATCCGTAGGCAGCAGCGTGCGGGGAGTCCGAGCAACCCCCGCTGTTGGGCACGCACATCGCCGAGAAAGTCCGGCCCAACCACCCAACATTCTCGCTCCGTCCAACGGCCTTCAAACTTCACAACCAAACAGGCTCCAAAGGATAGCATCATGGGTTTTGACGATCTGCCCGCCGACATTCTTCTCGTAATTTCAGACTGGATCCGCGAGTGTTACCGTGGCGAACATCACTATTACAATCCGGATTACCACAGACGGGATGGCAGCAACCACAGAGCGTGGTTCGATGACCTGGTCCCGCTCGTCAAAGTCAACCGAAAATGCAATCAAGTCTTCACTCCGGTTCTGTTCAGAGCAGGGCTGTCCAAAGCCGTGCGATGGGCGGTTCAGTCAAATGACGTCCACGTCCTCGAGCTTGCCCTTCGTTTCGCCCATCCCAAAGCACCCAACCCACTTACCACGGTTCAGCGCCGGTTCGAAAACTCGACTGAGGAGTACCCACTCCTCTCGCGTGGCAAATTAATACCGTGGTGGAAAGTTGTCGGCTTCGAATCAGAGATTCACGACTGGCGGCTGCATGACCGTTATGGCCGAGAAGATTGGAGCGTCACCCTTCTGGCAATAGCATGTGCCAGCAACTCTAAAGAGGTGGTCGAGTTTCTCCTTGATGGCAAGGGAGTCGACATCAATGCAGAATCCCAGCGGTTCTGCAATTGCGTTTCATTGCTCCAGCAACTATCATTTCGTCGAGATCAAATTTCTAATTACAATCTTCGGGTAAGCAACAACATTCGTGAAAGCCTCTACGGAGGGCAGCCTCCTCGCTGGTTTCCGTTACATCACAGTATATGCGGCGGTAATCCAGCCATCTCGATCCTCCTTCTGCAGAGGAATGCTTCGCTGCGCGTAACGCCAGACGAGGACATCGCCATCTCCGCCCTCGATTGCGCCGTCGCCCATGGGCAGGTAGAAGTCGTTCGTTTTATCCTTGAGCGGCGAAGCCCCGCTGAGCACCAAGTGCTTCACCCCCCAAACCCTTATCGCGATCGCTTCTCGCCAGCGCACTATCTGGCTCTATGTCACGACAGGAACGCCGTCCTTTGCATTGCTAAGCTTCTTCAGGGCCACGGTTTCGGTCTGGGCTTTAGTCGAACCACGAGTTTTTTGTTTTTCGATTACCCCCATGATCGAATGGACGGATCTCCCCTTTCCATCGCCTGTTTCCTAGGAAACTTCACCGCCGCAAAAGCCTTGTTAGATGCTGGGGCAAGCCCACACACAGACTCGCGAGGCCCAGCATACTGGAACGCCATCAAGCTGGGGCTTTCTGCACCATTTTTGAACTGGACCAAGGAACGCCAAACCAAGAAGGCTTGGGAGGAGGCCCGAGCCGAGTTTCTGGTGCAGGCTATCCGGGCCGGCGTTCAGGTCAACACTTGGTTTCCCCTGTCACCGCTGTCCATCGTGATCCATAATCAATTCGATGCCGAGTTGAAGATACTCATTGAAGAGGGGAATGTCAACCTGGACGTGCAATTTGCCGATAGCCATACTCCCTTTACGGTATGGGACCCTCTGTACTTTGTGTCTGAGTAGATATAGCCGCTGACTGATCATAGTATCTCGCATGGAAAGCCCGTCTCACGTTCTTAGAAATGCTTTTAGCTTCCATATCGGGCGCCGCATTCTTTACTGTTTATCGCCAGATCAACAAGGTCCCGGGCCCACTACAGATTGAACGATACCTAGCCACCCTCCGTATCGTCCTCGATCACGGAGCTATTTTTGGGTTACCTATTGTCCCTACAAATTGCAACGCTGGTTTGGCTAGATTCCCGTTGTTGTATGAATCATCGCTTCTCCATATCGCTTGTCTACAATCAAACAAAGTGCCACCACGGCACCTCCTTCAAGCCCTTATTACCTTGTCAGACGATTGGGATTTTAACGCAATGACTAGCAGCTCCTTGACGCCGCTCATGGCCGTGGTTCGAAAGATTACATCTGGCACCGTTGGTGCGGTCAGGCTGTTGCTTTCCCGCGGGGCGGATCCATACCTCAGCAGCAACAACACAGCACAAACACCTGCGCCAACAGAGACAGCCGCCCCGTTGCAGCCTCAGGATCCGGGCTCGGAGTCGAGCTCAGACGAGGTGCTAGTACCCTTGTTTCTGACGAAGAGGATCTCAAAGTGTCTACATCGCCTCACGCCTCAGCATTCAAATCTTTCGGCGTTTGAGCACGTAAGTGCATCTACCTTTTCCGATCTTCAAGTCCTTCGTGGCCGGGTGCTAACTCCTTCCCCCACGCTCCAACAGGCTATTTTAAACGGCCAAACCCAAGCCGTCAAGGAATTCCTAAAGCACAAATTCCCATCTGATGATGACCTAGAGCGCTTGGGCTCAGAGCCGGCACGATACCTGCTCGCTGCTTCCAGTTTCGAAACTTACGATCTGCTGGTTTTGCTCCTACAACTCGGACTCGATCCGAACTTGATTGGATCCGAAACCTGCGTCCTGTCACAGATCTTCTCCGGCATGCAAGCGATGCTGAATGACATTAGGGCTTTCTGCTTGGATGCCAGGCGCATCCGGCAATTATTCAGTCGGGTTGGGAAAGCTTTGGGCGCAATGGTTGCCTTGATACAACACGGGGCAAATGTCAACAAGTTCCACCTCGACGACTCATTTGCAACAATCCTGCGAAAGCAGCTGTCTGAGCGCAGGGCGACAATCCTGCAATGCATTCTCGAAAGGACGTTCAGCGTTGAGGAGGACCCGACGGGCGAGGGCCGGCAGATTGTTAGGTGTCATGTGGAAGACACGACTGCGTGGTTTTGGGAGCATGACGTGTCTTCCAGCGCCGTGGACTGGGTCTGTCAATGTCTTCAAGGCGTAGCGATGCCCTTTGAAGATTCTACTTCCATTTGGCAAGGGTTGGATGAGAGTGGGAACCACACGGCGATCAGCAACTGGCAGCAGATTCTGGATGCGGTAATGGAGCTAAAGAAGGAGAGTATGAAGACTTCGGTTGGCTTTGATTGGGGATATGACCCTTCTTCGGTAGATTGGGATACGCATGACCAGGAAAACCCTGGGACGCTAGGGTAGGCAATAATTCATGAAATTTATAACTGCAAACCATCCAAGACAGACTGAGCTTAACCATGTACGTATAGTTATGTAAACAGGGGTCTTTTTGTCTCACGATCCTCACCAAACCGTCCACCACCCATACGCTTTGAGCTGGGCTTTCTCGGTCTTCAGTATCAACGCCCCAGAATTCTATGGTGATGACCAGGCAGAGATTCTGGCTTAGCGGGAGATAAAGCCGAGGGTAAGATAGCACTCCAAAAGTAACAATGCACAGTTGAATCACGGCGGACGGTTGAATATTTGACATAAAATGTGGCTTGTTGGTACATTTCTCTCCAACTGCTAAATAAAATACAAAAATGTGATTGGTTTCCCTCCCGAGGGGGATCAATGACATGGGCAGGAGCCTTCCACACAGCTGACTGGATACCTGCCTACGGCGACCTCAACTTGAACTTCCAATCTTGCCAAAATCAAGACGCCGCCTTCAACTCGGGATCCATCAGCTCTACAACCTGCTCGGCCAACCCTTCAAAGGTCAGCGCCTGATCCAGCAAGCTCATAAACGGCACATCGGCACGCATCTCCTTCCACGCCCAGTTCCTCAGCTCGGCGCTGATCATGCTGTCCATCCCGTACAAGCTGAGCGGTTTCCCGGCGCTCATTTTGGCGACCGGGAGCAACACCAGCTTGGACAGACGTTCCATCAGCAGCTGCTGCACGAGCGCCTTGACGCCTTTGCTTCCTTCTTCGGACGACGCAGCATCCTTGATTCTCGCCGCGATGGTCGGGCCGCTCGCCTGGTCCGCACCGCCCGCGGCGCCCTGCTTGTCCGCCTCGGCGCCGAGCATCGACAAAACAAGCCCGCGCAGGCGGTTGTCGGCGAGCCAGAGGCCCTTTCCTCCGGCCCGAGAAACGCGCGTCGGATCGGTGCCCGTGACGATGTGCGCTCCCGCGCCGTTGTCGTATCCCCAGTAGGGCGCCTTGGAGAGGTCCCGCCGCCTGCATGCCGTCTCCATCGTCTTGATGTATTCGAGATGCGAAATTCCGTACATTCCGTTGCGCTTCAATGCCTTCTCGACCTCTGGATGCTCTTCGACGTGTCCGACGTCAAGGATCATGCCCAGCGCGATCGAGGTGGCCTGCAAGCCCAGGCTCTGCCTGTGTCTGGCCATCGCATCGAGGAAGGCATTGGCGGCCGAGTAGTTGGCCTGGGTTGCGGCGCCGATGGCTCCCAGCACCGACGAGGTCATGACGAAGAAGTCGAGGTCTTGATCCTTTAGGAGCTCGTGCAGGTGGATCGAGCCTTGCACCTTGGGCCGGATGACCGAGTTGAACTGCTCGAGCGACATGGAGGCGAAGAGGGCATCCTTGAGGACCATTGCCGCCTGGACGACGCCCTTGATGGGGAATTTGGCGCTGGTGATAGCGGCTGCCACGTCTTGGCGCTTGGAAACGTCGCCGCGGACAACTTGGATGGTGAGGCCGAGGTTTTGGACGGTCGAAAGGTATTCGAGTTCGGCGACGGTCGAGGCTGCTTCGGCCTTGTCGGCTCCGGACCGCGAGAGGAAGATAAAGTGGCGCGCTCCGCGGGATACCATCCAGTTCGTGAGACTTCTGCCGAGGCCACCCAAGCACCCGACGAGGATGTAGCTCGCATTCGAGTTGAAGGTGAGGGGCGGAGAGGGCAGAGACTGGATGGGCACCACGGTTGTCTCGGGGTCCAAAGTGAGGACCGCGCGCTGTTGTTGCTGATCTGCGAATTGGGCGGCCTCGACAAACTGGGACAAGTCAAACGCCTTGGAGGGTATAGGCTCAACGACGCGGTTCTGGAGGAGGCGGATTGTCTCGGCTAGAGCACCCGAGACAGAGCTTGACGCGTTGCGGAGGACGCTGTGGGCGTCCAAGTAAGTGACGGTCAGGTTCTTTGAAACAATTACTGCCGCCAGCGCCTGCCAGTCAATGGATGACTTGTCAGCCGAGACGAGGAAGAGGCGGGCACCATCATTTGCAATGGTCGAGAGGATGTCCAGAGACAACGATCCATCCGTGACAATGGTTTGGAATCGGCCGCCATTGAACTCGAGCGGCGTGCTGCGGACCGAGGCGCCGGCAGACGAAGCAACCTGAGTAAACGCGGCACCCAAGACTTGATCCGTCGGCAGGTCAATCAAGACCTTGGCCTCGGTGCCGGGCACGACACTCTGTCCAAGGCTGTGCGCCGCCAGGACAAGGGGAGCAATCTGGCTCACGACGTGATCAAAGGCGTCTTCGGGGCGTAGCAAGTGGCAGAGAGCCTCGTCAACGACGAGAGAAGGCTCAAACCTGTTTGCTTTGAGAGCAACGACACGGTCGCCCGCACGGATCCTCTGCACCTTGGAGCCAACCTCTGCCACAAAGCCGCCCACTTCAAGAGAGAAGAAGGGAAGACTCTTCTGGCCCTTGGCAGTGGCAACTCCGGTCCGGTCGAAGGCAAACGCCCTCACGTCGACCCGAACCTCGGTCTCCCCAATCTCGAGGGCGCCCTCAGCCCCAGACTCCGACTCCCTAAAGAAGTAGCTGTCCAACCTCCCAACCTTCTCAAACGCCACCTCGAGGTCCGATCTCGCCCCAACCAAAGCCGGCTCCGCCCTGGGCTGCCAAATCTTTGCAAAGTTGTCATTTTCCTCATCGTCAGAGATATACCGACTGATGTAAACCACGCCGTCCTTCTGAGCGAGTTCCTTGTCCATGTCGCCGTTGGGGTCCTGATGGAATCTTGTCTCAGTATCTACCAGGAGTTGAGCCGATCTGTCGTCCTCGGAATCATCCAAATCAACAATGGACAAGTGAAAGCTCGGCTGTTCGGTCATGACGGACTTTGCAAGACCGAAAACGAGGGCCTTTTCGGGGTTCCGGCCTGCAAGCACGTCGGTGTTGATTGTCCAGACTGTGGTGGTGGCCAGCTGAGTGAGAGATTGCAGGGCCGCCATCTCCGCAGCGTCCATCTGCGAGAGGAGGGGGGATTCCAGTTCGGCGAGGAGGATGGTACGGGCGTTCTTCTTGCCGATCGAGGGGAAGTCGGTCAGGGCGACGCTGCGGGTGGAAATGGACTGGCTGGAATAGAGGGCCTCAATCTTGGCGAGGATTGGCGGAGGTGTAGAGCGGTAGATGAGCCAGACTTCCTGTTTCTCTTGCGCCTTCTCGCTGCTTTCTGGCTCGACGGGCTCAGGAGTGTTGATGTTGCGAGACACCATGAGAGTTGTGCAGTTGCTCGGCTCGGGGTAGTCATCCAGCACCACCTTTGCCCCGGACAGGCCTGCGGCGCGCATCCGCTGGTCCCACGACGACTTGGACATGAAGGGGCTGTTGGGCCGGCCGTCCCCTGCGCCGAGCCAGTAGCCCGGCAGAGTGCCCAGCATAAAGCCCGCGACGGGTCGGTCGACGGTCGTCTCAACAATGATCAGCCTGCCCCCGGGCTTGAGCAGCTTCTTGCAGTTCTGCAGAGACTCGGTCACATTGCGGGTCGCGTGGATGACGTTGCTGGCAAAGACAATGTCAAACGATGCCTCCTCGAAACCCTGCGCGATGGGGTCTTTCTCGATGTCCAAGAGGTTAAACTCGAGGTTGTTGTACTCCTTGAAGGCCTCCTGGGCCGAGCTCAGGAAGGCCGTCGACACGTCGGTGAAGTGGTACTTGATGTAGCTGGGCACAGCATGCTTGCCCCGAAGAGCAGCCAGCATTGGTCGAGTGGCTCCGCCGGTGCCGCTGCCCAGTTCCAAGATGTTGAGACGGGGCTCCTTGTGAGCAAGCAGCTCCAGGTACCTGGACAGCTTGGAGTAGGCGCCGACTTGGCCGAATCCTTCCTCGTAGATGCGGGTCATGAGGTTGTCCTTGATCATGACATCCAGCGAGCCCGTCGTGCCGGAAACTATCTCAGGCATGAAGGCGTTGAGCCTCGCGAGCATCGCAGCCTCGGGGACTTTTTGAGTGACCTCGTTGGCAATGGCCTCCAGCCGGGCTCTTCTATCTGGCTTGTCGCTCGAGGCGAGCGCCACGGCGGTTGACTTGATCCAAGCGACAAACTTTTGCATATGCTCCGGCAGCGATGCCGTGTCCAGGTCCGCGGGGAGACGCTCAGAGGTGTCGATGATGGACAGCGCGGCAACCTCCTCCAGCTTGGCAAAGAGCGCCGGAGCATCCTGCGCCTCGCTGGCATCGGCAAACATGCCCTCGAGGTCCTTACTCGTCAGCCTGTCAACGTCGGGCTTCCAGACAAGACGGCTGTACGGCTGCGGGACCCTGCCGGTTGATGCGCTTTGCGAGTTGATGCTGCCTTCCAAGGACATGAAGCTGAGCTGGGCCTCTGCGAGGGTCTCTCGAGAGTCGTCGTCCCACAGCTCGAAGCCAACCTTGAATGATCGCAGGCCCTGAGGAGCGCCGACGCCGCGGATGGTGGCAGAGGAAAGATTGGCCGAAGCGCTGAAGACGGTCATGCGTTCGATGGCAACAGGAAGATAGGCCTTTGAGAGCCTGTCCGGGTCGGCCTTGTGCGCGGCGATGATGGCGTGCTGGAGACATCCATCGATGGCTGTGGGATGGACGGGGTACCACGACTCCTGCAAGACCGTTCCCTGTGCGGCGTGGAGGTTCACATTTGCGAACGCGCCGTGGAGGTCTGCCGCTGCCTGGATATTGGAGAGAGTCTTGAATGCTGGCCCGTACACCAGGCCGACCTGGTTCATCTTCTCATACCAGCGACGGTCTTGGGTGGACTGGTTGATGCCGTTGGTCAAGCCCTTGACATCGCCGCTCCTCGGAGAGGAGGCAGAAGCAGCACCGGCGGCGTTGACCTGGACGCTTCCGGCGGCGTGGTGGGTCCACTTGGAGTTGGTCACGCTGCTGACGGAAAACTCGAAGCTATTGTGAGCGGCGTCGGTTGCCTTGAGGTCGACAACCACTTCGGTCCCGACGTCCTCCTTGAGCACCATGGCAGTGCTGATCTTGACATTGCGGAGCGTGTACGAGGGCTTGCTGTCCGGCGACGTGGAAGCTGCCTGGGTGGCGGCAGTGATGGCAAGAGAGACGTACCCGGCCGCGGGGAAGATGACGTCCTCTCCGACCTTGTGATCCCGCAGCCAAGGAAGAGCGTCCAGCTCGATAATGTTCCTCCACGCAGGGGAAGACTTGGAGCATCCGGGAATGGCGCTGCCCAGAAGATCGTGCCGGGGATACTCGCGGAACCTCAGTTCGGTGCTCAGTCGGCTCTCCTGCCAGTAGTGCTGGTCTTCCTCATAGACCCACTGGTACGGCGGGAAATCAACAATGTGTGATCCTGACTCGTCATTCAGCGAAACAATGTCGACGGGATAGCCAGCCAAGAACAAGGAGCCAGCCAGAGTGAGAATGTTCTCGACGTTGTCGCTGTTCCTCTTGATGGCAGAGAAGTACTGCAGCTCCTCAGGGCCCTTTCCAAGCTTCGTTCGGATCTCTTTGATCGGACCGCCGAGGGCAGAGTGCGGGCCGATCTCGACAAAGTGGTGCAGGCCAGTCATCTGAGTGGCGAGTGCCCGGACAGCCTGGTTGAAAAGCACAGGAGACTCGAGGTTCTCGCGCCAGTACTCGAGCGGAATCGGCGAGGCGGATACCTTCTTGCCAGTCACAGAGGAAAACATGATGGGGCTGTCGGGCCCCCTCACCGGACTCGGCTCCGCAATGAGCTGTGACACGAGCTGGGTCTCATAGTCGATGCCGGCAGGCTTCATCAGCCGCGAGTGGTAGGCATTGCGAGAGGTGATGAGCTTCCTGCTGAACAGCCCGGCACGGGAGAAGACGCCGTGCGCCTCGTCGACCGCATCTTCTGTACCGCTGAGGGTGACGCTGTTGGGGGAGTTGTGGCAAGCGATGCCGATGTTCGGAATGTCGGTGATGTGCGCCTTCACCTCATCCGCACCAAGACCGACGGCGAGCATGGCACCGGGCAAATTATTTCTCGAGACGGTCAGGCCGCGCAGGTAGGCAATGATGATGGCTTGGCGGGAGGTGAGATAGCCGGCGGCAAAGGCAGCGGCGATTTCACCCGAGGAATGGCCAACGGATGCTTTGCAATCCACACCCCAGGAACGCAGCAGCTCAACCACGGCCACCTGGACGGCGGTGCAGACTGTCTGGGACCTGTCGGCATCGTTGATCTTGCTGGTCGCCTTGGAGTCGGACAGGGTCCCCAAAATGGTCCACTTGGGCGGCTCCGGGAGGGCTGCGAGGATCTCGTCGAGCGTTGAGATTGTTTGGCGAACAGAAGGGTACTCTTCGATCAAGCCCATTCCCATTCGCGGCCATTGTGCGCCTTGGCCAGTAAAGACAAAGGCGAGCTTGGGAGTCTCGTGGTCGGCCGAGCCGGTCTTGAAAGCCGCCTCGAGAAGGAGCTGGCCGACCTTGGAGTGTGCGGATGATGCAGAGACCAAGGCGTATGCTCGAGAGGACAGGAGGCTGCGCTTTGATGCGAGCGTGTATGCCGCGTCGGCGAGGAGGCTGTCCTGGGCGGCCTTGGAGATGACCTCAATGTTCTTTTGGAGGGTCTGCTCGTTGTGGGCCGAGAAGGGGACGAGATACGTCTTGCCTCTGAGTTTGTCGCCATTGATGCCGTTGGTGTGGCCATTAATGCCGTTGGCGTGGCCATTGATACCGTTGGTGAGTCCCTCATTTTCAAAGGGAATTTGAAGAACCCTCTTGAAGCTCGCGCGGCTCATGATACGCGAGAGATACGAATCGGTAGCGTCCAAGATGGCGTGGGCATTCGCACCTCCATAACCGAACGAGTTCACACTGGCACGTCTGTAGGTGTGGTTTGCGGGCCAAGGGGTCAGCTGTTGCACCACCTTGAGGGCGCCACCGTGGAAGTTGAGCTTCGGGTTGAACTTTTTGATGCCTATCGTGGCCGGAATGCTGCTGTTCTCTAGACTGAGAATAACCTTGATCAGGGAAGGGATGGCGCTCGCGGCTTCGCCGTGGCCGAGGTTTGTCTTGACTGAGCCCACCAGCAAGGGATCTTCTGAGTCCCGGAGCGAGCCAAAGACGTTGCCAATGGCCGTAAACTCGATTGGATCTCCAACAGGCGTGCCGGTGCCGTGGCTCTCAAAGTAGCCCGTCTTGTCGAATCCAAGACCGGCGCTGGAATATGCCTTGCGGATCACCACCTCCTGGTCAGCAACGCCAGGGTGACTGATGCCAGGGCCCTTTCCGTTGGCGTTGATGGCGGTGGCGCGAATCACGGCACGGATGGGGTTGCCGTCGCGGACGGCGTCGGAGAGGCGCTTGATGTAGATGGCACCGACGGCCTCACCACGCGAGTAACCGTCGGCCGACTCATCGAACGTGTGGCAGATGGAAGTGGGGGAGAGGGTGCCGAGTCTGACACTGCCGATCTGCTGCTCGATGCCGAAAATGAGATTTGTCCCGCCCACCACGGCCGCCGCACAGTCTCCGGCCTGCAGAGATTTGCACGCTAGATGTAGTGCGTACATGGTGCTGGAGCATGCTGTGTCGAGTGTCAAGCTTGGGCCTTTGAGGTTGAAGACGTAGTTGACACGGTTGCTGAGGATTGTGAGGCCGCCACCCTGGTATCAAGTTAGTGGGTTGTGTTTGGTTTACCCGCAAAGATTAAGATTTGAGCACAACATACCGTCATGTGGTAGGGGGCACCATATTCCACGTCACGAGCTTGCATCTGGCCAACATCCCAGGTGAAGTTGCCGACGAAGCAGCCGGTGTTGGAGCCCGAGACCTCGTCGAGGCGGAGACCGGCCGACTCGAAGCTCTCGTAGACCACCTCGAGGAGCTTTCGCTGCTGGGGGTCCATGCTCGCCGCCTCCAGGGGACTAATGCCGAAGAAGGAGGGGTCGAACTGGGAGAAGGAGTCACCATCGCTGAGGAAGTACCCTCCTCGAGTGTTGATGCTGCCTGCTCTGTGGCCATCTGGGTGATACCAGCCGTCGACGTTGAGGCGGTTCTTGGGGATGTCGGACTGAGCCGACTTTGCCTCTGCCAGGAAGTCCCAGAGCTCAGAGGGAGACGTGATATCACCGGGGAGACGACATGCCAGGCCAACAATGGCAATGGGCTCTGTGTAGGCGGAAGAAGACATGATGAATGTTGAGGGGTCCCGGTGCTGGACTGTTTGGTGTTGAAGCTTCGAGTTGGGTAGCACCTTGGGATGAGTGAGGTCTCTTCTTCTCTTCGACGATGCTGGGAACTTTGGAGGACATGATCTTCCCTTTATTCTGTTTGAGATGTTCTCTGACTAGGTGGATACCTATCCCCATTACCGCCTCCGCCTCTTTCAAGTCAAGCCATGACCGAGAGTGTCTCTTCCACACGGTTACCTACCTAATTCCCACCTTGATATCCGTACAGGTAACGTAATGGTATGTATGTCACTTTTTTACGTTTCTCGGTGGTACTAGTAATTTCAATTTCGCCTGCGTACCTAACTAATCACTAGTCGTTCAGCATAACTAATCACACTCTGCATCAAGGAATTGGTTCCTACCAGGATCACATGACCGTCCGAGTGTGTATGACCAACAAGCTACAGCCTGCTGCGAATCCTTGCTTGATGTAACCAAGATGCAGGAGGATGAGCGGTGAATCTGAGATAATCAACACGGAAACCCGACGTTAATGTGACATTCCAGTTGTGAGATGCATCCCACTTGTCTCAAAATTGAAAGGATAAAGCAGTGCAAATTCTGTGAACTGTTATTTCGTCTGTCAGTAGTTGAGCAACATCCTTTTCTGACAGCAACATTCTCCACTCCAATCTCGGTCGCAGAACACACCCAAATCATGGCCGTGTTACTGATACCATCTTACTTCTTCCTCGGGATCGTCTTGGCTGCTCTCGTTCTGGTCTGGGGCGTCTTCATCCGCAGCGGGGGTCTCGCTACGTTCAACGATGCCATCGCGCTGGGCGGGTACCCGGATCCTTACGACGGCGTGAAGGATTTCACGGGCATTCGTGCAGTCGACGACGCCTTGATGTCCATGGCGGGCTTCAACTTGCCCGTTCTGGACGAGAGCTTCCCCGCCGGACGCTTATTCATGGCGCAGCTGCTGGCCAACGTCGCCGTCGTGCCGCTCATCATGGCGATCGAAGAGCAGCGAGGCACCACCGCCAAGAAGTCCAGGTCAACGCTCTGGGCCCTCCTTTCCCAGCTCGCCACGACCGCCGTCGCTTGTCCTCTGTACTTTTACACGCACAGCAACCACCAAGAAACGACAGTGCGTCCCAACAAGCCGGGGACGACCACCATCGGAAGCAGGAATGCGGTCTTGGCCATCCTCATTGGACACGTCGTCGGCTTTGGCGTTCCAGCGATCATGATGTTTCGCGACCCAAAGTCGCTCTGGGTCTTGGCGTTCACTTTCTTTCCCGTTTTGACTGCCTTCTGTACCAGTCTTATCTCGTTTCTGCTCAAGCAATTGCCCGTTCGGGATGGGCGGGGTTACAACGCGGCGCAGTCAGCTTACGCCCTGGCTGCCGCGGTTTCGGCAGCGTTCCATGCCGCGTTTGTCGTCGCAACGATTGTGGCTCCCGAGGGTCCTCGCGACAACAACGGGTTTGCGCGCACTTTGTCCGTGCTGCGGCGTGGGGGGGACATGACTGGTCAGAGTGGGAGTCTCGCGGATCAAGTGCTTACATTTTTGCAAGTGGACTATTTGCTGACTTTTGTGTCGCTTTTGGGGTGGGTTTACAATGCGCTCGTCGTGCTTTATCCCAGCGGCGCCGGAAGCGGTCGTAGGGTCAGAATCGGAGGGTTGTTGCTGGTCGGGAGTGTCGTTTTTGGCCCGGGGGCTACTGCCATGGTGGCTTGGTCGATCAGGGAGACGAGGATGGCTCGGCACGCGGGGAAGCGGAAGGATTGATTTTCAAGAGCTGACCAACGCGGAGTGTGGGGGTTCAGGGCTGCGGTTGGCTCAGCCCTGCAGTGCAGACTACAAGTATGCTTTTGCCAAGCGGGTGGGTGCCGTTTGAGTGCATTATAATCTGTCCAATTGTTTACATGAGGTGCAGTTGCGATAGGTATATGCACATGTACTGTACCAACCATGCAGCAGTTGTTAGCATGTGGCATTATAGAAGATAGGGTTTTGAGAAAATAGCAGGCTTACCGGGCCTTCCGGATTGAAAACTAACAGCGTTTCGCGAAAGATTGACTGTTTTTTCTTGAATTGAAAAGATTTCTGAAATTTAACAGGTCATTTTTTTGGTTTTTATTTCAAAATTAATAGACCCACACGAGAAACTACATGTACTTGGCTTCCTAAAGATAATCATGCCTCTGAAATGAACAAACCCCGCCGAGTACTTTTCAAAGGAGCTAGTATGTATACTATTCAATACATCAAAACCTGCATCCGCGCATCATCAAGCCACCAAATCATTCAAAGAAACAACTGCCCCCCTCTTCTCCACAAGTTCAGTCATCTCCTCCCACAGCCGAACCTGCAACAGCCGTCCCTCGTCGCTTTCGGCAAATTTGGAAAGCTGAGCAGTCGCCCCATCCCGCAGGTAACTGCCGGACTGGAACGTATCCGGACCCGTCGGCGCAGTCATGGCGTGCAAGTGCAGGCGGGCACCCTGCGCTGACGATCGCGCCGATGTGGCGTAGATGATTTTGGTCATGACGCTTTCCCCCTCGCGAAAGAATCCCGACGCGCAGAAGCCTGGAGTCGTCAAAACTGTAGTCAGCTTTTCGGGGTCCGTCCGCCGGGCGAGCTCTCGGCCGAAGAGCGCCAGGAACAGCTTAGCGGCGTAGTATTCCTCGTCAGCGTCGCCAACGGGAGCAACCTTGTCCAGACCGTCTAGAATCTTGGCCGGCCGTGGTGGCGGGGGTTGCTGGTAGGCCGACCAGGCGTGGGCTTCAGACGTCACCAGCACCAACCTTCCAAGCTGGCGGATCACAGGCAGAAGCCGCAGGGCAAGGTATGCCGTTGCGCGAAAGTTGACCTGCATGAGGTGTGGGGTGGGAGGATCCAAAGGGTCCGGGGCTTGCGTCTTGGTGATGTCTCCTCGTCCGCTGCGGGAAAAGACCCCCGCGTTCAAAAGGACCACATCAAAGACGATGCCGTCAGCGCTAATGCGGTCGATGAAGCGATCGACTGAGGCGAGAGACTCCATGTCGAGCTCGTAAATAGCGAGTCTAGAAGAAGCATCCGGAAGGGACTTGAAGAAGTCCGCCCGAACGGCTTCTGCGCGCTGTAGGCTTCGAGCGCCGATGATGAGGTTGGCGCCAAGCTGAAGGAGTTGACGAGAAGCCTCGAGGCCCACTCCCGAGGTTGCACCAGTTACCAGGATGGTTTTGCCGGCCAGGGAGAGGTCCTTTGGGAGGCTCAAGTTGCCGGTCACCTTTTGCCGAAGTGCATAGGCGATCGGTCCGTCTGACGAAAGATCTCGGATCCGAGGGTTGGTCACCAACATCCTCAAGGGCTCTGGGAGGAACGACATGGTTACCGCCGAGTTTAACGATCCTGCGCAGGTTGTGTGTTTGTGTGTGCGTGTGCGTGTATGTCTGTCAAGACTCGAACGAAAAGGATGCAAACTAGTGATATGAAACAGCCCGCTATATACTTGTGTAAGTAAAGAAATAAGCCGAGGCCAGCAGATTTCATGCCAAGGTAAAAAAATAAAAAACAAAAGAACATCGAACGGTTGTGTAACATTGTGTAATATTTCATACCAATACAGCACAAACTGAAATTTACATGTTTCAGGGGGGCGCAGTCGTGTATGTAATATGTATGAGTAAGCGATGCCGTGAATTGAACGACTCTGTTTTATAGGGAAAAAAGAAAAAAAGAGAAAACTTGAAATCCGACTCGGTATACCCATCTATACACTTTCTTCATCTTGTACAAGATCCAATATGTCAACAAAAATGGCGCATGTTTATGAAGTCATCGTCGTAGGAGCAGGTAGGTCCCTTCCCACAAGATACCAAAACTTGGCCCTTTTGAGATTGAATGCCTATCTGACAGAGACATACGTCTAAACACAGGCTGGTGCGGACTGGTGGCGGCAAAGACCTACCTGCAAACCAAACCCGAAGCCCGGGTTCTGATCGTGGACGATGCTTCCACCGTCGGCGGAACGTGGTGCAAGGAGCGCATCTACCCTCACCTCGTGGCCGAGGCCCATTACGGCCTCTTTGAGTTCTCCGACATCAAGATGCCCAGCGACGACCCGGGCGTCGACGGACACGGGCTCATCACGGGGCAGGCCGTGCACAACTATCTCTCCGCGTACGCGGCCCATTTCAAGCTCGACCGCCACCTGCGCTTCAACACCAAGATCGAGCAAGCTGCCCGCGTAAACGGGCAATGGCGTCTCAAAATTTCCGGATCAAATGAAACTCTCGTCTCGGAAAAGCTCATCGTCGCCACGGGCCTCACCTCGCAGCCCTTTATCCCCTCCATCCCCAACGGCGGCTTCAGAGGCGAGGTGATGCACACCAAGGAGCTCGGCAGGACCGAAACCGTCGCAAAGATATCATCCCCCAAAATCAACACGGTGGCGGTCTACGGCGGCTCCAAATCAGCCTTCGACGCCGTCTACCTGCTCCTCAAGGCCGGCAAGCGCGTCGAGTGGATCATCCGCCCAGGAAAGGGCGGCCCCTCGGTCATGACGCCCATCAAGATTCTCGGCTCCCCCAGCTTCCACCTGAGCAACACCCGGTTCATGGATCTGTGGTCGCCGAGCGTCTTCTCTTTTGCGTCGGGCGCCGGCGCCGGCAAGCCATTTGCGACGCTCAAATCTCTGCTTCACAGCCCGGGGGTGAATCAGTACATCTCCAGGCCGCTCGTCACGGCCTTTTGGAGGGGTTTGGCTTTTCTGCTGCAGGGGGAAGCGCAGTATGGCAAATCGGAGAACAGCAGGGCGCTCAGACCCTCGATGGGACTGGACTGTCTTTTTTGGAGTCCTGCAACCTTGGGGGTGATGACGCACCCCGAGCTTTGGAAGGAGATACACGAGGGGAAGAAGGTGACGGTGCGTCAGGGCGCCATCGGCAGACTGGGTGATGGAAACGCCGTCGTGTTGGAGAACGGGGAGACGATTTCCGCCGACATGGTGATCCTCGCGACGGGGTGGAATCCTCCCTCTGGCCACGCCATTTTCTCCGACGAGGACGCCCTCCGCTTTGGGCTGCCCTCGCCCAAGTCTTTCCCTCCCAAGACTCGGGTGAAATGGGACAACCTGAGACGGGAGGGTGATGAAGACGTCAAAGCTTCACTTCCCATTCTGTCAACCTCTCCCAGTGCAGAGCACAGACGCGGCGTGCCGAGGGTCGAGGACGACTTTCACCTGTACCGCTTCATCGTCCCCGCCGAGGCCGACCCGGAAACAGAGAGGTCGTTGGCGTATATCGGTTTTCTCCGAACCGCCGGTGCGCCAATTGTTTATGAAGCCCAGGCCTTGTGGGCGGCGGCCTACCTGCAGGGAAGACTGGACGTTCCGGGCCCCGAGGAGAGGGAGAGGAACACGGCCAGGGCGATTGCTTGGGCGAGGAGGAGGTACCTGTGTGGGTACAAGGTTCCGTTTGCCTTGTTTGATTTTATGTCGGTAAGTTGCTCTCCCGTTCTTTGGTTTTCATCACTGTTTTGTATCAAATGGCTGATGATTTGAGAACAAAGTATGTCGATGTTCTGTACAATGATCTCGGTGTGAACTCGCGGAGAAAAGGCAACTTTTTGTCCGAGCTGATAGGGCTTTATACCCCCAGTGAATTTAAGGGTGTTGTGATTGAGTGGTTGGAGCATCAGAAACCTGATGGCGATGCTCACGCAAAAAGTTGGTCTGGTCTTATCTTGGTGTTGATGGCGTTTTCGGTTGCGGTCTCGGTTTTTGGCTCATTTGCTTGGATCGATCTTGGTAGATTCTAGTAGTTATGTATTGACAAAATACCTCTTGAATGTTTGTCAGCGCATAGGCTTGCGGTAGATGTGACTTTCTAAAATTGAATAGGTATTCTTGAGAACCGATGGAAGCAGATCGTTTTTTCAAATATATATATATACATGTATTTGTGGGAATGAACTGGCTGTTTTGAAACGAGAGAGAGACCTTGTTTGAAAACTACCAGGCCGTAACAACCACGGCAACAAGTACCTGTATATTCAAGGGAGACACTAAACTACCTTTTTTTTTCTTAGGGCGTCTCAGACACGCGGTAAACCAACTTGTACCCGCTAACCTTTGAATCCCTCAATAACTGCATCCCCTCCAAGGCGCCCTTCAACCCGCCCTCCCCAACCTTGATCACAGCAGGTCTAACTTTCCCCTCCGCAATCAACCCCTCAGCAAGCGCCCACCACATCTTTCCAAACTCAAAATCCTCAACCTTGGCCGGATACCGCTTCTCCCCCATCCCCCAATCCTCCCCAAACACAGTGTAAGCCAACGTGCTAGCAACCTGCACGCTATTGCTCCTAGGCGGCAGCACAGGGTGCAGCGTAGCCAACTTGCCTCCGCCAGAGGACGCCAACGATTTAGCGCAGAACTCAGCCGTCCAAGCCGTAGAAATTGTGTCCCAGCACAGCTTGAGCTCATCGCCCGTTGCATCACGAATCTCGTCGGCCGCATCATCCCCCTCACCATAATCATACACATCCGTGGCGCCGTACCCCGTCACAAGCTCAAAGTTATGAGGCGACGCAGTGGCAATGACGGACTCGACACCAGACAGCTTGGCGAACTGAACGCCCAAAACTCCCGTACACGTCGAGCCGCCATAAATAAGAATACTCGACGCAGAGCCCTTGTTTTTGGTTGCTTCTCCGGAGTGGGAAGGCAAAGGCAACCCCAACGTCTGATACAGGCCCTGCCCGACAGAGGTGATGCCGACTCCAAACGTGGCCGCCTCCTCAAAGCTCATGCCGTCGGGGATCTTAGCCTGGATGTCTCCCTTGACGGCGATGTACTCTGCGAAGGCGCCGTCCTCTGGCTGCACGCTGTTCCCTCCGTGGACGAAACCCATGACGCGGTCTCCGACCTGAAAGGACTTGGTCACGGCTGAGCCGACGGCTTCCACCGTGCCGGCGTAGTCGCATCCGAGAAGCACTCCCGGGCTCTGCGTGATCTCGGCGTGCTTCCAGTCTGTCGGGTTGAGCGCGATGCTGTGCGTCTTGACCAGGAGGTAGTCATCTCTGAGGGAAGGCTTGGGCCTGTCCGTCACCAGAGAAGCTTTGCCGGGGGAAGTGACGACGATGGCTTTCATTGTTGGCGGTGAATGCGGATGGTGTGACTGACTGCAACTTGATTCAGATTGTGCGAATGACTTTGGTGGAAATGGTGGTGGTGTGGCGGTGGTGGGAACATGTGAGATTGGGAAAGAATGTCCCTCCCTCCCCTTTTTCCCCCTCCAATCTGTTTTGTTTATTTCGTTTCATTGGTAATACACGTAATTTCAATCTGTATCGACCGTGTACCGGTATTTTATTTCACCCACCCACATTCATCATTCCAATGCACGTCACATACCCTACCTGTGCCTTGCACACCGCTTGATTCTGGTTGCTGTGCCCCACCGAACCACAAAACGATTACTATGTAAGTCCGCCAACGTCGCTCTGTTGGCCGCAAAACGTGATTCAAGCGAGAGAGCCAAGTTTTTCTTACCTCCGCTCCGTCTCGGGCGAACAATATCTGTAACGGCATGTGATATGATCCTCGTCTTACTTGCATAACAACTACTTGCAGTAGTTAATCCATCCCAGGCTGTGCCGCTCGGTTGTCAGTTGCGGTTGGTACGATAGCATCGGCGGATTTTTACGTAAAGAGCGAACGGCATGTCTGGTCTCGGTGTGTCCGAGCTCATGATGGCAGGATCAAAGAGGATATGTTTCTCGGTGGCTGGCTGCTGCCTTCTGCTCCAGGGCATTAGAAGAAAGAAGTGTCGCTAAAGTGATATCAGAAGCAAATCCTCCACATTAACTCAACTTCAATTGCACGGAGCCAAATAAATATCTTCAACAGATTTCAAGTTGGCAACATGGAAGATCTCAAGCGCTTCCTGGCACCCGTAGAGTCATGCGTCTTCCCGACCTCTCACAACAGCAACGGCAGCAGTGCATCGCAGACCCTGGTATCGCTTCCGCTTCCGCATCATCTCAGTCTGATTGCTCGGGAGCACCGGGGATCTGCAGAGACACTCGCGCAGCTCGCGTGGGCCCTCGTTCTGCGGTCATACCTATGCACAAACTCTGCATGCTACGGATACCTTGCTCAGTCAGCATACGAGGAGCAGATCGGCATCGGCATTGAGCGTCAGGACCTTGATGTTATCTGCGCGGTTCTTGGCCCGGCATCCACCCTTTCCTCGTCCCTCAGCAAATGGCACAAACAGTCTGTCTCACACAAAGTGTCCGCAAGCGACTGGCCAACGGTGGGGAAAGGACTCGAGTTCAACACGGCCCTCATCCTTGGTGATGGGGCCCTGCGAGATGGTCGTCCTCGATTCTCGGCTACCGCAGAGGTATGCTCACCCCTTCCATGACGAAACACCGTAGTGTTTGTTGACTGACGCCGCTGGCCAGTTACCAATCCTGGCTTTCATCGATGTTTCGCCTTCGGGCGCCAGCTTGGCAGTCACAGGCCACCATTCTTCCATTGCTCCGGAACATCAAATCCTGTTGACTCACGCTTTCCACTCGGCCATCGTCGCTCTTGTGCTGCATCCCAAGCAAAAGATCGCCGATACCCACCTCTTCACCGTCTGGGACCATCAGCTCATTGCAACTTGGAACCATGGCCCACTCACAGAGGTCAACTCAACCGTCCATGCCCTCTTCCGCAAGACGGCCCTATCCGACCCAGACGCGCCAGCCATCGCCTCTTGGGACGGCAATCTAACCTACCGAGAGCTGGATAACCTATCCTCTCTCCTTGCCAACAAGCTTAAAGCCGACGCCAAGGTTGGTCCAGAGAGCGTGGTAGCGCTCCGCTTTTTCAAGTCAACATGGGCCGTCGTGTCCGTGCTCGCGGTGCTCAAGGCAGGAGGAGTGTTTGTTTCACTGGACCCGAACCATCCCCCCCAGCGACAGTCCCAGATAGTCTCGTCGTCAGGGGCATGCATGGTCTTGACAGGGCAAGACCTTGCTTCCTCCTCTCCGTCCTGGCCGTCCTCAGTTGTCAAGTCTCTTGTCATTTCTGCCGAAACCTTGTCCCAGATTGAAGATGCCTCGACTGCTCCCACCCAAACCCCAGAGCCTCAGCCAAACAATGCGGCATACATCGTGTACACATCCGGCAGCACCGGCACGCCCAAAGGCATCGTCGTGACCCACTCGGCCCTGAGCACTTCCGTTCTCGAACAAGCCAAAGCAATGGACATCTCCCCATCCTCCCGCGTCCTGCAATACGCTGCTTACACCTTTGACGTGAGCGTGGGTGACATCTTCACGACACTGGTAGCCGGAGCCTGTCTCTGCATTCCGGATGAGGCATCACGAAGGGATGATCTGGCAAAAGCCATAACCGATCTTGGCGTTACCCACGCCTGCCTGACGAGCACCGTTGCGGGGACAATAAATCCTGAGAGGGCCCCTACCCTGCGAGTCTTGACTTTTGGTGGTGAAGCCCTCTCAAAGCACGTCATCACCCAATGGTCCACGGGCAACAACGTGACGCTGCACAACATCTACGGTCCAGCTGAGTGCACCGTCTGGTGTTTTATCCAGCGCGAGTTGCAGGACGGACAGAGTGCAGCAAAAATCGGCTTCGGGATGCAGTCCAAAGGGTGGATCGTGCATCCGGAAGACAGCGATAGGCTCATGCCTGCCGGCGCGATTGGGGAGCTGCTCGTCGAGGGCCCGTTGCTGGCTAAGGGGTACCTCAATGACAAAGACAAGACCAACGCGGCGTTTATTGTTGACCCAGCATGGAGAGCCATATTTGGGCCTGAAGAGGGCTGCAGGTTGTACAAGACGGGCGATCTGGTGCGGTATGATATCAATGGTGGTGGCCTTGTGTATGTCGGGAGAAAAGACACGCAGGTCAAGCTGCGGGGCCAGAGGATCGAGCTGGGTGAGATTGAACATCATCTCCGGGTCGGCGTTGGCAGTTCGGAGGTTATTGTTGACCTGGTGAAGCCATCAGTGGCAGCGGATCCTGTGCTCGCCGCCTTCATTACTGTGGGGGAGGGCGGGTTGGATGCTGAGTTGAATTGTCAAGACGACAACACCGGTATCTCTGATGATTTGAGGGAACGAATTGCCAATATTGCCCGATCTGCAAAGGAGAGGCTTGTGCAGCACCTCCCAGCGTACATGCATCCTGCCGTGTTTATTCCCCTTAGAAACGTCCCTTTGATGGTGTCGGGCAAGACGGACAGGAAGAGGCTTCGTGCAATGTGCGCCGACATGACATGGACGGATCTCAGAAGCCTCTCTGCATCTCCCATCAGCGCACTAAACGGCGTAGATGGAGCGTCAGATACTGCGAGCGCAGAGAGGACGACATCGGAGACTGAACTAGCCGAGATTTGGTCGGAACTCCTCGGTCTTCCAGCCAGCAATATCAAGCCGAGCGACAGTTTTATAGCTTTGGGTGGAGACTCTTTGAAAGCCATTCAACTAGTCGCAGCGCTGAGAGGTCAGGGCAAGTCACTCGGTGTCGCAGATATTCTCCGTTGCCCGCAGCTTTCAGACATGGCGGCTCTCATCGTGCCGGGAGATTCAGATACCACAGCCAAAAGCTCCAAGACTCTTGGATCTGACATGTCAAATTTGTTGAGGGAAGAATTACTCGAACAGGCCTGTGCGCAATGCGGTGTACAACCAGACGTTGTTGCTGCGATATATCCATGCACTCCACTGCAAGAGGAGATGATGGAGTCGTCGCTGCGAGGTGAGACCACACAGTTTGCACACGAGCTCGTCAAGCTTTGGCCGAGTGTCGATCTTGAGCGCTTCAAGGGAGCCTGGGCAGATGTGGCTCGTTTGAATCCGGTTTTGCGGACACGGTTCATCCGGGATACCAAGACGGGCCTGCTCAGACAAGTTGTCCTGAATGAGGAGCTGTTGTGGGAGTCTGCGACAGACTTCAAGAGTCACGTGGAGAAAAGTTTCTCCCAGACTCTCCAGCCAGGAGCCAGGCTCGGACGATGGGCTTTATACCGCGATGCCGACACCAACGAGCAAATGGTTGCCATCAGCCTGCATCACTCGCTCTTTGACGGCATAACGCTTGGCCGCGTTTTTGGTCAGCTTCACGTGGCGTACCATGGAGGGCCACTTCCCCAAAGCCTGCCGGAGTTTGGTGCATTTTTGAGCCACATCGAGACCCAACGGCGTTCCGGTGGAGCAGCAGAGGAGGAGAGGTTCTGGCGTCGCTATCTCTCCAGCTTGAATGAAGTTGAAGCATTTCCCCGCGTCCCACAAGATTACCACCCTCGCGCATCCGGCTCTACCATGCGCTTCTTTGAAATCGGACCGCTAGACCTCGGGAACCTGACCTTGTCAACCCTCGTGCGCGGGGCGTGGTCTCTGCTGCTGTCACGCAGGACAAGCTCCGAGGCGGTGGTTTTCGGGGCTTTCTTGGCTGGGCGAAACGCAGATGTCCCTGGTATTGAGAGCCTCGCAGCGCCAACATTTGTACATGTGCCCATCCTCGCCCGCCTCTCCCCAACCACGCAGACGGCTCGCCAATTCCTCGCGACACTCCAAGCCGATGCCATCTCCATGATTCCCTTCGAGCACACGGGCATGTCCAGAATTGGCCAGATAACGTCCAACGGTCCCCATCCGCGCAGCTTGCTTGTCGTTCAGCCAATGCCAGGCGGCGGCGTGGCACCACCGAATATGCCCGGTGAAAGCGGGCCCTTTCCCGGACAGATTCTCGCGGGTCCGCGGATCGAAGCGGCGGCGATGGGTGCCTTCAATTGGTATCCACTCCTTGTCGAGTGCACGTTATTGGGGGCGGCCATCGTGGTGCGTGTAAGCTTTGACGAGAGTGTAATATCGGCGGTCGAGGTCGATGCAATGATCGTCGAGTTAGAGTCGATCATTAAGGGGATGGGAAACCACCTTGATTCTTCCGTCGCGGAGCTTGTAGAGTAGATTTTTGTTTGACCGCTGTTGTGAGATGGCATGTTTTGATGTACCCAAGTACCTAGCGCTGACAGCGGACAATTACACGTGTAATTGGCGATGAATTACATTGCATTTCTTGCATTTCCCGCATGCGAATACGAAAACGAACCGATTTGATGCAATCCGATTGGCCAACCCTGAACGACATAGGCTTGGCAGGCACGGCAGCATCCAACGCGACCCGGGGAGGATCGATGCTGACCTGATTTTGCACTTTGATAGGCTGATCAGCAGCACGCGAGACCTGCCGTCGCGAGATCCCTGGCAAAATAATTTACACCCTGCATGTGGTGCCGTGAAATACTTAAACTTCAATCCTGCCGCCCTTTGAAGTTTCGCTTGACCATGATTCCCCCTCTGCCCAAATCCTCCAATTGACTGCGGAACTCGACAAAATGGGGTCCTCGTTCATTCCGCTGGACGACGTCCTGCTGCCGCTTTATCACAAGTATGCGCCGGTATCGCCTGTTTCACGTTGCGCCTCGATTGGTTTCGCCGTCGTCGCTGTCATCATCCTCCTCAACGCTCTGCGCCAACTGCTCCCGCGCCCAAAGTCGGAACCCCCAGCCGTCTTCCATTGGGTTCCCTTCATCGGCAATGCGGTTTCATACGGTCAGGACCCGTGCGGGTTCATGTTTAAATGTCGCGAAAAGGTATGCAATGCACCATCAACCCCTCTGTCTCTCTTGGCAGCACTCGGCCATCGCTAACAGCAATGTGGAACAACAGTATGGCAACATCTTCACCTTTGTGCTTCTCGGGCGCAAGATGACCGTCTACCTCGGTGTCGATGGAAACGAATTTATCCTTAACGGCAAGCTCCAGGACGTCAACGCCGAGGAGATCTACAGCCCGCTCACCACCCCCGTTTTCGGAAGCGACGTCGTTTACGATTGCCCCAATTCGAAGCTGATCGAGCAGAAGAAATTTGTCAAGTTCGGCCTCACTCAACAAGCCCTCGAATCCCATGTGCGCCTCATCGAGCAAGAAGTTCTCGATTACGTCAAGGGATCGGCTGTCCTCAAGGGCAAATCCGGCATCATGAACGTCCCAAACGTCTTGGCCCAGATCACCATCTATACCGCCGGTCGCACCCTCCAAGGCAAAGAGGTCCGCAGCAAGCTGACGGATGAGTTCGCTGAGCTCTACCACGACCTCGACCTCGGCTTCAATCCTCTCAACTTTGTTATGCCTTGGGCTCCTTTCCCTCACAACCGCAAGCGCGACGCCGCCCACGCCAAGATGCGATCCATCTACACTGATATTATTCAAAGGCGCCGTGCCCAAGGCCCCAAGGCCGCAGACGAAGAGCCCGACATGATTTGGAATTTGATGGATTGTGTGTACAAGAATGGCACGCCGGTTCCCGACAAGGAGATTGCCCACATGATGATCACCATCCTTATGGCCGGCCAGCATTCATCTTCCTCTTCTAGCTCATGGATTGTCCTCCGTCTTGCCGCACATCCCGATATCACCGAGGAACTCTACCAGGAACAGGTCGAGCATTTCGGCAACGGCGGAAAGAGCAACTACCTCCGCCCAATGGAGCACGACGACATCGACAAGCTGCCCCTGCTACAGAACGTCATCAAGGAGACATTGCGCGTCCACTCATCCATCCACTCAATCCTGCGCAAGGTCAAGAACCCCATGCCCGTCCCCGGAACCGACTACATTATCACCCCCGACAAAGTTCTCCTGGCGTCCCCCATTGTCTCGCATCTCAGCGAGGAGTATTTCCCCAATGCCACAACGTGGGACCCCCACCGCTGGGACAGCAAGGTTGAGCCCGACGAGATTGAGTCCGACATGGTCGATTATGGGTACGGAAGAATCAACAAGGGCACCCGCAGCCCGTATCTTCCCTTCGGTGCCGGCCGTCATCGTTGCATCGGCGAGAAGTTCGCATACGTCAACCTCTGCACCATCATTGCTACCCTCGTGAGGGAGTTCAAGTTCACCACACTGGACGGCAAGGTGGGCGTCGTGCCACCGACAGACTACACCTCGCTCTTTTCCCGACCCACCCAGCCCGCCAACATCAGGTGGGAGCGTCGGTTCCCTGACTCTGCATGATTGAATCGGTTCGGTGGTTTGGATCGGAGGTATAAATGATAAATGGGTTACATTTGCATGGGGGAAAGGTTACTGGAAAAGGGGATCTGACCCTAGGCTTGTTGTTGCATGGATGGTGCATGATACTTTTGGCGTGTGGGATACATAGCTACTGAATCTAGTAATTATTAATACATGAGTACATATCACGAAAACTTGCATCAAGGTTAACAAGACGCTGTGTGTCCCGAGTTGAGCAAGTGAGGAGCCGGCGTCTGGATGGTGTTGGAGGTGGCGGGCAGATTTGAGCTGTGTGGGATGGAAATATGACGGAGACATTTAGCAGAAGCCCAACGCGACATTTCCGGAACCAGAAGGATACCATGAGGAAGGAGAAGTGGGGGAGTGATGGACTGCGCGTGTCTAAAGACCAAATGAGCTTGCTTCAGATGAATCGGGGGTTCGTAAAAAGAAAAGAAAAAGGAAGAAGAAATCGATATATGCCTTCCTGATAATGAGCAGTCGTCCCTCAAGATGAAGGAGGTCTTTCTTGGAAGTAAATAGACCATTGTGAGGGCTAACAGCTCTTTTTTGGAAATTAGTAGTCCTGTATATAGATAAAGAGACCTTGCTGAAGACAAAAAAGGCCTCAAGAAATAGGAAGGTTTTCCTGGACATCCAAAGCCCCAACCAAGTCCATGTAGACACTATTACAAAGGCCTGTTCTCTACCTACATGGACTTTCAGTGCATCATATGATAGATATAAACTTTATCCCCTTTCGTCAAGCTCCAAATCCTTCCAAAGAATCTTACACGTCATCGTCAGAATCACCTTTATCATCACCGCCATCCTTATCATTATAGTCCTTACACTCAGACTACTGAGCCTTAAGCATTTAACTTATAAATAATAACCAAGTCCTTCTTCCATTGCCCTCGTTTTATCTGTTACTTCTTCTATTATTTTCCGAGTATTAATTATTATGAGGTATGCTAGACTACGTCGAATTGATCCTGTCCTTGAGCGTCCTCAAGAAGTCCTTTGAAAACTGATAGCCAATATAAAGCGGATAAGACACTTGCGACACCATAGTTCACGTTCCCAGCACGGCGCCATCGCAGTTAGTCCTCGCTGCAAATAACTCAACGAGCCATCGTTGACATAGATACAGCTATGTTCTCCCACAATCTTGGTGTCCGGAACAATCCCCATCTAGCACCTAGTGTTATTGCACAAGCTACAGTTTCCCTCGTCAACATGGATGTGAGCTATTACGTCTGGGACTGTCCATGTACTGAAATGATTGAGGCGTGCAAATGGGAGGCGCATTTAAGAGGCGGTAATAAAAGATGAGGCCGCAGTTTCACACTCTAGTAGTTGTGAGATTATACTGTAGATAGGTACTCAACACAGGCCATATTGATGCACCCTTTCAGGGTCTCCGTCGTCATCAACGTTTTAACATCGTCGTCATAACTACGTATTATAAGAATCTATAGCTGTATTATAGGGGTGGAGGACTCGTCATATCCCCAAGCAGTGGGAAGGCATTGGAGCCAGGGTTGCCTGGGCGATGAGAAGCTGGTCACTACCTTCTTCCTCCGTGTCTTTTCGGGTCGAGGAGGATGACTGGCGGATGATCAGTGGGAATCTACCCATGCAGTTTTGGCCGCTTGTCTTTCTGTGGCGCAGCTGATGTAGAGAATCCGGTGTCAACTCTGCTTGATAGGGGGTTTGATGGTGGTCGAGGCCTTTTCTTGTTTGTCTGGGTTGGATTTGAGTTCTCCTTGCTCCAGGCGGAAGAATGGCGCTGTAATGGTACTGCTGGCTTGGCTATTAGAAGTACCCTGTTCTCCTTGAGCGAAGAGATACTCTGACGATGGCGTTGTGATGTTGCCCCTACTTTCTCTACATGAACGCCAGCCGTGTCATTCTCAATGCCCAAGGGCTTTGCCCTATGCCTTCGCTCCTCATAGGAAACCAAACGAGTCTTGTTGGTGATGTGGCTAGAGTGGGAGATAGCGGAGGGGATGGCTCTGGCGGGCTGGGTAGGATTTGCTCGAGATGTTGGATCTGATGTTGCCTCCCTCGTGGCATTTCGTTTTGCATGTAAATGGTTGATATAAGCGTGTATATCCGGCATAAGCTCGATCATGATGCTGCTGCTAATGTCAATTGGGGTTACCTTTTGTCCACAACCTCTTCCTCGGATGTGAACAGAATCCTGTTCCACACTGGCAATATAGGCCATGGCATCAGCAAGCTTGTGCTCATCAACCTCGAAGCCCTTGATGTGACTTGGAAGCCAGCGAAGCTCGAGCTGAGGTCTAATTCCAGGAATGATGTCAGCAAGATATCGAGACTCTCGAGCAATCATCTCCAGAACTTTTGTGTTCGGCTTTCTGAGGCTGTCTGGGTCACCCGCGGCGATAGAATAGCCTCGAAGCAGATACAGAGTTGACTGGGAATCTGTGAAGATTCTGACCACAGGCTCAGGAGCCAAGGCATCTCCATACTGCATAACGGCTCTCCGTAGCTCTTCGGTGGCGATGGTAATTGCATCTGCAACAGCGATACCCTCTCCAATTTGGGGTGAAATGATGAGTTTGAGAGCCCAACCAAAGCGACTCAGTTCCCCAGGGGTTCTCCGATTGTTCGCATCAAATCTTCTGAAGACGATTCCGAGCCCCCCAGTTCTCTGGATACCAGTGTCACCTATCCTCCAGTGTGAACCACTACAGGAGGAATCGGCAAAGAAACAGAATTCAGGCTTTTCCAACGTTGGAACAAATGCTGCTGCCTTTGACGCGGTTTCGACCGGAATTTGGGGCTTGGCTTTGGATCCTTGCACAAAGACACTTCCAACGAAGCCGGGAAAAGGACCTGTTGCGTAAAAATCAAATTCTTAGCCAACCAGTCGAAAAAAAGAGTTGAAATTAAAATTGAAATATTAATGGTATCATCAGTACATACCTTTGGTCTTGGCATCGCCTCTCTCAGCTATTGTAGCCATCTTATAGCAGGGGATATTAATCGAGATTTCGGGTTATTAGCTGCGAGTTTCCAACAGAAGCCAAAGGGTTGATTCAAGGTCGTTGTAAATAATGGGGAAATGGCAACATGAAAAAAAATAGGATTAGGTCGCTCGTGCCCTTTTCTGTGGACCAAAGTCGTGGAAGTAATGGGCTGCACTTGCTGGAGGGCAGTTACCAGTAAAATTGTGGAAGTACCAGCTGTGCATGGACCTCAGATGTAGACATGCGGGTCGTTTTGACTGGAGTTTGTTTCGATAGCAGGCATCGTAAAATGTCCAGCATTTGGGAGCATGTCATGGCAACGTGGCTGCTGCAGAGACTGCCATGTCCTGAGGCACTCCTCAGTTGAAACCGAAGCATTATACCTCTTTCTGATGCAAGGACAGGGGATGCAGGGGATGCAAATATGGAGGATCATATGTTCCAGGTTTATGATGAACCGATTAACTGAATGTGAAATTGGCAGTCGTGTTGTGCAGCATCAAATGGGATGGGGGTGGGGGCAGACACACCTATATATTACAGCTTTGGCTGGGACCAATTAACAAATAAATATAGCCCAGTTGGCTCAAGAGGCAGGAGTCGCACGCAGCCCAAGGGAATCTAGTGGCCTAGTTTGATCCACGTTGTGGGCGGACGTTCGATAAACAACTTCGAGGGTGCGTTGCATTTAACCTGCCCCGGCCGTTCAGTCTGCAGTCGCAAGAGGTCCAGCACTGATATTCCCGCTAGATCCGGCCGGCACTCCCCCTCGCTCCTTTTTTGGTGTTTTATTTTTCATGTTCCATATGTGGTTACTGATGGATGATGGGTGCAAACCTAGTGACTGCTCAAACAGGAGCCATCTTCTTTTCACGAAGTACTTACATCCCAAAGGTTCTTTCATTCACTGCCTCGTCAACACGAACCATGTTGCCATCTGAATGCCTTCAATGGTGGGTGATATTCCTGATCCCTGTAGACAATCCCCACCCAGAGTGGGACTTTAACCAGAGCCTCAACTTAAATTTGACCTCAACGCTCCTGGGCAACGTCGACTTCCCCCATCCACACACGATGCTTACTATGCACTGAAGCCAGATTTTGCCAAATGTAAATCTCATTTAATTTCTCACTATCCCCTTTTCCACACAATCTAGATAGGCGTCATCATGACAAATCGCGTCATTGCAGCAGATCTTCTCTCGCGATTACTCTTCCAACCTGTAAGGGGGGCGAGTGAGAACCTCTCTATCTTTTGCCGCCAGGTGGCTAGAATCGACACCCAGGCGGAGTAACTGACGGACCATGTCGTGATGACCAAGCTCCATCTGAGACAGCAACGAACGTCCACAGCCAGCAACATTTGCTAACTGCTCAGCAGTCTTGGGCTTGAACTTGGCAATCAACTCCACGATATCGACACGGTTTTCGCGAATAGCCTACATCAAAGCGCAGATGTGTTAGAAGCATAACTAACCGAGACAGCGGTAGGGTTAGGAGAATCATACCATCTCAAGAAACGAAGGACACGGAAAGACAAACGAGCGCCCCGTTCTGTTGGCATGCTTCCGGAACGTCGTGTTTTGGCCTATCATGGTGGCTGCACACCTCGACAGGGGCTTGCCACTCTTGGGCTCAAGCAGGTTGTCAACTCGCCCCTCTGAAAGTGGCATGGATTCGGTTGGGTCCTGGCAACGGAAGTACGGGTCTGCACCTAGCGCCAGAAGCATCTGGATAGCCTCGAGCATTTCAAGGCTGTCGTCTTTCCGTCCGATAAGGATTGACAAAGCGGTCTCGCCCATACTCGTAACAGCATTGACATCGAGAGCACTACCGTACAGCTCAAGAAGCACGGCGATGTCTTGTGGGTCTTGAGCGATTGCGGCTATTTGAAGCAATGTCGAGTTGCTCAAAGACGGTATGCGACCTTTGACTGAGCATTCGTTGCCCGTCAACAATTTCTGTACAACGGCCTTGGAGCGAGCAAGCATCGCGATAACCAGCATAGCCTCTCGAGTGAAGACTCCGGTGACTGTCGGGACGCCATCTTCACTGCCCATGGCAAAGAATAAATCAACGAATCGAGCTTCATCGCTCTCCTCAATCTCTTCGTTGATGACTCGAGCAAGTTTGTTGCTGGTGTTGTCATCAAAGATATAGCCGACACGGGAGGCAAACTTGAGAAGCTTGCGGCAAGCCTTCTTACGCCTCTTGAGGTCCACATCGGTTGAATGGTTGAAAGGGGTTATCACATAGTAGAGCGCCGAATCCCAGCTCTCGAAATTGATGTTTGCCCGCGTTGCGTGCTTCAAGATCTCATCGAGATACAAATCCTCGTCATCAAGGTCTAAAGCGTATCGCTTTTCTCGGAAGAACATTTCAAGTTCCGAGCTGAGCACTGAATTAGAAAACCTTGGGTAATTCAAGTCGGCGAGGCCCAAGTCCACGTCCTCCAAAACGCCCATGTTGCTTCGTCTGTTGTCGTTTTGCCCCATCAGGCCGAGGTTCGCCCCATATCGAAGCAAAAGATGAAGAACGTCAAGTCGGCGCTCATGTAAGTTGATATTGTCATCGGCTTCGAATAACCGTAGCTCCAGCCCTCGGACTGGAGAGTAGCCAAACCTGTCAGGCATGTTCACGTCGCTGCCTTTCTCCAAAAGCAACTCTACTGCCTGGGGCCAACTGTGTTCAACAGCGTAATGAAGTGCCGTCTGTCCGTCTTCGTCGCCTCGCTCCAAATCGACGGAGCAGAAATTCAGCAGAACCGCCATTTCATCATGCAGGCCGGACTTTGCAGCATACATGAGCGGCGAAACCAACCCGAAGGGGTCGGCCGAAACGCCAGCCAAGATAAGCTGCCTGACGACGTGGAACCTGTCTTTCTGCCAGTCTGCATGGTCTTGCCGAGATCTGGACCAAGTAGTCCAATGCGCAGACAGCGCGAGTTCGAGAAGGGTTGAGCCATTGACCGTGGCAAATTTGGAGGCACCGAGCTGTAGTAGGGCCTTTGCGGCGGCGAAATTACCGAAATAACATGCAAGCGCGAGAGGGGTAGTGGGACCAAAGGGTGCGTGATTGTCTTCTGCGTCACCATCGTCTTCGTCCGGCGCACTTCTTCCGTTCACGCTCAACCCGGCGTCGATTAGCTGCTGGGAAATCGATAGAACAGCGTCGGAATCGAAACAAAGGCTCAAATAATGAAAGGCAGTGTAACCGTTGTCGTCTGATGCGGAAGGCAGTGTCTCGTCGGTGGGGC
Source organism: Cladorrhinum sp. PSN332 (assembly GCA_033297175.1). Classification (NCBI taxonomy): domain Eukaryota; kingdom Fungi; phylum Ascomycota; class Sordariomycetes; order Sordariales; family Podosporaceae; genus Cladorrhinum; species Cladorrhinum sp. PSN332. The sequence continues at coordinate 282,673 of MU858829.1, read as the reverse complement.
TCTCGTGGTGGCGTTGTAGCAGGTACCGGACTACTTTGTTGGCGCCATGCGCGGCGCTACTTTGAAGCGCAGTCACTAGGGGGGTGCCTGGAGCGGTGGCCCGGAGTGAGGCACCCTTTTCCAAAAGGAGGAGGGCGACTTCAGGGTTTTGACTTGTCCAAATGTCAGGTTGGGAATTAATGGCTAGGCTGCCAAAGGGAGCACAGCACTCACCTGCACAGGGCGTGATGAATTGGCAGCCATGTGGGAACATTTTCCAGGTTATCGAACACCTCTCCCTCCCCGTCGTGGTTCAACTTTACTTGGTCCTCAAGGTAAAGGCAAGGACAAAACCGTTGAACTGGATCGTGGATATCTGCGCCTCCTTCGAGCAAAAACTGTGTACTGTCGATGTGTCCATAAGCGCACGAAATGTGGAGAAGGGATGCATCCCACGAGACTGAGCGTTCCGAGATCCCCTCACGCCAATCGTGCCAGTCTTTCCTTCTTCGCCATACTGAGAGATTGCCACGGAGACACACCCAATCCGGGCCCACCAGAATTGTTTCGGGAGCCTTGCTGTTGACGAGCGCGGCCGCCGACTGGGTGCTGTAGCGAAGAACGGCTTGAAGGGTCGGAAGACTGTCGAACTCCACAGCCCATTCCATGGCATCGTTGTCGCCGCGTTTGTATAAGATCGGGTTGAGGAGTTCATGACAGCGGCGATCAACTCGTGCCAGGGGAGACCAATTGTGGTAGGAGCCGTTGTCTAGGCATTCCACGATCATGAGAATAATTTCATTGGGCAAATCCCGGAATCGCCTGGGTTTCCGACACTTTGGCTGGTCCATTGTCCTGGGGGCGACAGTGGCTGGCTACAGTTTATAAGGAGATAAAGCAGTTGTTGCGAGAATTGGGCTGTCGGGAAGGGCCGAGCAACCCAAAACGCCAAACGTGTTTGGCGGTGGCGGATTTTCGCGTCGCAAGACCTAATTGGTGGAGGGGTAGTTGGCTGCTGGGTTTTCTTATTTTCTTGTTTCCCCATTCTTGGCGGGGTAATTATACATTATACCATTGGCCATTTAGCATTTGGTAGACCTGGCTGTGATTTTTCCCACAGCTGCCCGTCACTTGAGGAGGGAAGCTCCGTCCTGATTTAAGGCGGTTTTCTCTTATACCTGCCACAACCACACTACTCACCAACACGTCCAACACACACAGGCACAGGCCAGGCATTGGCATGGTGTCCGCACTCACACCCACACCCATACAATGGCTTCCCGCCTTGTAACTGTGTCAGAGACCAACCGTTTCTCCTGAGACCGGTAGTGGGTATAGCTTCAGACCAAGGAGATGAGAGCCTGCTAGCGCATTGCAACCTTTTAAGGGATGCCAGCCTGCCAATCTTGCATGGCTGATGTTCCCACTCTGCTAAATGCCAAACAGATACCCTCGCCAAGAGAGCAGTGCTACCCCGCACCGCCAAAACAACAGCAGTCATGAAGCAACCAATCAAGTAGGGGGACAAATGGGTCGTCGCAGGATTCAGGCATCAGCCGCAGGTGGTATGTGCGTGCAGATGACGTGGACGGAAGAACTTGACATCCATCTGGACACACCATGCCTACCCCAGAGCCTCCACATCCCAACACTCTATCAGTAATCCCAACCTCGGATCATGCCGCAATTCGGTGCTCTGAGCTCCTGAAACCATCGTCTGTGAAACCTACTTCCGTCTATGATTCATTAGGGAGGCGCGAATGGGTACTGGATTATCCGCAATGGCAGGTGCTTCAAACGACAGCAGCGGCTGGCTGCCCGGAGTGCGGCTTGATCGTCGGAATTGTCAAGTCGATAACGACAGATGTAGCGACTATGAAGTCCATCAACTTGGAAATTGACCGCGGGTTGCTTAATGTTCGAGTTTGGGAATCAACTACGGCAGATGAGTCGAGTGGCGGGAAAGCGGTGTGGGGAGTTCCAGTTTTCTGGCCTCGAGCAGTAAGAGAAACTCCCTGGCCAACCGTCGCCGTCGAAACAGCTCCGGTCACTGCCCCTGAGCCACCGTCCTTCGCATCGGCAGTACTTCAGTTGCGAGTTTGGATTACAGAGTGCGATAAAACCCACACCTGTGTGGAACGGCAAGATGTACCAGATTTGCCGACCAGAATCATTGACGTTGGAACTTCAGCCGTAAACCCTCGCCTGCATGTTACAAAACGAGGGGAGAAGAGCCGCTATGCTGCGCTCAGCCACTGCTGGGGGTTGCCTGGTGCACAGCACCTCACGACAACGTCAAAGAGCCTTTCGTCTCATTGCGAGAAGATTCCTTTTGACAGTTTCCCATTGACCTTTCAGGATGCCATCAAAGTCACTCGCGCCATGGGCTTGAAATACCTCTGGATCGACTGTGTTTGCATCCTTCAGGACTCTCCAAATGACTGGGCTCAGGAATCCAGCCGGATGGCCGATCTGTATACCAATGCATACGTCACGCTGGCGGCCGACTTCGCTACGGATGCCACGTCCGGTCTCTTTGTCAAAGATCCTTCCTTGTGGCCACAATTACGGCATTTGAGCCAAAATGATGCTTCCGGAAACACGCATCAGATCTTCCTCCGTCAGGAAACTCCGACTGTTCTTCGCGGTGACTCTGACCCCAAAACTTGGCGGTCATGTTATCGGGAAGAGGCAGTGAGCAGTTTGAAGAGTCGAGGATGGGTACTTCAGGAGCAGGCACTGTCAAGGAGAGTGGTGCACTTCACCAATGCTGAGCTGATTTGGGAGTGCCGCGAGAGAGGGACATGTTCCTGTGGGATACCTGTGTTGCGTGGATCAGCAAAGGGGCTCGTGGATAGAATGTTGAAGAGCCCAAAAGTGGGAACAGCCAACCGCGAGATGATGTGGGCTTGGTTTTGTTGGTATAGTCTTGTCGAAGAGTTCACCAAGCGAAGGCTCACGTACGTCAAGGACCGGCTTCCAGCCTTCACTGGCATCGCAACGCTATTTCCAATCCCAGCATCGGAATACCTGGCCGGCCTCTGGAGGTCGAACCTGGACAACCTCTTGCTGTGGCAGAATCTTGCCGGCAATCTGATCAAGAGAGACTCGCCGGACTGTCTCCATCGAAAGGACAGCTTTCGTATCCAAGGGCGGTATGCACCAACTTGGTCATGGGCATCCGTGTCAGGAACCGTATCCTACCCTGCCATATTTGGCACCTTCGACCGCGATGACGATTCTGAACTCCCGGACTGGAAGATACTCGAGGCAAAAGCGACTCCTTCAACACCAAATCCTTACGGTCCTGTCAATGATTCGCTTCTCAGGATCGAAGGACGCCTGCTTCCAGTGGGGCTTGGGCTCTGGGAATGCCCGGAGCACCTTGGAGGGGAAAAAGACCACTGCAAGAAAGCAATGACGATTGGCGTCTACCCAACCAAAGATAAAGGGCAGGGTGCAAGCGGCGGATACTTTTGCTTGTCTTCGATGGATGCAGGGATTGCAGCCGGGGAATGGAATGATTCTGAGAACTACGAGTATGTCTTTCTCTTGGCTGGATTTAATGTGTATAAGAGCTCGAACCGCAACCGTCAAGAAAGGACTGCTGGCTTGATTCTTAGGCGGCTCAAAGACAACCCAGACAATACGTACTCCAGGATTGGCATCTGTCATCCTATGGGCAGGTTGTGGGTTCAGTTTGACTGGAATATGGTGGACAGGCGCGTGGTTACAATTATTTGAGGGCAAAGATGACGGCACGAATATTAGATATCACGTAGAATGCAACTCAATTGGCTTCTCTTTGGAAAGTTATTCAAATTCCTGTTTGGTGCGTTGGGCTGCCGGGGTGGAAAAGGTCTCGACTCGGAAGGTAGCAGGTACTGCTACGCCAATTCTCCCCCAGACGTTACAAACCGGGTATATCTCCTCCTATTTGTGCTATTTACGCGATTGTGGATGCGGGAGAACATCGCCGGCGTCTAACGCTATCCTGCTCAGTCAAAGAGGGAGTCCATCTGCAGCTCGTCTGAGCCGCAGGGACCCAGACCGTAGTCCCTGGTAAAGATGAGATCGCCTGCTGTTGGAAATGGAAGCCGCTGTTTCTCTGATTAGCAGGAAAGACGATGAGTATGTTGGGATGGGGTGTGGCTGCTTGATTATATGGTAGCCGAATTTCTTGTCGTCTGGTCAATTTCGCATTTCAAGAATGGTCGTGGGTAGCGATCGCAAAGTCGACGTAAAAAATGCGATGCGACAACAAAAAGAAGTTGAGGAGGATGTTTGGATTGTTTGAAATCAGTGAAATAATAAATTTTTGTCGAAGAAAAGCTTTACTCTGTACCTGCCTTCCGTCTGTTACAGTTTAATAGGTGACCAACGACGACTCCGTCTGTCAACTCAATCGCAAGCTTCTAATAAAGCTCGACGATAATCAAAAGATTTACGATTCTAGATTGAGTACTTACTTCTTTCAGCTAATGTGACACCTATCACCCCGTTCTCACAAGCCGATTCTCAAACATCTATCATACTCCACGGGATTTGGAGTTAACAGTGAGCAAGGGCTTATCACACACCCAATCTATCAATGGACTCACAATTTGACCACAGCCTTTTTATCAAGCTCCGATTGTTTCAACTACTGCCATGAGACATTATGTGCCAGCATTTTGGCAGAGATCTATGTGTGTAGAAGATATTTCAGGTCGCTGCGAGAAGATAAAAATGGAAAAACAAATTCTTCTTGTTTGGGGGTGCACTGGTCATGTCATGATGAGTCTGACAGTCAGGATGGTGACATGCAAGGCAGAGACTGGGATCATCCACCGAGATCGTCCGATTGGAAGTAGAGTTCACCAGAGGGGTATATATTGGACAAAGCGTCTATAATATATAGCTTCGCTGTTTGCTAGCTCTTTGTTCGTGTTCCATTATCTGCCGGTCTCCGGAAGACGAATCTGCAATTCTGTGAAAGGAGTTATTAGCGTCTTGTGAGAAAATGAGCTCAAGTTTCGATTTACCTACCGGCTTCTCACCTGCCACTGATGCGTTACCAATCGCAGGGATCCGGTCCGAAATCCACGATTAGAACGGGTATCTTCTTTTGTATCAGGGCAACGGCAGCTGCCACCTGAGCCCTGTAGCTTCCAAACACCCAGGTGATGACGAGCCACTCGGGGTGGTTGGAGCTCAACTCCACTTTGGCATGCTGTTCCTGATACTCCACCTCGCAGAAGCTGAGAAACTGTCTGAGAAAATCCAAGTTGGCAACCTGGTGGTGGCCCTCAATTATGAGTGTTCGAGTGAGTTGCCGGGGTAGGTCCTGCTCTGCAACCAAGTGGCGGTGCCATCTCACCTGAACGGGCCATCCGTCCACGATCATATTACCCGCCCGAATGTAGTCAAACAGTCTCTTTGCGGCAGCTCTGGTAAACGTGACAATCTTGCCAGCTGCGCCAAATTTGCCTTTCTTGGGCTCAGGGCCGTTGATCGTTGTGGCATAGATTCGGTCGTGCCCGACGGAAGTGCGAAGAACAACATCCAGAAGGTTCTTGACGGTCGTGAAAGGAGGCAGATTCTCAAGCCAAAGACTGCGCGATTGCTCCGGCGGAATGGTGGCAGATAGGTTGTGCTTGTTGAACACGTCACCTTGATAGTTGCGGGAGACTCCAAGAGCATCCTTTATCTCATCGCTGACACGATGTTTCCCATCCCCAGACGGCTTCTAGGTGACTGGGTAAGGGTTCATGGTGTCGATGTTCCGATTAAAAAGCGGCGAGAGTCTGCTACAAGATGTGTTAGCTTCGGATGAATTTACAATGTACGCTCCAAGTCATCGGAAGACCATAGAACAAAGGTACTCTGGCAGCGTGGTTCGAAGAGGGCAGGCAAAAATGGGGTGGTAAATGGCACGGCTGGTGTTACTGACCTTATGTAAGGGAGCAAACGATATGCGCTGAACTTGAACGACGTCGAGACAGAGAATTAATAGCAAATCAAAAGATGGCCAAGTTTGATTCTTTCGCAAAGTAATACTGTCGAACGAAAGAAAAGGACAAGGTTTGGTTCTTTGTATCTTGTAGCCGCCGCAGTGCTGATGTAAATTGCAGCGGGAAGAAAACGAGTCGGCCGTGCGAATTAATGGATCATCAGAATTTTCGACGAGAATCAATCGCAGTCGTGACATGCGCAGTCGCCCTGACACCTTAGAGTGTTGTGACGTAACTGTTCCGTGGTACCTCGAGACTTGAAGATATAGTTGGAGAGACGGAGATGTCCGGGCTGTTTGTCGATTGAGCGTTCACTTCGATGTATTTTGAACGATGGGTATGGGCGACTTGACGCTTAACGTTTTCCACCAATCTGTGCCAAGTTTCAGGTTTGGGATAACACCGGCGGTACTGGGAGAATGTCAGAACAGCCGATCGGAAGGTCCTGTGGATGGAGATGCATCTGGTTGAAGACACTTCTGGTCGAGGTTGGGGTTCGATCTGAAGAAAGAAGAAAGAGGGGAAAGTTCAGAGAAGTCGGTCGAAATTTGGGATCGGTCATTAAGGCAGCGGAGGGTCGACGCCGCAACCTTTTGCGGGTCTTTGTTTCTCCACATAGGAGAAATGCGCGTCTCCCTAGGTTACCAATGCGGGAGTGCACGCGTTGTGATTCCCTGCGGAGCCAACTCGTTCATTATTCGCCGCCAACTTCAAGATTGCAGCAGAACCACAGTTCTCTTTGGTCTTCTTTCTTCTCACAATGATTCTTGATTGATGCGCCTTTGGGTTGAGGTTGAAAGTGGGGTTGTACTGTACATGTACTGTACACACCTTGCTGTTACAACACAAGCCCGCTATTCCCGTTTTGGCAGTAGATCGCGCACGCACCCCACTCCCCCTCATTTTGATCCGAGGATCACCGCCTATTCAAAAATCTTCTCCTCTCAATTCAACAGCTCACACTGTTCATTGACCATTCTTTGCCCGGTTTTTTCTTCTTGAAAATATCAACCATGTCTCTCAAGGACCTTGACCTCGCCGAGAACCGACGTCGCTGGGAAAATGGCGAGCTGTTTTACGCCTTTGCCCCAGATGTCATCGCAGCTCGCAGGCGCTGCATCGCAGCATGCAACGACTTCAATGCAGTCGGATCAACAGTCGACTTCACTCGGAGACAGATGGTTGAGTTGTGGAAGAAGTAAATAATACCTTATCTTCTCTGCGTCCTCTGCAGTGTCCAGCTAACCAGCCCATCTTCCCAGAATCATTTGCGACGACACGCCCACCCCACCAGTTTCGGCCGAGGACGATGATGCCCAGTTCCTCGGCTATCCCTACATTGATGGTCCCATCAAAGTAGACTATGGATTCAATCTAAAGTACTGTCACTGTTTTCAATTTTCGTCTGTACCCGCACCTCTGCTAAATATGTACTCCTCCCAGGTTTGGCAAGCAAGTCTACGTAAACTTCAACTCGACCTGGCTCGATACAGCCCCCATCACCGTTGGTTCCCGTACGCTCATCGGCCCCAACTGCTCATTCTACTCGGCCACCCACCCGATTGACCCCTTTGTCCGAAATGGGCTCACCGGACCCGAGGGAGGCAAGCCCATCGTGATTGGCGAGGACTGTTGGTTTGGCGGGAGCGTCATTGTTCTGGGCGGTGTCACCATCGGGAGAGGTGTTACAGTTGGCGCCGGCAGCGTTGTGACCAAGGATGTCCCGGACTTTGTCGTTGTTGCGGGCAACCCGGCCAAGATCGTCAAGAGACTCGATGTCTCCGAGTCCCTGGCAAAAGAGGAGGCAGCAAAGAACGGTACTCCAGCCAACGATACCATATAAAGCCTTACTTAGAACGGGTCGCTAGTCTTGTAGCACAACTTGCCCAATGAGCACTTGCCCTCGCAGCCAACTCCGCCGCGCTATACACATTCGCCCTGCCACCATATCTCTTAACCTGGGGATCGGTAGCCCCGTTGTACGTTCCACTTCTGAATCCCAAAACCGTGCAGAGGTCCTCTGATTTCTGCTGGAGCCAAACTCCGTCGATCAGTCCATGCTTCCAGTGACCGGGCAGTCCCGACCACCCGCAATACCCACCCAAAAGCGCACCGGCAAAACAACCATTTGTATCAGCATCCCCAGCCCGCATCGTCAGCTCGTGGATCAACCATTCAAATAGCATCTCCCTTGCAACCAAGCCACCCCTACTTCTCTCGTCGATTCTGATGGCTAATCTCAAGCACTCTATTCCGGAACCCAGGCATTTATATGTATACCCCACCTCGTTTGCGTTCGTGTCCAAATTCAGATCATTGAATCCATTAGGTGGGTTGACATGCTTGTTCAGCTCAGCCCTATTAAACCGTGTCAGGGCGTCCGGGTCGGATTCGTTAGCTATGTACCAAGTGACCGCTCTGTTGATCAGATTGTCGATATCCGCCTCGACAATAATTTCCCCCCTGACAACGGCGCGAACGAGGGCGGTACCGATGATGCACGAAACAACACACCGCGGATCGTAATGGCTTGCCTTGGAGACTTCGGCTCCAATGTGGAAGGCCTCTGCCTCTGTTCTGAACACTGTCATGATTCCCAGAGGGTGGGTCCGCATCAACGCTCCATTGGGTGCGCTTCTGTATCCACTGGCTACCCACTCATCCTTCGCCGCCACTGGCGGTGCTCTGACAAAGTTCCTGCGCTTATTGATATCCCTGGTGTGCCGGCCTGCACCAATCGGAAACCGTCCTAGCGCCATAGTGCCATTCTTTATCCACAACCGTATCCTCAAAGCAACCTCAGTCTGAGCAGGCAGGGGAAGCGTCAAGCTGAACGCGATCTGCCCCTCGGGATTGGTGTCGTCTGTTCGAGCCGTACGCAGAAATGCTAGGAGAAGAATTATGGCGTGGTCGGTGTCGTCGCTCCAATTGCCCTCGGGATGGTTCGCGCGATGGTTATCGCCCCAAAACTGGGGACTGGGCGCTGGGTGAAGAGTAAATGTCGGCTTGGCGCTATATCGCGCAATGACCTCCCGAGTAGTCATGAATTCAGTGTAGAGCCCGATCGCATCACCCAGAGCAGACCCGATCATGACTCCTAATGCCCGGTCTCGAAGGGTTTGGAGGACAAGGGGGCCGCGCTGGGGGAGCCCTCGAACCAGCTCGTTGCTTCGAGCTACATTTGCGTTCACAGCCATTCTTGAAAGCGAACCGGTAACAGATTGAATCGGAGGACAGTTTCGAGCAAAGCGGGTTGTTTTGGAAATAATTTCCGGAACGCTTGTAGAATGCTTCGGACTATTGCAACGGACGGCGTTTTCTCCATCCTCGAGATCAATGGACCACCGCCCGCTTGAACAAACATGTCGCCGTTCATTGAGCAGACAACCGGAAGCGGACTCCACGTTACCCTTTCCGGCCCATAAACAGACAACGCCGGTTGCACCAAAACAATGGGCGACTCGTGAACAAGGAAAAAAAAGAGAGAAAGAAATCCCCACCGGGTACGTTACAAAGAAGGCTCGTAGGATGCCTTTTTCGCATGCAGCTTGCTTTCGGCGCTTGATTACAAAGGCCACCGGGTTTCTGTGATTCTTGAGCAGCCACCATGCTTTAATACACTTAATTCGCTGTGTGGGCAGAAAACCTCGACTCCGCTGCTCCCCTGAGCCCTGATCAAGATGGCCCGCCAATAGGCTGGTTCTTTTCTGATTTCTTGTCTTCTTACCCCCCCTTTTTTTCTTTTTTTTTTTTTTTTTTCTTTTTTCTTTTTTTTTTTTCGGTTCTGATTTCGGTAACTTTTTCGTGCCGTCAGGCCATTACATCAACTGATTCGAGCGGCAATTTGCATGTCTTGCTTTTCAATTTCTTTTAGTATATTTCACCCCTAAGGATTTGTAGTGATAATCTGCAAACTCGCACTCTGCTCGCTACTTTTGGCCATCGGCACACAACTTCTACAACCTTGAACAAGTTTGCTACTCCAGTTGATCTGAATTTCATTGCCCACAGGATAGTCACTGCCTCTTCCAGTTGCTGTTTTGCTCCCTACCCTTCCTGCTCATTCTCTATATCCTCGTGCTCCTCATCCGACTCAGAGTGACGCGCATTCAACTCCTTGAACCACTTTGGTTGATACTCCTCCTCCTCATCTTCTTCAATCTCGATATACGGAAGACGCTGCTCTTCAGGCATCATGTAATAAAGAGCAACGCGATTAGCCTCCGCCGCAAACTCACACGGAATCCCGGCCTCTTCCCTAAAATGCCATGCGATATCTTTGCGAAGAGCAAGATCACACGTCGATATCGGCTCGAAAAAGTGTCCTGAAGGTTTCACATCCCCGAACACGACCCGTTCCAGGCTTGCTCCGCATTTGCCCAAGCGCTTCCCATCGGACACTCTCAGGCACTGGTCGTACGGACAATGACCCATGACCTTGAGCGTCTTCAAGGAAGGAGGCGCAAGTCCAACGAACCATTCACCCGCCTTGTTTCGGCGCGGAGGCCGTCCTGTGTCGTCGGCGTCCTCACTTTGGACGTCCGGCTCCGTTTGCGGAATCACATCGACCACATTGACACGGAGGTATTCCAACACGGGGAAGTCGGTGAGACTCCTCATCACCTCTTGGCTGTTGAATGGTCGCCGACCCCCTGGGTAGGGGGTGCTCGCCCAGGACTGATCAATGTCAAGGCGCTTCAATGTCTCCCGACGGGTGTAGAGCTGACGGGTGAGCTCGGAACCCGTGATTTCTTCGGCCGCCTCAGCCATATGAAGGAGCCGCCCTGAATGGTACTTGAACTCCGCGATCCGGGGTAGGTTCCTGATCAGATTCCGGAAGCTGGACTCGTCAAAGAGACTTTCGGTGATGGTTATCTGGCGCAGGTTGGCCAGACAAGGTAGAAGGGCCGTCACCTGGCCAAAATTAGAAATGTTGAGAGTTTCCAGCCGTGTAGCAGCACGGAATATCTTGTTGGTCGTGTCCCAACCGAGGCGCCCATAAAATCTACTACTCCGGTGGCGGAGCTGCAGTGTCTTGAGGGACTTGAGTCCGTGATGGGGCGCCTCCTCGAGTAGCTTCCATTCGTCCTGACGGTCAAAATAGGAGGGTGTCATCTGATCCGGGTTGATGATCATTTCCTCCAAGTTTGGGGCACACAGTGCCAGGCCAATGATCCATCCATCCAGAGCCCGGGCCGCCGCATTATCGTCGTCATCGTCGAGATCCAGCTCCCGCAATCCAAGGCTTTTGCGCGCGGCCGAGAAAAAATCGTACATGGCAGTGTCGTGATTATGAAAGTTCCACAGCAGTGGCGAAAAAGACCGCACGCAGGCAGCCAGCTCGGGGTTGTTACCGATTGTCTCCAAGAAGCGCAGAGTCCCAGGGACTGTCCCTCGCGACTCGTCCAAGGAGTGGTAGAGGATCGGCGTGGCGAGTCGGGATATGCTCTTCGAGACGCGGCACAGCTTTGCCAGCGAGTCCTGAAGGCATCTCCGCTCTTTGTAGTGATTGGCGAGAAATGAGTACTTCATCAGGTCCAGCCATTCAGGAGCGTCCCCATAGAACAGGTTTTGGGCTATTTCCGTGAGGTCCTGCCCTTGCAAGGCGGGTTTGTAGCAGTGGGGACAGAGGTGGCGACATATGTCGATGAAGATTTCGGGAGGAATGGTCTCCATGTTTAGTTGTTGTTGCGTTCGGGGGGTTCTGAAAGGAAGGAAAGGCAAGGGATTAAAACAAGTGGTTCAGCTGTGGATTGGAGTGAAGTGAGGAAAATTTCTGCCCGATGCAGGCTGCATCAGGTGACTTGATTTTTTTGGCGTGCCCGCCGTCAATGTGCACAAATTCTTGCACTTAATTATCCTCCAGCGGCCCAGATCCGACAGCTTGAGACTGCTCTGCCACCTGTAGCGTGAGAGGGCGGCTGGCAGCTACTGATCAGCACAAACAACGGGTGCATAATCCGTACATGATGGCTGCAGAAGCAGGAGCCCGTGCATACTAGAACGTAAGGGATCCGAGCAATTAAAACGGACATCAACCAATTGGACAGGAAGAAAGATGGGGGTCGGGTGTCTCACGCATCTGAGGCTGGGTATGACTTGGAAAAAAAAGAAAATACTGAATCCAGGAGCAGGGCTATGCGGCCACAACAAGCGACATCGATTTCAACGAGATCTCTTGCCGGAATCACTGTGGCAGATAAATATCAGCTTGGCCATTGTTCGACCGGTTTGGCCTTCACAACCCGGAAGCCGACGGGAGTCAATAAGCATGCAAGGAGTCGAAGGAAAGATCGTGTGGGCACCTTGAGTAATGAACACGAGGTTGGAGATTTGGATTGGCTGTGGACGTGCGCGGGTATGTCTCACAGGACCCACTTCTTTGCATTTATTTGCCTCGAAAATAACTGACTAATCTACCTCTAGTATAGTCTGGGATGTGCTCGGAAATATCTGACATGCAGGCGTGGCAGGGTACGGTACCCGACAAGCAGCGCCCAGTCATCACCTCCTGGTTCGGTCAGTTATTCAAGAACAAGCGCGAGCTGAGCTTTCAGGAGTGTGGCGACGCCCTTGAGCGCATCGAGGATGAGCACATCTTTCCTTCCGTCCCCGAGGGCGTTGAACTCACGCTAGCGCTGAACCATCTAAACGCTTACGAGTCGTTCAAGGGCACAGACTACGGCCGGTAGAGGTGTTGCGGCAATTGTCGGGAGTGATACCACCCAGACTGCCATCACTTCCTTTGGCATTGGGTAACGGCTTAGGTTCAGTCGGCTTGCGCAGGCCTAATTTGTTTTCATACCGTGTGACCGACGGCCCATGGCCTAGGCAAGTAGGCGCTTGGGTAACAATATACGGGAAAAAGCGGAGACGGGCAGTTGAGGCTTTTTTTTTTAAAAAAAAAAAATTTAACACTTGTTTTGGACCATGGAGATCACCTACGGAAAAGCACCTCAAACTTGAGAGGGGACAAAAGATGATAAGGAAAAAAAAAAAGAAAAGAAAAAGGTCAGACATCTACCACCCATCATTACTGGAGGTCTGTGCGTCTAATGGATAATTCACCACATCTGATCATTCAGCCGGGCGTCTTACAACTCCTTCTCCAAAATAACAAACGCCAACTCCGTCCAATCCTTAACGGCAGCCCCTCCCATCCCCTTCACCTCCTCAACCGGGAAATCCCCCCTAACCCCAGTATCCTTATACCCCCTCCTCACATACCAGGCAATCAGCTCCTTCCTGACCCCAATAACGCTCATCTCCATCTTCTTCACCCCGAGAGTCGACTTGGCGTACTCCTCCGCGTACGCGAGAACCTGTCTCCCCACTCCGCCGGCCTGCCTGGTCGGGTCGACGGCGAACATGCCGAAATATGCGAGCTCGGAAGAGCGTTGGAGGACTTCGCAGCAGGCGATCAGGGTGTTGTTTTCTGGCGCGTAGGCGAGCAGGACGGCAGAGTTGGGCGCGCTGATCTTTGCCGCGATGCCTGCTGCGTCGATGCGGGTTCCTGTGAGGAGGTCTGCTTCTGTCGTCCAGCCCTGGCGGGAGGTGTCGCCGCGGTAGGCGGACTGCACGAGCGGTTGGATTGTTGGTGCGTCGGAGGGGGTGGCGACGCGGAAGGTGAGGGAGGCCATTTTCTTGACGGGCTACCTAGGTCTGGGAAATTTTTGAAGCTTGACTTTGAAGTGCAGTAAACCGTGCCGAGTGTGTATGGGGTGATGATGTTGAGAGGAATCCTTTAAATACGTTCGTCGTCCCACAGGTATTAGTAGTTTCTAATGCGTGCTGAAAAAAAAAAAGTTTGACACAAAAAGTCGTTGGCGATGACTCAGCAGCAGACGGAGCCACCTGTCACAAAAAAGGCGTTATTCTTGACATGATATCCACCGATTTGGCCGGGTTGGCTCCACTCTTATCCGCAAGCTAAAGTTCCCAACATGACCCCTTGCCTTGACGAGGTTGCCCCTGACGATGTTACTCCTGAGTCACGTGATATTTACCTGCCTCTTGTTGTATGTGGACAACGAATACAGTAAAAAAATAAAAATTCAGGAGCCGAAAGCTCAAAGGTGAAAAGCGAATTTGAAGTCAAAATTAAACGCACCAGACTTGAAATAACAATCAACCATCTCGCGGAATGGATATGATCCCTTGCAGAGACGTCAGAATAAGAACCTCATTCAAACTCTACCGCCTACTTCGTGATCGACTCTCGTTCCACGGACTATGTTCCTTCAGAAACGTCTTCGCCCTGATCAAGAGCCTGCCTCTTTTACTACTAGGCCCGGCAAGCTCCACCTGTTCCGCTGCTCCATCCGCTCGAGATTGTGAACCTGCTGCTTGGTTATCCGTATCAGGCGCCGGAGGTGTTGGATGCTCATGACCGTCAACTTCCTCCCTTGGGGTCCTGCTTCGCTGCCCAGCCTCGCAGTCCTGAACTCGAATTTTTGGCAACGCTTGCCATACATAATCATCTGGGTCTTGACTTCCCCCGAACCCAAAGTGATGAGGCAGTGGCCTAGGAGGCACCACAGACTCTAGGTTAGCGCGGCCCTCTTCATCCGAGGAACCTTCCCAGACTGTGTCCTCCTCTTCCTCATCCGTCTCTACTGTCCCACCGCTTTTACCTTTTTCTATCTCACGCCAGTCAGCCAACCGCTGTCTGGCCCAAACCGTGCCCGCATGGTCTGGTCCCAAAGCCTTCTCCCTGCCTTGAAGGGCTTGTTGAATCTTCTGTATTGCATCCGAGTGACGGCCAAGCCTCCACAGCAGAACAGAGAGCATCGCATTGCTCTCCAAAGTGTCCTGGTTTTCCGGGCCAAGCACCTGCTGCTGCAGTCGAACGCACTGCTGTAATATCTCCTCGCTCTCATTGTAACGGCCCAGGTTGTGGAGATGTCCCGCGGCACGGTACATATGCGCCAGTGTTTCTGGATGGTGATCCCCTAGCGTCCTCCTTCGCTCATTAAGTTCTTCACAGATTGAAAGGTCGTGTTCCAGTCGGGCTTCAATTTGATAAAATGATGTGAGTTCAGACTCGGACGAGAGCGTTTTCGGGTGCTTCTCTCCTAATTCCCTCTTGTAACCTTCCAACACTGCTTTAAAGTGCACTTCAGCCTCCTTTAATCGTCCCTGGGACTCGTAGGTTTGTGCAAGCCCCGCCATGGTTTTGAGCGTATCATCGTGGTCTTGCCCCCGAACTACCTTTTGCTTTGCCAATGTTTGTTCAAAATACCATTCGGCCTTTTCGAGTCGGCCTTGGCTCAGGTACGTGCTTGCGAGATTTTGCCTACAGATCAGGGTACCTGGATCCATTTCCCCTTGATTCTTTTGTTTCAGTTTCAGAAGCTCTTCCTCGAGTGGCGCAGCCTTATGATCTTGACCCTGTCTTGCATATATCGATGCTAGATGGCTCATACTAGTAGTGACATGTTTATGCGTCCTTGGCAGCTTTCTCTCCATTTCTGAGAGTACGCCGACCATAATCGATTCGGCCTTAGCATGTCGCCCTCTCTGAGAGTAATTCAACGCCAGATTTCCCTTGGCCCCTAGGGTCTCTAGATTGTTTTCTCCCCATGACTCTTTGCTCAAACTGACAGCATGCTCCAACAAGCGCCCTGCCTCTACCAGGTTGCCCTGATACTCCACCAACGCACCGACGTAGTGATAAAGCTTAGCCTTGCAATACTTCCCTGCCTTCGACTGGGTGCCTGCATGATCAAGTACGACATATGCATGTGGTAAGTATCGCCCAGCTTTCCTGTAATCCGCATAAAGACCAACAGGGTACGCCTCCTTGACGACTAAAGTGGCCCGTTCCACAAACTGCTGCCACTCGCCCTTCTGCTCGATCCATCTCCTCGTGGCTAGTTGGACAAGTCGATGCATGTTATAGTTGTGATCTTGATCTTCCGTGATGAAAGAGAATGCCTTCAAAAGGCCCAAAGATTTGATGTAATGAACCTTCCCTGTCGACAGTTGCCCGTTACGTTGTTTATTGGCCACATAGTTCTCCATGAATTCGTGAGGTATTGCCTGCCTGTCAAACATGCTCATGAGCGACAGGAGCTCTCCCGACAAGGGGTTTTGACGTTCGATCTGTTCGAATGAGAGAATCCAAGTTTTTGCCACGGCGCGTGAAGACTCTGCATCTCTGCCGGTAGTTTCAAATTCCTCGCCTAGAAGATCGACGAGGGTTTGGTCGCTTTGGTCTAATAGTCCGAGATACTCTTCGACAGAAATGACATTTTCTTGAATGAATGCAGCGGCCTGGGCGAGCGCGAGTGGCAGATACTCCAAGCGGGACGACAAGGTCGATATAATCTGTGGATTGACGATGTTCCGGTCCAGCTTCTGTTCTAACAACGCCCTTGAGTCGTCTCCGTCCATATTGCCAACCTGGATGAGTGCGCGTGGATCGCCTTGAACAAGTCTAGACCCGGCGGCTTTGTTCCGTGTCGTTACAAGAATTGACCCATGGGCTGAATCCGGAATGTACTTCCCCAGACTTTCGGGCGGAGTAAAAAGCTCAACATCATCGGCGTTATCGATCACCATGAGCCACCTGCCCCCGCTTCTTCTTTCTAGCCACTCTTTCACCAGCGTGAGGACATCAACATCTGGATTCTCAACCCCGGGGACTTTGCAAGCTCGGGCGATGGAAGTGTATGCCTCCCGAAATCGCTGACGTGTACCTGCGTGGACCCAAAATATCGAGACTCGGGGGTAGGTCTCCCTCAGCCAAAAAAGATACTTCAACGCGATCTGAGTTTTACTGCATGGTATTAGCATAGATAAGGTGTGGGATGGGTCGCATTTCATACCCAACACCGCCCAGGCCGTAAAGCCCTGCTCTCGCCTGATATGTGCATTCCTTTGGGTCTTTTCCGTCGGCATGACCAAGTTGAACTTTCAACTTGTCGAGGATCTCGGATCTTCCGACAAAACTAGGATTGTTGGCGTAAGGCACAGTGACTATCCGCAAAACCAATTGTCAGTAAGAGATAAAGTTGTTTAACAAGACATACATGTACGTACAAGGTGCGTCTTCCCAGTTCAGACGGTTGCGTAGGGATTGCGGGCAGTTTGCCTTCCTTCTAACAGTCAGCACTTGGTGGTCTTTTCAGCATTCATAAGTCCAACAACGTACTCTAGTCTGTCCCTCAGCCATTCCTCAACCGATTGGGTAGAACTGCATTTCTGCGGTATACTTTCGGGATCAACCACAGAACCTCGGGCGGAAAACAGCTCGCTGAGGCTCTTGGAAAAGCGAGTGGTGTCTTGAACGGCCTTGGCCCCGCTGTTTGATGCAAGCCCTGGAACAGGGTCACCGTTCGACTTGGGCAAGGTATTGCGGGCGGCGTTCAACCTGTCTTTGAAGTAACAAAGCGTAAGTGCATAGCAACGAGCGTTCCCATGGGCGATGTCGATAACCATTTCGTCTTGGGGCGAAAGCGGTGCCGAGGAGCTTTTGCCTTTACCCTTGTACAGGAAGGGGTGAGCGAGCTTGTTGTAAAGATCCTCAGCCAAAGTTGTGACCTGTATCTCGAACAGGACATCGAAGAACTCAGATAGTTCTCCGCTCCCAGTGTCTCGACTCCACCTCAGACGATGATTACAGGTCTGGTAGGCGCCGAACCATGTTTCCCAGAGATTCCCCGGCATATCGCGGTCACGCAGGAAAACCGTTGGCTCCCTCTCCGTTCGGAAGCTTTTGTTGATAAACTCAGTCGCTTTGCCCTCGTCGTCGGGAAATGTGAGAACGATGCGCAGCCCGCCGAGGTCATGGATCTCATCGAGGACTTGATTCAGGCTCTCAAATCTCTGGCCTGGGCCCAAAGCCTCTTGGCGTCTTCGAAACGACTCCTCGATTGAGCTATCCTCCTTGGTCCTGCTGTAAACCTCACACCGGACATCGAGGCGCTTGAGAGACTCTTTGCAGAATGTCTCGAGCTCTTTAAGCATGCGATCATAGTCTTGTTTGACCTTGGACCAAACATTTTCAACAAAAAGGGTTTTGTAATCCGCAGTGGTGGAGGTGTCACTTCGGGTAGCATCTTGAATGAGCTGATCAATTGTTTCCTTGAGCGTGGCCCTAGAACTTGAAAGACTACTGGTCTCCACCAGAGGCGCTCCAATTGTTGTTTGCGGCGGCATGGCGGTGTTGAAAACTCTGCGACAGGCGGTTCATGAAAGACGAGTTGCATGCCCGGATTCGGAGGAAATGACGCAAATGGAGGAAGAATCGCTTGGAGGCTGGAGGACGCGACCGTAGGGTTGGCGACATCAATAGCGTGATGTTGAGCCGCCATTTGATCCAATGAAGACTGTTCCCCACCCACCAACGCCGCTCGTCACCAATAGCGAGGCGGCAAGGCATTCTCCCGTGCCTCCGACCTGCATAGGGGTCCCTGCCACTAATTATCAGGTTCAACTTTTTCTGCCTGAGGGGGGGCTGTGTCATTTTGGAGCTCGCTCCACCGACTTATTCATCTTCTTCAAAATCCCTACATGGGAGCATGACCTATTCATGTCTTCTTCATGTCTTCAATAAACAAGCCCTGAATTTCCCGTACCGAGCGCGAAATGACCGGTTCCTCATATCAAAATTTCATCTTGGCTCGGAGTCATAGAAACCCCTGCACAGGCGGCTTGATTGATCATTTCAAGAGCCCGGGCACAAAAGAGAAGCCCAGCACCATTGTTTCCATCGCTTATCCCCCAAATGCAGACCCGTTGGTTTCCCCACTTTGTCATATCCTCGAAGATGGCGGTGACCTCCCTCAGCTGCTCCGTGATCAGTCAACCGGATGCGGTCGAATTCTGATTGTAGAGGATATTCAACTTGATGACATCAATATTCTTGGTGAAACATTGGACATAGACCCCTTCTATTTCGCTGGCCACATCTCCACCGACGTCAGGAATATTGAGAAAACCCCAGCGCCTCCGTCCGCCGCAGTGTTCCCCTCGCAAATCGCCCAAAGTGGGTTTCTCCATCTCCATTATCAGCAAGTGGTTGATCTAGGAAGCTCCAATCTCTGGGAGCATTCGCCGTACAATCTCAAGTCGGACACCAACGTTCCCCGAAATGTCCGACGGTTGCCTCCTTTGTCCGGTCGCCAGCTGGGTTTGGCACGGGGTTGCATCTCAGCGGTGGTAAAAAGGTTTAAAGACTCCTGGATCTGTAAGTTGGCCGTGAGCCAGAGTCTAGAGACCAAGACGTGATCTGTTTGCGACTGACAATATTACAGGCCTCATATTATGCGACCCCCCGATCAAGAATTTTGTGGAAATCCAAGGCTCAGACGATCAAACAAGACGCACAGCCAAACCGCTCAATGGGGGATTTGAAGATTTTCTCAACACACCATTAGACCCCAGCGAAACGTCAATCGACAAGTCGGTGCTTGGCAGTCTTGTTCGATATTTTCGCAACCAATCTCCTCCTGGATTTGAACAGTCGCAGCCCACCATCCTCAGTCTCGGTTACTATCCCACGCGCATCGCTTTGGCCGAATGGAACATTTATATCCGCCTCATGGGTCGTTACTTCAAGTACTACGAATACACCATCCAGGACAACGAAACCCGCCTTCATAACAACGACATCGTCGACCTGCAGCGCTGGCGGCGGCGAACATTGCAAAGCCAGAACAAGCTCGCTCTCCTGGCCACCTTCATTGAGCACTGGCTGCCTGAAGAAGCAGAAAAGCCAGCATGGGAAGCCGCACTCAAAGACATCAAGTACATCCGCTCCCAGCTCAAGGAGACGCACAGCTCGTTCGAGCAGATCATCCCTGTTCTCGCGTCCATGGTTCAGCTTCTCGATTCTCGGCGCGCAATCTCGCAGGCGGCAAGCGTCGCAAGACTAACCTTCATAGCCATGGTTTTCGTTCCGCTCTCATGGGTAGCCAGTCTGTTCAGCATGGCAGAGGGATACTCTCCCGGGCAGGACAAGTTCTGGGTCTACTTCGTCACTGCTCTCCCTGTATTGGGCGTAGCGCTTCTCGGCTCAACTGTCAAGTGGGCGCAGGTAGTCGTGCAACTGAAGGGAGTTGGAGAAATGTTCAGCTGGCAGGTCTGGAACAAGAAGCGTCAGACGGCGGCAGGGTCAGTGTAAGACCTGTCTACATCTGCTACTCACACATGGACGTAACCGCCTACCGAGACAAATTCAATTCAAGACGCCAACTCATTTCCCTCCATATCCCCCCTCCACGCCCTCCAAACCTCGTCCGCCCTCCCTTCCACACTCAACACATCCACCGCCGTGCCCGCCAGCGCCTTCCCAACCCTCAACGCCCTCTCGAAAGCCACATACCGCCCACTAGCAACCTCAAAATCCCTACTGTGTGGCATCCCACCCTCCGGACCGGGCGGTATCGCAAAACTGGCATTAACGCTCGGCAAGACGTGACTCAAGTCACCTTGGTCGGTGCTTGCTTTCACGAGCGTCACCTGTCCGCACTCTGGAATCTTTGGCTGCGGAACATGCCGCAAAGAATTCCAGTACCTGGTATACGACTTTGCCAGCACACGGTTCGGCACGTGGTCTTGATACCCTGGTATAACCTTGACTTTGACTTTTGCTCCCGTCGCCTGGGCGCCGGCGTTGAAGCACGCTTCCACTTTTGATACGAGTGTTTCCACGCGGGAAAAAGTCGAAGCACGGGGCACACAAACGCCTGAGGCGTGGGGGTGGATTACGTTCGCTGCTTCGCCGCCCCCGTTGGTGATTGAGAGGCCTATGATGTCGTCTGGCATTGTTTGTTGACGAAGCACGGAGATGGAGTTGTACGCTACGATCAGAGCGTCCAGAGCGTTGATGCCTTTCCAGGGGCTGTTGGCTGCGTGCGCTGCTTGGCCGAAGTATTCGACCTCTAAGCGAGCAAAAGCTGTTGTTCGGACTAGTGGAGAGTTGTTCAGTATGCTTGGATGGGAGATGAGGGAAATGTCGACGTCCTTGTAGGCTCCTGCTTTGAGGAGACGGATCTTGCCGCCGTCGTGGCCTTCTTCCCCTGGTGTTCCGAGGATGAGGATCTTGCCGGGCAGCTTGTGCTTTGCCATGGCGTGGGCTGCTGCGAGGGCTGCTGCCAAGGACGCCGTCGCGATGAGGTTGTGTCCGCATGCGTGGCCAATGTTGGGCAGCGCATCCATCTCAGCGTTGAACGAGACCAAGGGACCTGGTTTGCCGCTGTCGAAGAGGGCAGTCCATGCTGTTGGGATGCCGTAGGCGGAAGGTGTGACTTTCCATCCTGGTTGTCTGCGCATAAACTCTGTGAGGGCCTTGTGCGCTTTGTGCTCTTGGTATGCAAGTTCGGGGTTTTGGTGGATAAAGGTGTTCAAGGGCCATAATTTGTCTGCAAGACCGTCGATGAAGCTGTCAATTTCTGACAAATACGTGGGAGAATCGTCACCATCCTCATTGAGGTTGAGGTTGACATTGTCTGAAGTTCCTTCTCGACCTGGCCTAGGAACCAGAATGAAGCCGTCGTCGTCTTCCATGTTTCGTGGAAATCTCCAATGCATTCGAGACGTTGACAACATGGTGAGGGGTTGAACCCCCACGACGGCTAATCTTCACTGCAACCCCGCCATTTGTCAATTCCCAACCGGAATGGGTGGTTCCGTCACATTCCGTTCTTGGCTGAGAGCTGCCTTCTTGGATAAGATCTACCGTCCACTCCGGCAGTTAGGCAAAAGTCGTAACATGTTAAAAACATCCAAAATGGACAGGATGTGGATGTCGATGGCTAACAAGCTCAAAGGCATCATGGAACAGAAGGAGAAGAAGCACCATGTGGCGACCACGCTCAACTACTGGGACGACCCCGGAGATGGCTCCCTTCCGACGCCCATCTATATCGGCAAGGGCCGAGTCAGCAACAAGAGGCCACATCGCGCCTGCAAGTTCATCATCTCGGACATAACCGGCGAAGAAGACAGCTATACCCTCGATAAGCACGGATTCGAATACGTCAAACACGAGAGCGAAGACAAAGAGTTCACCGACGAGCAGGCCATCCGCTCGCATTACTACCCGGAATGTGAGAAGCTGATCAAGGACGTCACCGGTGCAAGCTGTGTTCACATCTTCAACCACAAGGTCCGACGCGGGCCAACGCAATGGCACCATCTCGGCCTGCATGGCAAGAACTTGGCGAACCGTGGTCCTGTCACCCGAACACACGTGGACCAGTCCTACCTCGGAGCTGAGCTCCGCCTTCGACACGAATTCCCCGAAGATGCGGACTCCTTGTTGAGTAATCGATATCAAATCATCAACATCTGGCGGCCGATAGCACCAATTCTCAAGGATCCGATTGCTGTCGCCGATGCCAATTCAGTCCCGGATGCCGACCTGGTTGGAGCCAAGATGGTCGAAGATGAGTTCGAAGGGGAGTCTTGGGTGGTCAGGCACAACCCGAAGCATCGGTGGTACTTCAAGTACCGGATGACGCCCGCCGACGTATTGCTGATCAAGTGCTTTGACTCCAACGAGGAGGTGGCGCGCAGAGCATTGCATTCGGCTTTTGAGGATCCGCAGTACCGGGAGGAGGCTTCGCGGCAGAGTATTGAAGTTCGGTGCCTGGTGTTGTATTGAGACAAAAGAAAGAGTTCCGAACATGCTGCACTTCCCCGCGTTAGAAACAAAGTAAACAAATTGAGTAGGATTGCATCGATAGCATTCTCAGGGGGCAAAACTGAGAGCTGCTCGGGGGCCACTTTCCGAGCTGCCGAGTTCCGGAACAATATCCCAAGATCTAGAATAGTTACCAAGCCAATAGAGATACGCTCATATTTGGAATTCCCTTGTATGAAACCTGTTTTGGTGGTTGTAATATTGGCGGGTTGCAACCCATTGTTTACACCAAGATGCGGGGGGCGTCAGGTGCTACAACGGCAGTGGCGATCTGTGGATACACGTCTGTAGAGCGACACAGTGCACACGGCAGCCCCTCACCAGGGTCCCTTTGGCGAGACCTCGGAGTGTGGGGTATCTGATTAACTAGCTCATTATATCTCCGGGTTCATATGAACATGTTAATCAAATTCCGACCGTCGGAGCAATATGTAGTGTTGTCCAGAAGCGTCAACAGGCCGCGCGTTGGGGTCTCGGGAGAGGGTATATGTAAACACGGGTTTCTACATTCTCCAGCTCGAACTGCAGGATTCACCACCGAGAACCCTCGAATCACAGCAAATCATCATGTCTTCCGAAGCCGTCCAGACCGTCGAGTGGCAGGGCCGCCAGGTCCCAGTCTGGTCCATGAGGACGATCGACTACGGCCTCCTCCTCTCCCAGGATCCCGCCGAAGTTGACAAGGTCACCAAGGCCTGCCTCGAGGACGGCTACTTCCAGCTCGACCTCGACAGCATCGACGGCCGCCGGATGCTCGAAGACCGCGAGTCCGTCCTCAAGCTCATGGACCGCTTCTTCTCCGCACCCCTCGAAGCCAAGAACGAGTACGGCCTGATCGACTCCCATCTCGGCTACGAGCCCGTCGGAAACCGCACCGGCGCCTTCGGACCCGGCAGCAAGGACGGCTACGAGATGCTCAAGGTATCCCGCGACGAGATCCAGCAAGGAGCCCCCCGCGTGCCCTCCCCCATCAAGAACTCCCCAGACCTCCACATCCTCGAGCAGGCCATCGGCTCCTGCAACACCGTCACCAAGGTCATCCTCTCGGCCCTTTCCACGGGCATGAACCTCTCGGGCGCCGAGCGCTTCGAGAACAAGCACCGCAACGACCGCCCCTCAACCACCACCCTCTCGATGATGCACTACCTCCCCGCAGAGATCACCGGCCAGCACAAGATCGGCCACCAAAAGCACACCGACATCTCGTCCCTCACCCTCCTCTTCTCGGACCAGTGGGGTCTCCAGATCCGTCCTCCCGGAGAGTGCGGCGCCAAGGAGATGGGCTTCGTCGCGCCCAAGAAGGGCTGCGCCTTCGTTCACGTCGGCGACTCGCTGCGCTTCGCCTCGGGCATGAAGTTCCAGAGCTGCATCCACCGCGTCGTTCCCTTCAACCCCACCGAGCACAGGCACAGCATCGCCTACTTCCTGCGCGCCGAGGACGACACCATGTTTATGGACAGCGAGGGCCGGTACGTGACCGCCAAGGACTGGCACGACCAGAAGTTCAAGGCCTTCACGGACCCGTGGATGTACCAGGCTCTGGCTCCCAAGTCGATGATTCTGGGCGGCATGGTTGAGGCCGGCGCCGATGACCCGGAGGGACCGGTTCCCGCTTACGCTCCCGCTCCTCTCGAGGTTGAGTCGAAGGCTTAGTTAGTTACATTTGTAAACAGCATCATATTTTGCGATTCGTATTTTTATGTATTTACAACTCCAAGAAAGAATCATCCGAAAAAAAATGAAATCATGAGTGAGTGCGCTCACCTCACTTGAACGCTAAGACAGGGGCTTGGCAAGTGGATCAGTTCGCGCTCGTCTCCCTTTTTCAGACTGCGTGTCGACATGTCAGTGTTGTCAGTGACATCGTTCCTCCAAAAAAGATGGAGAATTGTAGCCTGCTGAAAGGCCACTGATTCGATGGTTTTCAAGGTTTCCAGGTCTTTATTGCATTTCCTTCGCGCAATTGGTTCTTTTTTTTGGTGACTATGAATCTTTGACCCACAATCCCTGTAATTTTCCGTAAAATTTCAAAAGATTCAAAAACGATCTCACGCGTCGCGTCGTTTCGTCGTTGCAACAATCAATTCTTCCATCTTATAATTACACTCCCAAAAAAAAACCAAAAGAATCTATTCATTATATCTCAACAAAAATGATACCGCTCAAGAGATCTAACCCTGCCGAAGATGGTCCTGACGATGCCAAGCGTACAAAACATACCGATGTTTGGGACGACAAGGACTTCGCGACGGTCGAGGAAGCCATGGCCGAAATCGCCACCCTGAAATGTCACCTCGACGCCGCCGTCCGTTTCATCAACCAAAAGGAACTCACTGCTTGTGAGTAGTCTTCTCCTCATTCCGTCCCAGAGTACATGTAACTGACAATATATCCAGCCGCCCCCGAATCTCTGAGACCAGTCCTCCACTCCCGCCTTGGATCCAAAGCCCTCGTCAGAGCGCTCAGAGACAACATAGACGACGTCGCCGAGCGCCTGATGGAGGAAACGACGTACCAGAACGGCGTGACGGGAGACGATCTCAGCAGCGCCATGGCCGAGTTCCTCCCCGCCATCCGCGACATCGCAGAGTGCTCCGACTCGGACGCCCTGGAGGCGGCCTACAACGTGCTGTGGTACGCCAAGGACAACTCGTACGACGAGGAAGGCAGCGGAAACGGGGACCGGCCCTCCGACGACGCGTTTGATGAGTTCCTTGTCGAGTTGATTGCCAAGCGGACTGAAATCGGGCACGTTTGGGATTGGGAGAAGGATCTGAGGGGGTTGAGGGAGGAAGCCAGAGATCGGGGGGAGTTTGGGGTCGAACCGTGGTATCCCAAGTCGCTGAAAGCTCTGGAGGACTTGGTTGCTGCAAAGAAGGATGGCGCATGATGAGCTTAGTTACTACGGTGCATGTTTGATTGTAGCTGGTTATTTCTTGTCATGAATAAAGAATTTCGTTTCCTATTCTCTGTGTTATCTTTAAACAGCAACCGGCGCAGTGAGTTTGTCTGCAGCGGCCGCCAACTCCGCCAATAACTTGCGCGACTCCTCATACCAAGGCTCAACCCCGTATTCTCCCAGACCCTGAGCTTGCGCTTCCAAATACTTCAACTCACTGCCCCAGTCCTACACGTGCCCGGCCTCCTTCCTCTTTTTCACCAGTTCTTAAAAATACCTGTTAAGCCTGGCGTCCATCGTGTCCCGGCCTCCAAGACTGTTTACACTCTCAGCTGAGACATCCTTAACGAAAATGACAAGGTCGTACACGGTTTCCAAATCGTCAGGATGGTTGATTCCAGCTATTTCCTGAATAGAAGGGAGAAAACTGGCGGCGGCGTCGGCGATATCATCCCCTGTAACTCCCGTCTTTCTGTAGTTCCATGATTTCTCAATTAGACCCTCGGTGGCATGGTTGATATTTTCCTTGAGGGATTGAGCAAGAGCTTTGGGGTCGATTAGAGTGCATGTGTCGATTAGTGGTTTGGGTTCCTTTGGAGCCTCTACAAGAACATGAAAGGTCGGTAAATGCAACATGAGTGTGGGAATTGAAACAAATCGATTGTGCCATCAGCGAGCCCCTTTTGTTGAATGAATTTGATTGCGCTGTCGAGGTGATACTGCAGGATAGTAATCTCGGCGATGGCCTCGTCCAGTGTGGTGAACACCTTGTGCTTTCTGCCAGGATGGGCCAAGACAACTACATCGTCATGGTATCGTCAAGCAGGTAGAAAAGTTAGGATGTCGAAAAACCTGAGGTAATCAGTCCGGAAGCGGCTGGAAGTCGAGGTTCATTCGGAACAATTATTGATATTTCGTGCAGTGATTCTATAAAGTTGCAGCACCTGAAACAGAATCCCACATTATCCATTCCCGCTTATTACCTAACCCCCCATTCTCTCCTAAATCTTGATGCCGACCTTGCCGAAATGCTTCTTGGCCCACTGCGTACTTTTGTCAGCACCTATTCATCAGAAAGTGGGGATTTAGCACCAAACTTACCATATACTCATAAGCCTCCTTGGCAGTATCGAGGGTGAAAACCTTCTTGTCGATGACGGGGTGGATGTTGTGCTCCTCAACAAACTTACACATATCAACAAGCTGTCCATAAGAACCGACGTAAACACCACGGACGGTGCAGACTCTGGACAAGGTCTCGAGGACGTTGTCCTTAGGCTTGGCGCCGCCCAAGAAGCCAATAACAGAGATGATACCCTCCATCTTGATGGCGTTGAAGCTCTGGGTGAAGGTGCCCTCGCCACCAACCTCGATGATGTGCTCGACACCCTCTCCGTTAGGGGTCAGCTTGCGGGCGGTCTCGCCCCAGTTGGGGTCCTCCCTGTAGTTGATGACATAATCGGCACCCAACTTCTTGAGGACTTCAGCCTTGTCAGCAGTGGAAGTGGTAGCGATAACGGTGGCACCGGCAGCCTTGGCGAACTATTTTGCTCGTGTCAGTATTTTCACTCCTTGACTCTCTTTTCGTCATTGACATTTCATACCTGCAAAGCGAACAAGCTGACACCGCCAGTACCCTGAACGAGAACCCACTCGCCCTTCTTCAACTCCCTCAAGCCGAAAAGAGCGTTCCAGCTGGTCAAACCGGCGCAAACGAGGGTGGCCGCCTCGACAAAGTCCAAGTTCTTGGGCATGTGAGCCAAGCCGGTCTCCTCAAAGGCACCGTACTCTCTGAGAGTGCCGTCGATGCAGCCGCCGAGACCAGTCTTGCTGGCAGCGACATCTATGAGCTGCTTCTGATGGCCCTGGTTGAAAAGGGTCAAGACCTTGTCGCCGGGCTTGAACTTGGTGACATCAGAGCCAACGGCAACAACCTCGCCGGCGCCATCGGAGAGGGAGACGACGGGAAGGTCGAGGGGGAAGGGGTACATGCCCCGGGGGATGATGAGATCGCGATAGTTGAGGGAGGCGCCGTGGATGTGGACGAGGACCTGGGTGGGGGAAGGCTTGGGAACGGGGGCCGAAGTCTCGTATACCAGGCCATCAAAGTTCTTGTCGGTGCTGGAGGTAACCCATTGCTTCTGAGTGCTGGGGATAGACATTTTGGCGGTTTAATGGGGGTGAAAATGAAGGAGAAAAATAAAGAAAGAAAAGGGTATCACAAAGAAGAAAAGATGATGAGATGATTGATAGAAGGCGTAAACACGCAGGACGTTCCTTCGAAGTACTTATATACCTGACTATTTGATCATTGATAATCCCTCGCCGTTCCATTTCGTTCTCTTGGATCCTGACCAAGACCCGCAAGTCAGGGTTTTGAATGCTAAATTGTAACGTCATGGCTAAGATCCGACGACGGTAAAGTGGAGCCGTTGGGAGTCTTGGAGTCTTGGAGTCTTCCATTTTCCGCAATTGCTCCTGTTTGGCGTCCACCTTATTACTAAGCGTCCTTTTGTTATTCCGTGGTTGTGGTTTTCGAAGCTATTGCTTTGGGTAAGCATGGTTGCTCATCCCCGCGGGTGTCCGAGCAAGAATCACTGGCTGTAAATGCCAAGGAGCATTGACCTGATTAGGAATATTGTCCTGATTTCTGCGTGGCTGACAATATCACACATTACCAAAATTGATGTTGGACGAATTCGGATAATGCTGATACGCAATGTGTAGGTGACACGAGACCAAAAGTCCTGGTTGCCGGGCTATTGTTATTAGTAGAGATATTCAACCAACGCACTTTTACATTGATTGGGGAAACAATTCTCCGAGAACTTGGTTGCACTGATTTGTAACAATGCTCCACGGTGCTCAAATTTGCTCGGAATTTTGGCCTTTATCTTTTTCTCCAACTCCACTCCTCCACATCGAACATCCTTGTCCTTTTCTTCAGTCGTGCGGGTCCCCGGCCGGCATTCTGCAGCTTGGCCGCTTGGCGTCAGCCTTGGCTCCCGGGAATCCCTTCCAGAGAAATATTTCTTCAACTTCACACCAACTCCATCGAGAAGCTCTTCACCTTGACCTCACCCCCAAGACCTTTTGTAGCGAAATTAAACACTCCATATCGGTATCCAGTGAAATACCGCCACGAATTGCTCAATGTCAACGCCGGGCCCAAGTTTGTAAAGGTTTTGCCGTCAAGACTGTAGGAAAAGGTGGCTTGCCTCCCAATACTCGTCCCAAATGCAGGGGTGATATCGGCCTGAATTCGAAACCAGACTTCACTTCCTGCGAACGATGGCCCAGTCGCAGCCACCTTCCCAGTTGAAGAAGTCGTCCATGTACCCTCCGCCAAGTTCAAGCTGTTGACAACCACAATCGACGCCGTATTTCCAGTCTTGTGAATTCCGATATATCCAGCCTGGTCTCTGAACAGCACAGCTCCAGCCCTATCTCCATCTCTCATACCGGCAACGTCAATCTTGAACGTCCCCCTCGACTTGGGCCCAACAATCCGGTGGGTCAACGTATTCCTCGCGGCGAACAAATCGCCCGTCACGGTGGCCGTCTTCAACACCAACCCTCCGTTCGTGTCCAATCCCCACTTCCCATCATCAGGATTATGATTCCACTCCCACGCCTCACCCAACTTTTCACCCTTGAACTCCTCCACCCCGCCCAGCATCCCCTTCACAGTCTTGGTCGTGTTCACCGGCACGGGATACTCCCTCCCCCATCCCTTCGTGCCCTGATCAACCACAACCTGCGGCCACCCATCCCCAGTCCACGTCAACGGCGCCATCACGGGAATCCTACCCCCAGGATACGCATCCAAAAAGGCCACGTAATACCACCTCCCATCCTGCGTGTCCACCACCCCGCCCTGATGCGCATACCCCGCATTCGTCAACGGCCCAGAAATCCTCTCCACCAGTGCCCTTCGCACATACGGACCCCAGACGCTTGCACCCCTGAGCACGTACTCGCTATCAGCCGGCCGGGTGATAAAGACATAATACTGCCCCTTGATCTTATACAGCCTCGCTCCCTCGACGGTCTCGCTCCCGCTGTTATACACCGCCTGGTTCCTTGTTTCTTTCAGGTTTCCCTTCCCATCATCACTCAACTGCGCCACGCGGATCTCTCTATTCCCGTACACGACAAAGATCTCCCCCGAGTCGTCATCCACCAGCATGCCGGCATCGTAATAACATCCCGCGCCGGATACCGTACCCCTCGCCTGCCAGTTCCAGTCCCTGTCGAGTCCGTTGTGGATCCACACCCATGTCTTGCCGTCCACGCAGCCGAGCCAGTAGAACCGATCGCGTCTGGCAGAGTACCGCAGCGTGGACGCCCAGATGCCCTTTACGTACGCTCGGTTATTGTTGCCGGTGAGGTTGTATGCTGCGCCAAAGTTGAGCGTGGGTACGCTGTGAGAGACCGGTTCCCAGTTTACCAGGTCGTAAGACCGGAGAACGGGTGCGCCGGGGGAGTAAGCAAACGTTGAGGATGAATAGTAAAATGCGTCACCGACGCGGAAGACGTCTAGGTCGGGGTGGTCTTGCCAGATGATGGGGTTCGTGAATGTCGTGGCGGCTGTGGTGAGGGAAAGGGGAAGGAAGAGAGCGAGGACGTGGAGGAGAGACTTCATTTTGGGTGTTTGGGCACACTTGTGACACTGCAAGGAATATGCTTGAGGTGCAGTCCATGTCTTGTACGCAAGAGCGTTTGCGAGATTGCTATGTGATAATATATAGGTAACTTGAACAAGGTTAGGTACTAGTTATGGCCCACGGGCGGTGGAGAAGAAGCGTCCAGGCCAAGACGGAGAAACCGAACACCACGGACTTGTCCCATCTGGCCCTGAGAATATTTCACATATGATTCGCCCATTCTGAAATTTACCATAAGCGCATCAATCCGGCGTCATGACTGGTTTCTCTGATGCTTTCAAGAAGCCGGATGCAGAAGAACCAAACCCTACCCTTGAATGGCTCAAAACGGCAGCAGAGAACCGACTACCTGGTATCAGCCTGATCACATTGCCCGTACGCTCGGGAGATTTTATTTCTCCGCCAGTCATGGCTTGGGGCTTGCTCTTTGGCTTGAAGCGCGCCAATCATAGCGACAATTGGTGAGGAGGTTACGTTGCACTTTAGCGAGGGTTTGCAGCTAATGGAAAGATCACAAATGAAACGAGCGGCCCATGTAGGTGTTCCGGGTCAAGAAATTCATTACTGTCCTATTCCTTCCTGGGTCTGAACAGACCATAGACCCTGATATACATACTTACTGAGGGGAGACCAACGGCAAATTGAAGAAAGTGAAATTCTGCCTGTAAGCCGAGACTGTCCTACTAACCTCAACCCCATTTCTATTTTAAAAAATGGCTATCTGACTTTTGAGTCATTGCTGTTTTTCTGCTTTGTCTTTTGCCTTTTTTTTTTTCTTCTTTTCCTTTTTTTGTTCGTCGTGCCAGCAGCCTTGAATACATGATGACATCACTGGGAGACCAGCTCCAGCTCGTTTTGACCGCCAGTTCCAGTTTCGACCTCATTTGACCCTCCACCCTTCCCTTGTTTGGTTATACCTCCATCACCTTCACGACCAATTTCGACCTTATTTTTCCCTCCACCCTTCCCATGCGTTCTTCCTTCACAAGTTGCCTTCTCGGTTATACCTCCATCACCTTCACGACCAGTTGCTTCAGCCAAACTCCAATGCGCCTGTTTTATCAGTCCTTCCTCCGCCACATCCAAACCAAATGTTTGCTGTTGCTTGAAGGCACTCCAACGTGTATTTCGAAAAAGCCAAAGTAGAAAAAGGATTTTAAACTGAACCACCAGAAAGATGCCGAATCCAAGCTCGAGGTAATGATGTCGCAAGGCGTCAAACGAGGAATGGATCTGATGAGGATGATCATAACTGTTGAACTTGCTACTGGACAGAAGATTCGAAGTCCAGGTTTCAAAGAAAGCCCCATGACTGTGGTTTTTGATTTGAGACTGACGGTCCCATGATTGGGATATCACGTCGGGTTCAAACTGTCGAGATGCAGTTCGAGTCGGTTGGGCTGGACTCAAATGGAAGAACCCAAGGACCAGCAACGTCACCAGTGCGCTTATTTTCAACATCGCCGCCAAATTGTTCAGCCACCGTCCGGTCCTGCCGCTTATTAGTATTAGCCATGTTCCAGTACCGAGAAGGCCGTAGATTAGTAAGCCGGAAGCCCAAATATCGTTTCCACTGGTTGATTCATTTGATGTGGGCAATCCAGTAACTGCGGCTGCTAATGTGCATATTGAGACGAATGAGGCTGACAGGATGGCTGCGAGATACTGTAAGATGTGAGGTAATTTCGGGTCTGGCGCAAGCACGTCTTGGCGACTGTTTAGACTGTTTAGACTGTTTAGACCCCCGCCTGGACTTGGGATTAATCCAGCGTTCCTATCATTGAGTTAGTTTATGAGCGAGAGCATTCGACCGTCGGAGACAAGACTTACATCGACAGGTCACTCCCGTCTGGGAGGTACCCTAGTTTCGACAGTTCGAGGCAGGTCAGAAGGGAATACCAAGCCGTCAACATGTTCAAGGCCAGGTATGTGACTGGTCGGCCTGTTTGGTTGGTGACCAGCTCCACCATAAGAGAGAACAGGAAGCTGACCGATGTGGCAGCTAGTCCACCCAGAGTCGAGAGTCCGTACAAGTTAACCGGGCGAGGCAGTTGATTGACTTGGTGCCGGGAAGTAATTGGGCTTTGTGGCTGAATGTTGAAGTCTCCCATGTCCTGCCTAGATTTGGAGAGTCTTGTAACATGTTGCAACCAGATTAGCTTTCTCACAAGTCTCTCTTTTCTCGGGTTGTTAGTGCGCCACCCAAGTTCCATGGTTTTTGTTCGTGTGGCTGGGCTGCGACCGTAGTTTCCAAGTTGAGAGTGCTTGAATCGGCCATTTTGTCTAGAATCCAGCATTGGTTGAGCCGCTGACCAGCATGCTTTTGTCAGTGCCGACTGAGGAGAGCCGAGCCAGTCCAACAGCGGAATGGGAGTTTCCAAGACCTTCTTATACCTCACCGGGCGGCTCAAAATATACAGGAGCAGAGAGACCAAGGGAAGTAGAAGCGACATTGTTGACAACATTATATGTGCTAAGGTCGCTTTGATTTCATGGGGTCCTGTAGCGACACTGCCATTTGCGCCATTCAGGGCTGTTAGTGAGAATTCGCCCGAATCATAGTCAACAGAGAGGTAAAGCTGCGACAGGAAGGCCTGGCCGAGAATTAGATGACCGGTGTTAGTGCTGGTCCTATGAATAGCCAGTTCCATAAAACTTGGATTTATCGTCATCTTCCCATGGTAGGAGATGCATCTGAGG
The DNA here is from genome assembly GCA_033297175.1 of Cladorrhinum sp. PSN332. Classification (NCBI taxonomy): domain Eukaryota; kingdom Fungi; phylum Ascomycota; class Sordariomycetes; order Sordariales; family Podosporaceae; genus Cladorrhinum; species Cladorrhinum sp. PSN332. Next base: position 249,784 of record MU858829.1, on the reverse strand, counting down.
GGTCTTAGAAGCCGAGAACCAGGAATTTGGACCGTAAAGTTTTTGCCGGATCCCATGGTGAAGGTGAAATCCAAAGATAGGTCATCGAAGGCGCTCCGAACTTCCGGCTCGTTTGGGATTAGGAGGCCTTGACTGAGCTGAAAGCTGTTGCCTTCACATTTGTCTTCATTGGATGGCCAGCCGGATGCAAAAGTCAAGAATGAGACCAAGTTCCGAATCATGTCCAATTGATGCTGTGGGAGGCGGAAAAGATAATCGTACGGTTCAATACAGGCGGGGGTGTCATGTAGAATCTCTAGATCTTTGGAGCTCGAGCCCCCGCGAAGGTATGATGCCCTAACTCTTAGAGGTAGCTGGCAGGCATCTTGTTGTCTGGTTGTGGTGGTGTCTGGGAGTGGAAATCGGGCCAACGCTTCCTCTGGATACGCTGAGTCGAACCCACCAAGAACGAGGGTTCCTTGTCGATAAACAGGGTCGAGTTGGCTACCAACATCTAGTCCAAATTTTCGTGCGCTGATGTTGCCGACCTCATAAAGTGCGCTCAAGAAACTGGACTGCCGTCCAACTCCCAGGTGAGGAGCGGTATAACTGTTGCCAAAGGTCCCCAGGTTCTGACCCAGTTCGGAATTGAAATTCTGATCTGTTGGGTTGTCATTGTACATCTGGACAGTATCGTTCGCCAAGTACACAGCAATAGTTCGATTGTCGAAACTGGGATTGAGTTGCAGTGGCAAAGTCCATGATGGCGGGTGTGAACCTGTATTTGGTGGCCGGATTAAACCACCTCGTCGGGATCGGCAGCCCTCGCCCAGTTCGGCGCAAAGATCCAATTGGTGGAGGAATGTGCTGTCGGTAACAGTTGACGGACTTAGACAGATATTGCCCGCGTCGTTCCCCAGTAGCCTGATTCCCCAAGATTGGGCTGTGTCTGCACCTGATCCGGTACGGGAGCAGTTGCCGAGAGCGAGATGAATCGATTTCTCATGAGTCGATTTGATGGGAAGGTTCCCCTGACACTGCGTTAAATAACGAGATAGAAAGAACGTCATGATGGATACTAGAAGCACCAATTTGAGTGTTCCAAGACAGCGGTTAGTCGACCTTGCCAAATAGTTAAAATATGGAAGTTCTCCGCCAGATTTGGGACACGCCACCGTTGTCCGCGGATATGAGATACCGAGGAGGTCCCATCTGGAAAGCGTTCCAAGAAATGATGAACAGCCGGAGCGAGCAGCGTGGTGGGGTCGGACTGACGCCTGGAAATGTAAGAGAGTGAGTTGTAAGAGTTGTTTTGCGGGGAGAATGTAAGCATTGTTGGAGGTCCGACTGCCGGCAACCACATGGCCATAGATCTGACCATCCAGTGGGTCAACTGCCATCGATCCACAGTCGCCTTCTACCAGTGGCCTCGCCGAACGGATTGTCCAAACCTCGTGGAATCCCTTTGTCCCTGGCATGCGGATGAATGTTGGAGTCCCTGAAAGTGACCCGGAAAGCTGGTTTGAGCTTAACGAGCCGGAAATCTGTGTATCGCGTGGTTTGCTGCTGACCCGAGATATAAGATCGGTGAGAGTAGGGATGCTAGGCGTAGATATGTGCTCTTTCGACGCAAGTACCTCGATCAAGGCATAATCGATGGCACGGAACATGATAGGATTTCCGAGCGCAACCCCCAATGATGAGACAATGGTGAATGAAATGGCCTTCTTGCCACTTTCTGGCAATGGTGGAAATGCGTGCGCAACTGTTGTCACAAAAACTGTTCCATTGTGCTGAAAGACAATCCCAACCGTCGCTTTGCTGACTGATCCATCGTTGCTGTTGATCAAGATCGTCGAACCCTGGAGGTGTTGGAATGGTACACGACACCGAACCTGTCTTTCGGAGGTTGCTGGAGTTGTGGAGCCGGACAGAAATTGTAGGGGGTCGACTCTGTTGAAGTCAGGCGCATAGCGCCGATCGTCAAGACGGACACGGTATTGCTGCAAAAGACCACTGTCCTGAACTAACTTGCAGACGGACTTTCTCGCGGATGCATTCTCGCCGTGCACGATCAGGGTAGGCGTTGCTGTTTCTTCGGAAAGCCCCACCATGAAGATGGACCATCCAACAAAATCATCATCGGGTGCTTCCCAATCAGCGAGAATTAAAGAAATTCGCCCAGAAAGGGCCTCAAACATTTGCCGAGCAGGACCAACTGCTTGCCAGCAGCGGTTAAGACCCATTCTTGCGTGAGGGTATTCTTCACCAACGGAGGAATTCGGAATTGTATTATTCGGTGGTAATCTTGGGATAAGACCCAGGAGCGACCGCAACAGTAGCATCATGCATAGAATCGAGGTTGACAGCGGTCGAATGATTCGGAATCGGATTGAGGACAACTAGTTCCTGCATGCCACTTGGCCTCACAAGATTGAACTGAACAGGGAAGAGTCATACGGTGAAGGCCTTGATAAAAGCCTGGAAAAGACGGAGAAATCCATGGTTTGTTTTGGTGAAAATGGTGCGCGCAAAATCTGCCTTGGTTGTCAATGATGAGGAGTGGAACAAGGCAAACTAGCAAATGGCTGTCCAGGTTGTTCCGAGCCAATCGCCCTCCAAAGTTGCTCTTTCTCACAAAGTCGAACGCGTCGGTGGCGGAGGCAGTGAATCCCTGATCCTGCATGATGTGGCACACGGAGGGTTTCAGCTGGCTCCCAAATTCCAATTACTCGATTTGGCAAGAGCGATGAGGGGCTCTTCGTCTGACGATGCATCGCCGGCAGAAAAGTGTATGGGTGATCTCTTTCCCATTCTTTTCCAACTGCAATGGCCCTGCCCTTGAACCAAGAAATCGTAACAAAATATGGAGTCGCCGTACAGCCAGACACAAGGAAGGTCATTTTTGAACAACTTTGGCCGAAGCGAACCGCCCACAGCTTGGTGTCTTTCCCCATCACCGAAAATGATTTAGGACCGTTTTTTGGATACTATTCCCGCCAATGTCACGCCTTTCTGGGACAGCGGGGTCGGTTCGTCGCCGCCAGGACCCATCAAGATCTTGTCAACATAATCTCGGACTTTGCAGACAATCTCGACAGGCAAGCCATACGTGCATCGTTGGCTGCACGCCTTCAGGCGCTTGACGCCGCAGCAGCCCCGAGCTTGAAGATTGACGATGAAATGTTGGACAGAGCAATTGACTTGGCAGCCCGTCTTTTCCTCATGATCAAGATCGGTACCGTCCCCCACAGCATCACACCAGGGGTTCCTTTGCAATGGACGCATGGCACAATCCGACAGTTTACGCGGCAGCAGTTTGACGTGCCCGCAGAGCTCACTTGTGCTGGAGTCAAATTGCCGAAACTGTTCAACGCCCGAAATTTGCAACGAATTGGCGGCATCAAAATCAAGTGGACCTCGGATCTATCTGACCATCTCCGGATGGTTGATGACGACGAGCGAGTAGCCATATTTGCGCACCCAACATTCCTGATGCTGCATTTAACAAGGTAAAAAGCCCCCCTTTCTCAGTCCCGCGCGCAACGGGATTATTTACTAACAATATCTTTCCAGTGGCGTTTTCCCCGATGGCTTCATTGACGAGACCATCCGCACACTCAAACTTTTGTTTCCCTCCAGCCGCCCCGACCTGCAGAGGTGGATGCAGTCTTTCCCACCAGATGTTGACAGCAAAATCGCTACATGTGGCAGCCTTCGCACCGAATTGAGGCATATTGAAAGGTTCAAATTTTGGCGAGACAGGATAGTGATCTTGAAGGAGGTGTTTGATGAGGCGGAGCCGAGAACGCTTTCACAATGGTGGTGGGACAGACGAAAGAGAGTCCAGTGGTACACATTCTGGCTGGCTATGCTTGTCTTGGTCCTCGGAACACTGTTTGGCATCATTCAGTGTACTGCCAGCGTCATTCAGATATTGAGGGACTCACCAACACCTGCGGTCTTCACTCTTTCTTGATACCATCCGCAATAATCTCCTTCATCATCCTCACTTCTTGCTTCAGCCCCCGAATGCGCTTTTCGTGGGCCTTAGCCCGATTCTCCAGCACCTTAGTCTTGGTTTGAAGAAAAGCCAGTTGCCGCTTCAAGGATGTATTCCCCTGTCTCAGCGACTCTATCTCCTTGACTCCCGCCACCTTTGCCTTTCCTAGCGACAGGAAATACTGTTGGCTCTCTTTTTTGCGAGCTTCCAACTCATTCTGAACAAACGCCGCTTCATTGTTCATACAAGCAACAAGTTGCTCAATTTGTTGGTGTCGACGGCGGGCTATAAATAGCATGTTAAATGTTAAAGTGATGTTCAACTGAGAAAAAAAAATCATGACACATACGACATCTTCTACGGTAGGAGTACTACCAGCCTGAACTTCTTCGGCAGCAATACGAGCTGCCAGGCGCCTGGCGTTTGTTTTGGTTTTTATAGGCAGCACGCCGCTTCGCTGCATAATCCTTGTACTTCATCTTGAGATGTGGTGAGAGAGAGGGAAAACGGAAAATAAAGAAATCCTGGTGGCAAACGGGCAGCTTGTTTTTTTATCGTGGTTTGTTTGAGGAAATACAAATGGGAAATGAGAACTACGGCACCAATGGTGAGAGACCGAAATCCCGGCCCCACATCTCCGTCCGGCCCAACCTTTACTGGACACTGTCTAGAGCCGTGACATCACGACCGCTAGGTCATTTTTTTTTTTTTTTTTTTAATTTTTTTTTTACGTTTCACCCTTCATTTTACAAACGCTACGGTGAGATAGGTGGAAGAGGGTGCAGTAGTGCGCTTTTCGGATCGCCCTTTTTGGTATACAATCGTTGGTGCGAGCATCAGTTGTACATACTTTCAAGGGACCATTGCCCAGATTCTGCAATCGAGCGCAGGCGTTCCTAGATCCTAATGAGGTATAGTCATCAAGAAGAAAAAGATGTGCCTTTCTGTGCCACTTTTGTTTCATCTGTAGATCCTTCTACTTGGACATGTCTCGTACCCAGTCTTTTACCCTTCAGCTCTTTCTTTGTACACATGTCCATTCCTTTGTGACGAATACCTTACTATCAAGTACCTCTCCCTACACCTGCTTCCCTTGGTATTCCTGTTGTCTTCTTTTCATGCATCGCTTTGTCTTTCTTTATACCTTGTTCCCCGCTTCTACTTCCTAATAACCACATGCAAGTATAGCTGCAACGACTAGGAGGTTTCGGCAGCTCAGCGCTTGTAGAGCGGTCGGCAAGGGCGAAGAATTCATCAATGAAACCTCTTTCCGTTTGCGGAAGTGAGCAATCGAAGACATGGGGGTTCCAAATTATCGGCGCATTCATTGTGGTCACTGCCCTACTTGGGGTTTACAATGAGCCATGACGCATGTACCTGCGATTTCAGCCGTGCTGTCAACTACGTTAAGTATTTTGATCTACAGACAGAATCGTGGTCCCGGACCGAAACTTTACGAGTGTTACAATTGCAAAATGGTTCCACCCGGTAAAAAAGCGACAGGACGCAAGAGAGTCGGGGGCGGCGCTGCTTACAAACCAAGCAAGCGTACCAAAGTGGATGAAGAAGTGCCAAAGAAGCGCGAATATAGTAACGCCTGGAAGAAGGGTAAAGCACAGGTCCCGGGCGAGATTGACGATACCTCGAGCGATGAAGACTTCCGCAGGGGCCTTGAAGCAAAGGAGAAGATGGACAAGAAGGCCCTGGGCGAGGAATCTGAAGAAAGTGAAAGCGATGTGGGAGGCCGTCCATACAGTAACGCATGGAAGACAGGGAAAGCTCAGGTCGATGGGGAGTTTGAGGATACCGAAAGTGACGAGGAGGCGCGGAGGAATTTTAAGACTTGGAACGAGAGGATGGAAGCGCGGCAAGAGGAATGGAAACAGATTGGAGATGACTTGAAGACAAAGGTGAAGGAAAACGCAAAAAGGGCCGGCGTCAAGAAAAATACAAGTCGGAAAGTAAAAAAGGGAAGAGGTCCGGTCAGGGCGTTGAAGGCTGTTGTGCTGCCACCCCCTCGATTGCACATTGACCTGCCCAGAATCGACTGGAGCATTGGCCCGGAAAGGCCGCCCCAGTTTCTCGATGGCGGCGGCGCGATCAATGCCAAAATGATAGCGGTAGGCCCCGCGGCTGGGTTGGGACCGGGCAACATACTCATCTCGGCCAACAATCCGAGGGAAAAGAAAAGACTGGGCGGCTTCCTTTGGGGTCTGGGCTACGACCTGCGATACATGATTTACGAATACACATTTAAGCACCCCAACACGCTTGTTATGACTCCCGAGATGATGGGGTACGGCACCAAGGAAGGAAACGAATTTTACGTCGCCAACGAACGCGATGCTGGCGAGTATGGCGCCGAGGCCTTGGTGATCGATGCGCCCAAAAAGCGACTGCGGTTTGGTCAGGATATGGCCGCTCAGGGTGCTCTGCCCCCGTATACCTACAACGTCCACGTCCGCTCCCTGATGCGCACCGCCAAATGGCTCTATCTGGAAGTTGCAAAGTTTTTCTACCAGATCAACACCTTCAAGATTTTCGTCGACTTCAATAAGGACTTGAACGATCCGATCGGCCGCGTGTCGGAACTCTTTGCCCTGGGCGTGCGTCGCTTGCAGATTGACGTGATCATGACACATTTTGACAAGCAAGTTCTGGAACCGCCGCTGGCCCTGCTGCAAACCTGGATGGAGAATATGCAAGCGAACGACTACAGAGTCGAGGTTCCTTGGAAGATAAGGGAGATACTGCCGCCGGGGGAGTTCAGCCTGCCGGTCGGCCAAGATTTCCCAACGGCGAATACGCCCGGGTGGCGGCCGGGCTGGGACGAGGACATGTTTGGTCCTGCAGACAGGCTGGAGCGTGAAATCCAGATTCACCCGCACTATCCCTTCATAAAAACGCTTTCCAAGGTTCATTGGGCTCCCATCATCCGGCGCCTCGAGTATTTCCGCCCAACACTGAACGTCGTTTGCCTGGAAAAAGAGAACGGCAACCGTAAAATTGTCACATGGATCAACAGGGGCACAGGTCGTTCAGACCGTCAGTCGCTTCGGGGAGAGAAAGCATTCATGAAGCCTATCAATGAGCTGTTTGACTTTTTCCGTCAGCACGTGAGGGCCCTTGCGGATTGCAATACCAAGTTTGCTCTTTGCTATCCTGATGATACGTGGTGGCGGAATCGGTGCGTTTACAGACTGACCTGGCCTGGAATTCCTGGCGCGCCCCGACCGCCTGAGCCATTCGCCTGTAAGCTGCTGGATTACTTTGGCAACGTATTGAGGCGACCTGGAGATGCGTCGGTAGACCCCGGAACGGCGCTACCTTCCCTGCCAGTAACTGGACGCGGATCGAGGGCGTTTAGACTGGATTGATCCGCGATTGTATCGCCTCATCATCTCCCGCATGGGAATGTTGCAAACATTTATTCCCGAGTGATTCCAAGCTTCCGGAAGGTATCAAAATGTTGAATCGATCGGGAGTTTACAAGATCCCGGGAAGATAAAGGATGATAGCGGCAAATACGAGCGAGGTAACACAATGGACAGCATTCATATCTTGGGAATCTTAGGTCACAGTAACGTCACCGAAGAGAGGTACGTGTGCATGTAGACTAGGCGGTGCGACGAGTGTTTTGTTAGACATCATTGGGTTGAAAAATAGGTACGGTAGGGTTTAAAGAATTGCGCCAAGAATCATTGCAACTTTAGTTAGGAGTAAAAAAACGAATGCTACAAAAGAATGAGGCGGAGTTTGCTTTATTGTTGGCTGCAAAGAATCCTTTCAATTATTCCCTTGGTCTAGAATTACTCATATTCCCCACTTGCTTTCAACAATGAAGTTCCCAATATAGAAAGTGTCACAGTGTTGAGTGGACGTTCTTATCGATCCAAAGAATGCGAATCTTCATGATCTGGGTCTAAGAAGGTTGATCAGTGCTCCACGGCCGGCCAGTCAAAGCAACTGGATTACTTGATCTAATGGCTCCACACTAATGCTCATCCCAATTCTTAATCATGCTTCTTCCGATCCTGACAGAAGGGTTATTGCTCGACATGGGACCTGACGGCTATCACGCTGCGAGTCTTTATCGAAGATCAAAAAGACCGATATTGCGGACAATGAAGAAGGAGTCGCTTCAAAGAGGCTTTGGGAGTGGAATTGAAAATTTAAGGTGGGACAGCATGCCATTGTTCGAAACACAACGAGGGATGTTTAGAATCAAATTGGTCAAAGTGACCAGAGAACAATAGACACGAAGTTCAGTGAAAGAGTTTGTATAAATCTAGATATTGAACTCGAGCTCGAGGACAAAGCTGCAAGTCGTCAGGGCGTCCTCGGCAGGCTCATAAAGCAACGAATATAGTACTATAAAGACCGCATCTACTCCTCCAATCCCGACTCACATCATCACTCATACCCTCCAAGCCACCAAAGAATTTCGGCTTTGTTCTCAAGGAATCATAGTCCCAAACGCTGTCAATCCAAGAGAAACAATCGGTCCGCTATTTTAGCCACTAACCTCGCCAAAACTATCACGAGAAGCAAAAATGGCCCCAACCAGGACCGTCACAATCACCACCTGGGAGTGCTGCTGGTGCCGCACCAACAACGATGAGCGGTATCACCCTGACTACTGCTCCGGTGCAAGCTGTGTTCAGTATAACAGACGGGAGCGTGGATACCAGCACACCCGCTGTGAGGACTGCATCGTCACCAGGCACCGTTATCGTGTCGAGGCCTAAGATGCAAAACTTGAACTTGACGGTACTTCAGGGGCGAGGTGAGAAATAGTAGGGGAAGCCAGCTAGTTTGTAACAGAGGACAATAAAACACTCGATGCTCTGGCGTCGGTTGCATATGAATCCCATTTGAACGTGATGCGTTGTTTGCACGTGCCCCTGTGTTCTGTTTCTGCCCAATGGCCAAGTTCTCGGCGGTAAGCCTGAGTTTCAGCAAAACGATGCCATACAATCCGAGTTGCGTGTCTGTGGTGGTGTAGGGGTGTTGGTTGGGTGTGCGTTGTTTAATTTGGGATGTCTGGTGGTTTTGTGGTCCGGTTGGTTGGTTGTTTCGGTGTGATTTCTTCTTCTCCTTGTTTCTGTGAAGCGACACTTGGGCCGCTGACACTTTTCTTGATGCACTTGCTGCAGTTTGGGAGCATCTCGATGATTTTATATGTCATAATGAGTGTCTAAACTACGTCTACCCACATCGACAGCCGGCCATTCCCCTTCTTTCACTGATTTCCGGATCAAATGCCCCTTCATCCTCACTCCTGACCCTTATACGTCATCACAAAAGGGCAAAGATACCCTACGCATCTTTAGTTTCTCCTTGGATGTCCTAATCAATCACCTTCTCGTAGCGATAAGGCTTGGCAGTGAAGCTTCCAACCTTCCACCCGACGGATCGCTTGTACTGGACACACCCATCACCGCCCTTGCACTCGAGAGTGTTGTACTTGGTCTTTCCGCTGTCAGCCCACGACAAGAAGAGAGTGACGTGGCCGGCAGCGCCGCCGGTGCCAGCGCCGAGGGTGCCGACAAAGTCGCCGGGCTTCAGCTGGCTCCACGAGATGGGCGTGGCGATGGACGGCAGGCTGACGGTGTTGTATCCCGGCGCGGAGGCGTGAAGGGCCATGGAGACGAAGCCAGAGCAGTCGGTGCGGTAGTTGCGTCCCTTGGGGTCCGGATAGTTGCGGCTCATGGAGTAGGGGACGTGCTTGTTGACCCAGTACCTGCCGCGGGAGATAATTTCGGAGCGTTTGATTTTGCCCTATTTTTTTGATGGGGGAATCATGTTAGCTAGGTACAAAACTCATGTCATGATGGGTGAAAAGAAAAGAAACATTGGAGGTAGGGGGAATAAATAGGTACCTGGTAGGAAGAATCGCCGGAGCCGGAACCGCTACCAGAGTCGCAGGCCTTGACGACCATGTTGTTGCTTCCGGTCCTGACGTAGTAGTCCGAGACGTAGCAGCCATCTGTGGTCTTGTCCCAGAGCGTGTTCCCGTTGATGTTTTCCCCGTTGGTCTGACAGGTGAGCTTGACGTCTGTTGATTTTTTGTACGTCTTGACGACGTCGTAGGAGGTGCCGGGACCTTTGCGGCAGTTGACGGCGTCGCCCGTGATTGGGTAGGCGGTCACGAGGGAGAGGCTGGTGGCCAGGGTCAGGAAGAGGGTTGTGAGTTGCATTTTGACCAAGCTTTTTGGGTAAGAGACTGAAGTTTTGTGGTTGTTGTTGATGACTTGGGATAGACGATGTGTGCGCTCTTTCAAGGACCTTTATACCTCTCGAGTCCGAAAACAGAGGAGATGATCTGGAAATTAGTTTTCAAGGCTTCCAATTAACTGTGCCTCATCAGCATGATCTTGGAATAGATTTTAACCAGGGATTTCTCCAGAATCAGCTACGCGACCTCATCACTCGTCTCGCCGCATCGCCAACGGAAGAGCAGTTCGTCCGCCCTTCGCTAGTATGAACATGGGTTTGAGCATAACCCCAAATTTCAGGAGGTGGATATTTTAGTGATGGTGTTCTCAAGAGTCACCCCGAGTCCCGGTGCATCATTTGCAAGTGTGGAGATGAGATATCCACATTTTATGTAGAACCAGCATAAGACGGGAGAATGTTAGCCTTCTTAGCGCAACTTCGTCGAGGCTGCGCCACTATTTCCATCTTGACAGCCTTGTGACGCTATTCCACTTTCGGCTTACACCACACGACCCACATCACCAGTTCATGCCTGCGCCGCGTAAGAAGCGACAATTCTAGCCCGCTCTCCTGCCGTGCTGGTCGTACATCTAATTAGTATCACAGACCGAATGCTGGATTTGGTAGGCGGTCTCGAATATAAACTCACATGGAAACAACATATCCATGCCTTGGAGTCTTGGGCAGATTGACCCCTGTCGACCGAGTCCAATTTCCGCTTGTAATATCATTGGTCTCGAACGCCAGGTATCCTCCGTCGCCGCGCGTGTAGTCGTCGATCCATAAATGCCACTTGTCTCTTGCTGATCATGTAAAACTTCCCCTTGTCCTCCGCAATGGTCAGGTCCATGCCGAACTCGCCAAAGACTTCGGTTTTGGCGAAGGTCTCGAAATCCTCCGTCCAGCATCGCAGGATGATCAAGTTTCCCTGAAGCTTGCTTGTCCAGAATACCATGTACTTGTTTCTTGCAGGGTCCCAAATTGCGTCGGGCGCCCATGTCATGCCTGCCTCTGGCGGGGAGACGGTTCTGGCCACTGGGCCTGTCCAGTTGACCAGGTCGGTGGATGTCCAAGGGATGAGCTGTTTGGATCCGGTTTCGGGGCAGGTGAAGCAGGTTCCGTTGCCCCAACCCAGGCCGTAGACTTTTAGGTCCTAAAACGGCTGTTAGTGACAGGGTCCCCAGGAATGATGCAGGTTTGCCGTACCGTCGCAATGAGGAAGAATTTCGACCGGTCAGGAGAGATGATGAGTGAAGGGTCTCGGATGCCTTTCATCCCGAGGTGGGAGGCGAGAATCGGCTGCCCGGAGTTGAGGGTGGTCCATGATTTGGGAGAGTTGTTGTTGCTGAGTGCACCGTAGACTTGTTCACCGTTGGGGATGCGCTCGCCTGTGAACTACCGGATGCCTCAGTATCAGACCTATGAACATGTGATCTCCGTATGACTCACATAGAGATACAGATAATCGGTAAAGCTTTCAGTTGGTGCCTGTGTTGCATAGACGATGCCAGCATTTCGTGGGGTGGATAAGGGGGTTCCTTGGCCGAAAGGAACGGCGGCTAAAAGCGCCGAAAGAAGGAGGGTCCGCATCTTGGTAGCAGTGGTGCAGGCAAACAGGAACAATCAACAGTTGATCTTTGTCAACGGAGAACTCTTGCCAATTTTTATCTGCAATGAGGCTCTTCAGTGTCACAATCACAGTCGACATTTCTCCGTGCAACTGGTTGGTGTCGCAATGCAGGCACCAACTTTTGGGTAGCGAGAAGTCAAATAATGTACCCTGCATTGCAGCCGAGGAGCGAACGAATTGGAAACGACCCTGGTATTGAGTTCGTCGGACTGGAATTTTGCGCCTGTCGGAATATTTCCAACCTGGGTGCCGCACCGCGGACATGCACCACACCCGTTAGACGGTAACACAGCCCGTGTTTATGATGATTGAGAGCTTGGAGCAAATAAGGAGGGATTGGATTAGATATCACGGAGTGTCAACATCAAGATAATTATTTCCCCAGCTGAGGTAATTAATGACTGGCAAAGATCATAGGGAAACTAAACAATACTCCACTGCGACGGAATATCTTTCAAATGACTGTCACTTCCTGTGCATAGCTGCCGCTCGGATTAGATTATCGATTATATAAGCAACTTCCTCTCCAGTCGCAGTGGTCTTGCAGCCCCGTGCCCGGCCGGCCCCACGCTGCCGGGCGGACCCACATTTTCCGCATGGAGCGAACTGCTGCCGGTGACCTGTTGTATCAGTTCATTTTGTTTTCGACTTAGCTGGCTGCTCTCGACAGTCACATGCTTGGTTGTTTAGTCTCGTGCAGTCGTAGCTCCATCCGCCAACACAAAGATTAGAATTGTCGTATTGTCACCACCATGGCCAGAAGGCAGCGCACAAAAGCGCAGCGCAGACAGAGCAAAACACGGGCTGCTGCTGCTGCTGCTGAGACTCTCAACCAAGGGGAAGATATGGACCTGGATATTGCTTCTGCTGCTGACGAGGCTACCCCCAATGTCAACGAAGACCCTACTTTTGCTACGGCCGGCGGCCCTGCTCCCACCACCATCAACAGCAGCCCTCCTCCTGTCTTTGTCTCCTCCAGCAAGTCGACATACCGAACCTCCCCTCCGTTCTTTGCCCCCGAGGAGGTAAGCCATTCAGCTATTAGATCGCCCAAAAGTTCCCATGATTAACCCTGCCCTGCATAGGACATGACATTCCAATACTTGGCCAAGATGCGCGAGTCTCCTTTCCCCGATCGCGACCCCGAGAGCTTGACCCCTCAGGAGCTGATGGAGCTCTTCAAATACGTGGAGAAAAAGCTCGCCCAGATTCTCACCAATGCCCAGGCTTCTGATAGGCCTTTGGAGGTCATCTTCCAAATTAAGGTCTCCGACCGCTTGATGGGTTACCGAGCCCCTCTCGAGGAGATAGAACGCCAAGTTGACTACTGTGTTCGATCGTTCTCGGGTTTCACCCTGCGCCAGCTGTTGGATGCCAGCCTGGAGCAGACCTTGAGCAGGCGCGTTGCTGCTTTCAGGGTCTACAAGCGATATATCTCGGGGTACAACCTGGGTTACTTCCCAGCGAAGGAGGTACGAACAATCTAATCTGTCCTCGCATGAGACAAATCTATTACTGAGCAGTAAGTGCTTGACTGACCTTATTTTCCGGTAGATGATTGAACGTTTCCGAGACTTCGACTTCATTCGGTGAAGAACGCATCTCTTGCGCTCTACCGCGCTTCGCGCCTGTCTGAATAGGCTAAAATCTCCCAGGTACTTGCTGGGACCCATGAAATGCTGCACGATGTCGTGGATGGTTGCTAGCAGCCACTGGAAGTTACACAAGTAGTTAATGAGATACGGGGGATGGACATGGACAAATGAGGGACCTGGGCATGAAAGGGTAGTTGATGATGGGAACTACTTTATTAATATGGCTCAAGAGAGGTAATGAAACCAAATCAAATACCAGATTGTCAAGTTCAAGAATTAAGCTTGAAAGATAAATCCAGTTGGGTGGAGGCAACCCTGTAGCACCACTGACTAAAAGCACGACGGGAGACTATAAAGGGCTCAGATAAGGCGTGAACGCGGCAGAGAACAAGAAAACTAGCCAGTCTGTAAGAAAACGTGTTGTCAGCTGCGCATGAAATCAGTCCGTGGAAGATGGGCAGCTCACTTTCTCATGAGGTACTGCCGCGTACGTGGTGACAGAGAGAGCGCTCGTAACTGGAGGAGGAGAGAGGATGGACGACTTAGCGCTAGTTTTGCAGCAAGCAAACAACATCAGAGCTCTTGAAGGAGAGATTAGAGGGATGAAGCAGTTGCTGGCCTCTGCTAGCATTGCAAAAAAGACTTGGTCGAAGATGGAGCACAGCGGAGCTCCAGTCTCACTCCGCGGCCTTTCAAGTATTTAAGGGGTAAAGACCAATCCGCACTTCTAAAAAGGGATGAGAAAAGGTGCAAAGAATCAACGGCTTACATTAGAAATAGATAGCGAATAAAGGAGACCATCGTCCTCACGGAACAGTAATGTCCATCCTACCCATGTATGCCTAACGAGAACTCGACCGTATTCCTGACGATCATTCCTCGGCCACAGCCATTGCACATGACCCCACCACCCTCTTCCACAGGCCAGCACTCTCTTCATCTTCAGTCCCCGTCAATGTCAGCTTGTTCCCAATAATAATCACCGCATCCTTTCCCCTTGTCAATGCCACATTCATCCTCCTCGCGTCTTTGAGGAACCCAATCTCTCGACTTTCATTACATCTCACAGTCACAAAGACCACCACATCTGCCTCTCTCCCTTGAAATCCATCAATGCTTGACACCTCAATGGTAATGGCGCTTCCAGAGACCGAAGCCAGCATTTTCTTCAACAACTCCACCTGTTTTGCATACGGAGTCAGGACAGCCACGCTCATCACTCCCTTCTCCTTTTTCGTCTCTTTAGTCCCTTCCTTGGCATCAACTCCAGCCAGCTTCTTACAAACCTTCAGACAAACATCCGCCTGCCCCTGGTTACACTTCGACTTCCCACCCACGTCTTCCCTCGCCACACACTCAACGAAGATCATCCTCTTCTCCACTCCGAAAAGGCTTACTAAGCGCTCTCCCTTACCCTCAACCCCATTCTTTAGCTTGCCTTCGTAAAACTCACTTGATATGAAACTTCCAATGTCAGGGTGCATCCTGTACTGCGTATCCAACATCCTCCTCTCCACTCCGTTTACCTGTTTGCCTTCGGTAAATCCCCGCTCAAACAGCGAAACATCACCACCCACAGCTCCAGCATTCATCCCCACCGTCGGCCGTAACTGGACATGATCACCAACCAACACTGCCCTGTCGCAGCCCTTAACAAGCGGTACCAAACTTGCGCCCTCCGTTTGTTGGGATGCTTCGTCAATGATCACTATCTGGAACTCTTCGCCTCTCAGCAGGCCAAGGCTAGACCCAATACAGGTCGAGAATACGATTCGTGACCGCTTGACTCTTTTCTTGGCCGCGCTCCACGCAGACCGGTTGGAGTGCATATCCGAGCCGTTGAGCATAGCATCGACCGTGTATGTACGCAGAGCTGGTGAGACCTTCCTGATTTCCGTTGAGACACGCAAGGGGTTAATAGCAGGAGAGTGTGTGAGATACCGAGCCAATACGTTGTCAACTGCGTTGTGAGTTGGTGCCGTGACGAGGATCCGAGACTCCGAGAAGTTTGACTGCAGAGACAGGATGATGGAGATGATGGTCTGCGTTTTTCCTGTTCCTGGTGGACCCCACAGGTAGAGCAGCGGGGTGGTTAGGCTTGTTCGAACGGCGTCCGCCTGGGAAGGATTCAGAGACGACGAGAAGACTGCAGTCAGATCCTGGTCTGACCTAGAAGGTAGTATGGGCACTGGGAGACCGAGTATCGGGTTGGATAAGTGGCAACACTCTCCTGGATTGATGGCAAAGTCGCGAACGGCATCGAGCATGGTTTTAGTCGTGGTGTAGGGGCCGCAATAAGTGAGTTTCCATTGCGTACGAGAGTAAAAAGGAGGCAAGGGGTGGAAGCACTGGAAGCGGCCGAGGCCTTGCTCTGAGTGTATGACGAGGGCATCGATTGAGGCGGGCTTAGATAGAGGTGAGTTAGCGGGCACGGAAGCGGCCGTTAACCTGACATGGGCGGCATTCTCCAGCTTGCTGCTGTCCGAGTCAATTCGAAAGACAACCTCAACCACTTGATATCCGTCCCGCTCATCCTCTAGGAGCTTCAGCTGTAGCAAGTCTTTGCGGGCTTTGGGTTGCTCGGATGCCTCATCGATATGGTCAAGCGCAATAGTAATGATGTTGCGCACCAAATGCTGGACCACTGCTGGTCTACCCGATAAGAGGCGAGTGCTTTCTGCTTCCAGGCACTCGAGGAGAATATCCATGGCTATCTCGGGCTGACGAACTGTCAAGGAGAGCAGCTCAACCAAGTCGACGAATTGATGGAGTGTCAAACCTCTTATGTGAGCCAGATAGGACTTGAGTGGGGCGACAACCAGCTCTCGAGTGGTATTGGCTGACAAGATATAGGCACGGAGAACCTCGAAGGCGTGTACCTCGATAGTCGTGGCTAGACTCTCCGACATCTCGTCCACCACGTCTATTGGAGCCATTCTGCCAAAACAGATTGCCAGAACCGGGGCATGCTGCAGGAATCCTAGCATAGTTCGAAGCGTTTCATCCGGCCCCAGTCTTGTCACCTTGTTAAGATCTCTGCTGCTGACGGTAGAGAGTAGGTAGTCGAAACACTGGAAGAGAAGTGGTGTCTGGTCCCGCTCGCGAATCCATGAGAACAGTTGATGAAATTGATCCGTGGACCTCAGTTCCCTTAATGCTGCCAGCCTGCCACGACAGACAACATCGGCTATGAAGTCTGGCTCAACACTCCAGTCCACGTCCTTGATACTGGGAATGGTGTAATCCGCTACCTCTTCATCAAAGAGCGGTAAGACGGTATCTGAGTCGACGTGCTCCAGCCACAGATCGAGATTGCGCATAGATTTGACATCTCTGTTGCTAATAGCATAAATCTCGGCGGCTGAGACCCCATTCCGGTTCACACGACCAACATGCCTTTGGAGATTTCTGCTGAACTTGTCAAGCGCAATGCTTGCCCGAAAGTCAAAGTTCGTCCCGTCGTCAAGCGTTGCCTGTCGCTGTTTCCGCCGATCACGCACGGTTTCCGCAGCCCGGTAAGAGCTGTCATCGGACGGTCCCCGGTTGATAAATATCCATGTATTTCCTCGCTGACCCTCGAAGAGCTGGAAGGTTCGCTCGTCACAATAGAGCCGGTATGTCATCTTGGTCGGAAGGGTCATTCGGCTTTGGGTTTCGGTTCCTTGAGTGTGGGGAAAAGCAAAAAGTCGAACCGAATCGTTGACGATGCAGTCCTGGGAAGGCTCGATCTTTCGTGGGATATAGATAGCGACTGTTAGACGCTCGTCGACCTGTAAGATGATAAGCTTTCGATGGAATACTTCCATTGACTTGCTGGCAGCATCAAGGAAGGTCCCTATGCGGTCTCTGGAGGAACTGTCATAGATACACTTCCAGTGAAAGGCGTGGTGGCTGAGATGGAACCGTCTTGCTGCGTCTTCCGTGATGAGACTCGAATAGGAGACGGCGTTCATGACAAGTGCCGGGATCTCGGCCGATGGAGGAATTTGTTGGAGCACCCAGGCCTTCTCTTGCGCTGTGAGAACATTGAGGTCAAAGTAATCGAGAAAGTGTTCAAGGCGTGCGTTGTTCTTCCGACACCAACGCAGCGTCATGCATATAAGCTCGAACTCAGACATTCCAACGTCATCCCGGTTCAGCAGCAGCTGCATAGCATCAAAGTCGTATCCATCCAAGTAATCGCGTGATGCATGTCTTGTGTTCATGAGGATCAGCCCTTTAGCTTCATCGTGCAAATAGTCGAGGATAAATGGCGGAGCATCGGGTGGTGGCGGGGGCGCCTTCTCAAGTTTGTTAGGAACCTTGATTCGATTGCCATCAACACACTGCGAAAACAGTCTGTTGAGTTCTTGACATTCGGGGGCCATCGGTCCCCGGGCTCTAGCCCAGTCCAGATAGAGGTTCTTGACACGGCCCAAGGAGGCGTTGGTGTATCGGGCAAAGTATACAAGTCGGTCATCGTCGGTGATGGGAGTAAATCGAAGGGGCTCCTTTACGCCAGGATATTGCGCGGGTTGGGAGATGGTCGAAGGTATCACATCGCTGTCCCAGCATACGAAGACTAAAAATGACATTAGCAACGGGTTTCAAACTCTGAGGTCCGGTGTGGGAAAGGACTGACATGTATCTCCATCCAAATCGCCCCCTGACATGAGATCAGCCGCCGGTCTCCTACCCTTGGTGGAGAACACAATGCAGTCAACCAAATGATCCAGCTCCGGCTTCTGAACGGCCTTGAACTTTTGCATATCACCCGGATGCAGACACGGGTTTCTTGTCACCAGTACCTCCATGCCCGTCAGCGATGCGGGCTGGCCATCACCTACCAGCGTCACCTTTACTGCGCACTCGCCCTCCTTCAAGACACCCCACGCATCACAGACACCAAACAATAGCCTTGACTTTGGGATCAAGATCCTACACTTTTGCTCATCTCTCTTGTTCAACATCTTGGCATACTCCGCCTTGACCAATTTCCCAATCCTTTTCTGGACCTCCCCAGATGCCCACTTTTCCTCTTCATCCATCAACACCCTCTCCGCTAGCGCAGTCTCATTCACATATGAAAGGAAACGGAACGCTGCCCCTGGGTCCTTTTTCGCCTCAGCCAGAAACTGGAAATGTTCTTCCTGTTTTCTTGCAAACATCTTGCTCTCAATTCCAAGCGCACGCAACAGCACGACCACCTCATCATTCAAGTAGCCATATGTATACGGCTTCGAATACTCTACTACTGAAAATGAATGATCGTCCCCGCCCTTGAACTTGCGCATGGAGCTTCTCATCTTCAGGAGCACTTTCGGGTCTCCTCTCAGCATGGTGGGGTCAACAGTGACCACTCCCTTGTAACCCCTGTACCGGATCTGAAAAACCGAGGGCGTATATCGTTTGTCTCGAAAGACAATCCGCACCCTTCGCGCCAGCTCGCTCGCCAAACGGGGGGAGATGAGCCCGCATCCGTCGGTATACACATAGTCGGCGGACTCGATATCGGGAATATCTTCAACACGGTCGGGATCAACATGCATGGCCACTTGGGCAGTCGAGAACAGGAGACCAATCCGCTTGGCCTTTTTGCCCACCGTCTTCATGGTAGAGAAGTCACCGAGTGAATCCACCTTGCGGGCAATAATGTCCTTGGGCGCTGCATAGAGGAAGACGGTACGGGATTTTAGCTGGGAGTTGCTGTGCCCGTAAAAGTTGTAGTGCACTCCTTGGAGGGCTATGCCTGCACGGAGGAGACGGATGGTGTAGTCGACGCATTCTCGAGGGGTGGATGGTTGCAGAGACTTGGATGCAGCGGGTGTTCCCGATGATGGTGCGGAGGAACGTCGTGGAGGAGGGCGAAACTCGGACACAGAGACGACTAGGAATTGGTGGAGGGGATCGGATCGGGTGGCGCGGTTGTCTTCGGAGCGGACGAGGGTAAGGACGATCTCCTGTTTGTCGCCCTTCATAATCAGACTGACCGTCTTGATCAGTCTAGCATTGTCGAGCTTTTGCGGGGCAGGGAGGTTGGGGACGGTGTATTTCCATTCGCGGTCATCCAGACTGATCCAGTCTTGGAGTTTGTGTTTAAAGGAAGTGATAGACATGTTCCCAATGATTCGGGAGCATCGGAATTGTTGGGCAACTTTAACCGCTCAAATCTGAATATTGAGACGGGTGGAAGGGACGACGTATGTAGGCCCCTCCCAGGTTCCATGTCAGGCAGGAGGGGTTTGCCAATCATTCCACTTATTTTACAGTGCCCAAAACTGCAGTCCCCTTCACACTGTATTTTCTCCTCTTCGTGCGACTGGATACGATACCCCGGCCGAGTTGTCACCTGCGGGGTGCGCGGCTCCCCGGCGCCTGATTTGCCAACACATTGTTGGCCTCAGTGCATTATCTCATCATGCATCAGCCTGTCCGTCCAGTCTGACAATGACTATATTCTCAAGCGCTCAACCATCCCACCCCGATTATCAATCATCTACTCCGCTTCGCGAAATGTCACATCCACCAAACATCTACATCGTAGGCGCTCAGTGCACCGGCAAGACCACTCTTGTCAATAATCTCCGTCAGCACTTTGAATCAAATCCCACAGACCAATATCGACCCCCAATCTTCATCACAGAAGTCGCTCGCTCGGTCCTCAAGACAAATTCTTTTACCGCCCTTGACGTCGTTACGCCGTCCCGCAGTCTTGAGCTACAACAACTTATCCTCGATGCCCAGACAGCGGCAGAAAGAGACGCTTTCGATCAATGGTTCATTTCCGACCGATCCGGTGCCGATCCAATCACGTATGCGTTGCGGTACGTAGGTGATGAGGCCACCGACAAGCTGGTAAAGTCCAAGGAATGGCAAGAAGTGAGAGAGCGAATGAAGAACGGGGTAGTCGTGGTCTGTGAGGCGAACAAGGACGCTGCGTCGTGGCTGCACGATGATGGGGTCAGGCTAATGCCGAAGGATATCTTAGACTGGATGGGTTTCCATAGATTGTTTTGCTGGTTCTTGGATAGCCAGGGGATAGAATATGTGGTCCTGCCACCGAGCATTGGGGACCACAAAGACAGAGTTGGGTATGTTTTGGAGTGCTGGATGAGTAAATTTTAACCAGGGCCATATCAAAAACCATAAGTCATATCCTGCATAGCTCTGTTTAGTTTCTTTGCCATATGTCTCACCCCGAAGGTGTGGTGACATGTGAGACAACCCTCATAAATCAACCAGCGACCAGTTTTCCTTCCACAAGCCATAATACAGTGGCACTTGCAAGACCCGTCGTATTTTCCTTAACACAGACTATTGTCCTTAACCAGCACATCGACTGTCACTGCGACTTCAGGAAACTACTCCTGTGCTTGTACACACTCGCTTTCCCAGCGCCTTGTATTTTTCTTTTGCCCACCCTTGGGTATCTAAATAGGCATCAGAATCTCACACCCATGGTGGACAAACTGCTCCATGGACAAGTAAGCCACTGGATCAGATCTAGGTAATTGATAATGTCGACATGGCCAATGCGATCGATAAACTGGACGGCGTGCCTATCTAGCACGTGTCTTGTACAAAATCTGACACATAATGGCCTACCTTGTCCTGATCGACGCAGCCCATGATGAATGCGGTTTACTATAATTTCAGGCGTTAGCAGGCCTTGATTACAGCCTTGAGCTTGTCTCCCAAGATCTGTTTTTCATTCAAGACTTTGATGCAATCCTGAAGCGGCTTGGCCGCCTCTGTAAAATTGCGAATGCGGGCGGTCTCATCTAGCATGCTGGCCTTTATCACCTCAAGAAGAGAGATCTGGTGCTCAACCTCGGCTATAGCAGCTACCGCGGTAGCTGGAGTGGCCCTAGGGTTCCGGAACCCGCCGTAGATAGCACTAGCGGCAGTATCGAGACAACAAAGCTCATAGATACGATTGTCGGAAGATTGCAAATCGGAAACCTGGCCAGGTTAGGTAGCTTTTGGTTGGCAAGAATGTAAGGCAATCGGCAGCTGAAGAACCCCGTCGTTCTCGCACCTGTGAACTACCATTCTCTCCACCGTTACTCATCTCCAGGTGCTGCTGACCAGGTGCAGTCTGGAGAGGAGTGAAGACGTCAGCTGGACTGCAGGCGGCAAGGAAGGGGATCCATGGCGGGCCAATATCTGAGGCTTTTGATAGACACGATGTTGACAATTTATCCTACCATCAAGTTTGGTGTTTAAAATTTTCTGCCACTTGATTGGAGCCGGGCAAAGGTGCCAGAGCCAGTATTCTAAGACCATCAGACAAAGCCATCACCAAAATATGGATTATCGAGCGAAGCGAGGATTGGGGGTTTGGGGGCTTGCCCCCATCAATGCAAAGAAAAGAATTATAGTAATAGCAGGCTTCGCTCCACACTCCTTTCAAGCATTGAGCAAAGGTAAGGGTTTTGTAATGTAATCATTGATTGTTCTTTGAGTTATTCTTTCGGCTGAAGGTCTCGGCCGTCGCCCGAGTCACATCCGGCACCTTGCGGCAAGAATCTCAATGCAACAATTACATGCAGTCCATCATCAGGTAGTTCAATAGGTAGCGAGTGGGCTTGGAGGCATTCTGTGAGGTGCGGTGGACGACCTGCTTCGAGCTGTCTGTACCAAGAACTAAGTCATTAGATTACCTGTATGTATCCTGTCTGTTTGTCTAGATATATCCTGTCCCCAGATTCGAAACCCCAAATCGCTCAAGCGACCAAAAACTCCCGCTAATATATCAATCCCAAACCGAAAGTGCTCCCTACCTAACCCATATCTCGTTAATTACTTCTTTTCCTCCTCCTCAAGCATATCTGGTCTCCCCCTGATTCCCACCCTGCCCACCAGACTGCATCACCATGGAATCCCTATACCCACCCCGATCATCAACCACCGGCCCACCAGGCGGCGCCACCTCCCCCCAATACGTCTGCCCCTGATACGCATTGGCCTCCGAATAAGCCAAATAAGTTTGAGACTCGGGATCCGAGTGATCAACACCCTGATAAAATCCCTGCCCGCCCGCCGCGCCCTGATGATGTTGATACTCGTGATCACTATCTACATGTGCTCCACGACTCCCCCCGTACGGCTGCGGCTGAAGGATCTGGTTCTCTTGCACAAGAGACTGCCCTTCCGGTTTGACATTCCTGGGATGGTTCTCGTTCCTGAAACCCAGAGTTTGGATGATGTCCCACGTCTTGGTGTTGGGTCCTTGCTCGACTTTCTCAAAGAACAAGGGAGGCGGATGAGGTAGGTGGTTAAGAACGAGGATGAAGAAGAAGGTGAGGCAGATGGTGGGTAGTGGCCAGGGCGTCTGGTTGAACTCTCGGGCCTTATCGGGGTTCAAGCCGACGAGCGGGACTAGGCAGAGACCGAGGCCGAGTATGAAGTTGATGCCCTTGCGGACGTAGTTGAACGGTGTCCACCCGCGGGTACGGGAAAGAATAAAGAGGCAGTTGAGGAAGAAGACGCTGATTCCTGCTGCGATGAACGCGTAGGAGAACTGTGTGGAGGTACGCACGCGTCAGTTGTGATTTTCCTTTAATAGCCAAGACGGGGGGGGAAGGGATTGTAATAACTCACCACAACGTTGAATTTACCCTCATTCAAATCATACGCCACCTTGTTAAACTCTGCGTGTGTTCCAGTGAAGTCTTCCGGCACAGAGGAAATACCATTGATGTTGAAGGTAGCAAACAGCGAGTTGATCATGGCGAGGAGGTAGTTCATCGTTTTGTCCAGGAGCTCGAGCAGGATCGGATCTTCAGAGTCCTCTGGCAACGAAGGGGCCGTCCGCCACCACTCCTCGGGGATATTCATGTCCTTGATGGACTGCAGTGCAATATCAACGGAGTCGACCGTATTCTGCCACTTTGGCGTATAGACTGCGAAAATCTCCTCGACCGTTTTGTTGAGAGAATCCACGTAGTAGTCAGTGCTCGCGCCGGTCCAGGTTGGTTCCTCCATTGACTTTAAAGCTTCGAGGAACTTTGCCAATGCCATGCCGTTTGTTTCAAGAATCTTCCACCAGATGATGAACTGTGTAAAGCCGAGGATGAAGAGCTTCATCCCGAGATGGAAGGGGAAGTGGAGGAAGGACCAAAGCAGGTTGCGGCCGAGGGGCATCCGTCTGGTTGGTCTCCAGTCGTAGTAGATCATGTAGATGACGTAGAGCGTGCCGACGCCGGCGGCGACGTTGCCAATAGTGGGGGAGGCTGTGGAAGAGAGAAAGATGTTAGCAAGATGCAAGGGACGAGGTATCTGCCACGCGCAACTTACTCCACGCATTTCCGTTGACGACAACCTTGGCGACCGAGCTAAGCACAGTGAGGATGCCCTCGCCCATCAAGATGTAAGTGAGCAGACTCATTCTGTGAGGCAAATGCGTTCCCTCAAAGCTCAACGTCTTCCACTTGAGAGAGAACACAATGTTGAGGATCGTCTCGATAGCCGTGACGATGTACCACACAAGATACAGCTTGCCGGTGCCATCCTTGAACGCGAAGGCGACGCCGAGGTAGATCATCCCAGCAACGAAGTTGAGTATGACCATGAGCCCCAGGGGTACTTGGGTGTTCTTGTACTTCCGGACGTATAATAGGACGGAAGCGTATTGTATCGCGAGTGTGACGCGAGAGACCATCAGGATGATGGAGAACGTTTGAAAGGTTCGCGCTTTCTGGTCGTGCAGATTGAAGGTCGGAACTACAACGGCGAATCCAACACAGACCCCGAAATGAACGGCTCTGACGCATCGTTCTGGAAGCAGTCAGTGGTTAGCGATAATCTGTGTAGAGCTCATGGTCCATGGATACATACCGAAAATGCTGTCAGTCACAAACCTGACATCGAAAAGACCAAGAGCGGCCCAGTTGAACCATAAAAGCCTGTGTATGAATAAATTCAGTAACTCCCCGCAGCGGTAGCAGTAAGCGGTGTCAACTAACGTGAAGTATGCAACAAAGGTACCGAACTGCTCGAGGCTGCTGATATCCTGATTCTCAAAGTAGACACACAAGTTGGCGGCAAAGAAGAGATCGTAAAAGACTTCAATGTTTGTAGCCTCCTCGTGTCGCTCAAAATCCGGAAGGCCTGGATCACTCCTCCAGCCGAGGGTCTCGATGGGGGCTGCAACCGCCGCTTGCTTGATGTGCAAGGTTGGTGCCCGAAGCGGACTCTTCATGAGAGGAACGCTCTCCACCTCCTCATCGTCACCAGGTTCGGGATCGAGATGTTGTTTATTACCCATGGTGAAAAGATCGACAGCTGATACCAATTTTTCTCAGGAAACTTGCTGTGTTTGTGCCGCAGGCTGATGATATTGAAAATTGCCAAATGATCCTGCCGCCTTGGAAGAACCGGAAAAAGATGTTGAAGGAAGAAAGCAAGGAAAAGAGAGTGAGTGACGGCGACGTTGCTGGCTCGAACGGAGTTTTCAGTAGGGCTTTTTGTGTTCTGAATTCTCCGCCTCGAAAAGTTCCTAGTGTAAGACTGGCCAGGGCAGCCCCTGATGATGACCCCTAGGGCTGACGCCAAGTGTAAACAGGCAAGTCTGACGCCAAGAGAGTGGCCGAAAAACTGTTTGATGATGAAATCTGCGGTGTTGTGACTCGGTGGATCATTGTGTTTGATTGCAACGAAGAGGTGATTCCCTTCAAGTTTCTCATCTTAACTATTCTTATCATTTGACTTCAACTCGTGTCTAGGTAGGTATCCCAAATAGGGCATTTAATCCTTGAATCCGTAGTCGTTGAGAGTGGAGACTACCAGCGGAACGGTGCAACGTCTATGGCAGGGGCCGGACGGGTAAATCGGCACGAGAAGCGTGATCGACTGCCAGGAAAGGACAAACCAGGGAAAGCTCATAGGCATCAACAATCTTTGCCAAGCTAGATGGCATAAAAAAAGGATTTGTTCCACTTGGCTCGCTGATTAGCTGAGATTTCCAAGAGCCCAAGAGACTTGGCTCCAAGGCTTAGCCCCTATCCGACCCATACTGTCGGAGGTGAAGTCGAAGCGATCCTGATGCCATTGGTTCACGAAACGCGGTTCAATGTAATTTGAAAGCTTGATTTGGACCGTCGTATCACTCTTCAGTCTTGACGATTCTCACAGCGGTCAGCATTGGCAGATGAGTTGTCAAGATTGAACAGGGTAAAAACAAACTCCTCGCCTACGATAGGGGGGCAACGATGCAGCGGAGGTAGCCAAGGATCGATGTCATCGGCATTTCGTAATCCGCAAGATATCCTGTTTGCCCTCCCCGTGAAAGCCACGCCTAAACCAAAACAAACTCCTTAACCTCTGCGTCTCGATACAGCTCCTCCAAGTTTCGAGGCGAAATCAGCTGAAAGTCCTCCTCCCCGTCAGATCCTTGATAAACAGAAGGCCCCGCCTGCACAACACCAAACCGCACATATCTTTCTGGCTCGTTTGGGTGGCCTCTCACCACAAGCACGCGATCTTCCAGCCAAGGGTCGCCCCTCTCGGGCGTTCTTCCGGTATCACGGCCCAGAAGCAGACAGAATGCATCAACCCCAGCGAGGTGGTCCCAGGACCCATCAATGCTGTTCACCGGTTCGCTGATGTTCACTTTCAGACCCGGCGTCCAGCGCTTAGGGTCAAGATCCCAGTAAGTATGCTCCTTTTCCAGGCGATAACGAAGATGCCCCACGTCCACATAGAGGTGAGAGCCACCCTTGCCCGTTTTCGTCAGAGTCCCGCGCACGTATGCGGCAGACATTTTGATTTGGGCTGAAATAACCTCACCAAATGGGCTATTGTTGACATGCTGACAAAATGTGTCGGTCGCGTCAATCTGCAGTCGGGAGTCGCTCTGGAAGATGTTGTCCGCGAACTCTCGCCACAAGATGTGCTGTGGCTCAGCGACTGACGCCCATGACCAAGAAGGGTTAGTTGTAGTTTTTGGTGGTGATTCCTCGCCTGTGGGGGAAATTGTTGAAGCTCCAGACCAGCACAGTGAGCGCGGAAGATCTTCTAGCCATAGCCCGGCGAGGTAGGTAAAGCCCGTTGCCTTCTGCATCTTTCTCGCGATACCCGCCAGAGCAATCAACCGATCACTTTCTCTTGTCAGACGTAGTTCGGAGTACTCTTCCACAGCCTGCATCCAGAAATCGAGAGCACTCTTGGTCACAGCCCCAGGAGAGCAGGCCTTGCTGAACAAAGCCTTTTTGACATGCGCTCTCCTTTGAGCCCGGAGGGTATCCGAGTGACTATCTCCAGTCACATTTGAAAAGTCCTCGGCAATCCAGTCTTTTGGAGATGCTGGGATGCTCTGCCCACCATTTGATGGCGCAATAGATCCACACTCGCAGTGGTAACGGTGCCGACATTCCCACATGACCTCCGAGACTCCGATATGTATGGTTCTCCTGGACAGCAAGCGCTCTTGAAAGACCCACGCCCTTTCCAACAGTGGATGGCCGCGGATCTCCTCTGTCCATAGCCGGAGGCCGTACAAATCGTGGTGCTGCCGGTCAAATGACCTCCTCACTGACACCACGCAATCGTTGTCTCGATGCCCGCTGATGGTGTATGAATCCATCGAAGCAGGAGTCCGCCTTCTGGTAGGACCTATGTAGCAGAATCTGTCCCGAAGCAACCTTCCGTGGCTATTATCCAGTGCAGATGTTGCCAGACTGAGATAACCAGAAGAGTAGACCTGGGACATCAAAACTGACTGGGTTCTCCAGTCTTCCTTGTCGTCTTGGACGATGCAAAATGAGTCAATCCAGATGAAATGACAGCCCAAAGCACGGACAACCTCGATGGCATCCCTAAATGCAGGAGGAAATTCTTCCCAAGAGATCGATTCCATACGAGCCTGTATATTTGTTGACAGCGTCTTTGGCATTGTATGTGCGTCCTCTTCACTGCCCCAGCGGTGGCTAAGCGTAGCATACTTGGTGTTCCTGTCGAGCTGGACGAGGCCGGAGTCTACCAGACGGGGTGCGTCGGTTATATCGATCAGTCGTTTGGGCAAAAACCCAGAGGGCTCTTGACAACTTGAATGCAGGTCGTCACACTCATGGAGCCTAACAAACAAGTTTGTCAATAAGTATTGTCTGATTTACAGATAAAACCTCACGCACCATGGTTTGACGACGGAGACAAGTCTCTCAACATCGAGCGTTAGAGGTACTTCGGGCGCGAATCCAAAAGCTAGATCAAGCTGCTCAAGACCTGCAATGACTTAGAATTCTGCCCAAACTTTGAGTCTCCGGATCTTGA
The DNA here is from genome assembly GCA_033297175.1 of Cladorrhinum sp. PSN332. Lineage (NCBI taxonomy): Eukaryota > Fungi > Ascomycota > Sordariomycetes > Sordariales > Podosporaceae > Cladorrhinum > Cladorrhinum sp. PSN332. The sequence continues at coordinate 222,108 of MU858829.1, read as the reverse complement.
TTCCAGAATAACTGCGTAGGTAGATGGATACCTTCAGGTGTGTAAAACTCGATAGCGTCAACACTGTCTGGACTGGGACGAAGCCCTCCGGGTAAACGATAGTCGAAGCAGTCTCTCCCCGTGATCCGATGCTGTCGCCAAGCTATGAGGCGTCTCCCAGGCCTGATGTCTAGCTTGAGGTCATACACGCCATTGTCGGGACATGAATCACGGCCTCCATCACAGCCCTCAGGGTGTCTATGGCGCGACTCGGCCCCAACGACCTCAGGATGTTCCCCCCAGGCCCATCGAGCACCTTCCAATATTGCACGACAATTGTCACATCCGGCGACAGACCCAGAGCGAAGGCCGTCGAAAGTTGTCAACCAGCGTCGAGGACCTTTGGTGTTTGACATATCTTTGGGTGTCTCGTAGCTGTCGTAGTCGAGGCCCCGACAGCCTTGGCATTTCTCGGCTTCCATGGTTCGTAGCCTTATTTCCTGCTGATAGATAACGATTTTATGTTTGTGGGAAATTTTAGAGGTTCAAGTGCGCAGCAGCCTCACCGAGCCAGCCAATCCCTCTGCTTTATACCTATCCAGGCGGGAGCATTGGGCCGCGGCCCCGCATTAGGCCGTCGTCCTGCAGTGTAGGTCCATGTTCTGTTGGTCACCTTTGACTCCCAGAAAGGAAATAAGGCAATCCTTCCATCTGCGCATCATTTCCCTCCTGTCATACGCTACGAATACGCCTCCTCAGCCCTGGGCACCAACTTGGGATTCCTAAACCTCACACCCTCGCCCAACCTCAACCTCAACGCGTCATGCACCTGCTGCTGCTCGGCCGAATCATCAATCTCAACCCATGCCACCTCCCCAAGCGTCTTAAACGACTTGATCCCCGCTCCAACATTCTCCAGCGACGCTCCTTCGTTCCCCATCTCCTCGCTTGGCGGCGATGACCTCTGCGCCAAAGCAACCAACTCGGAAATTGAATCCCAGGCCTCCGACGTCTCTCCGTACCACAGCATCCACCCCGTGTGCGCGAGCGCCGCAACCGCATGCAACAACATGATAGCCATACACAAGTAATCGAACCAGCTGCGCGCGGCCATTACGTAGCCGGTGTAAGTGGCGCGCATTGCCATTCTGGTTGAACTTTCAGGTCGTAATGTGGAAGGGAGTGGGAACACCTCGACGGGACCTCCTGGCCGAACAAGCCGCTTGGCGAGCGCGGTGTCGGTGATGTTCCAGTCGCCATACTCCCGTCCGCCGAGAAGAGTGCTGCTGTTTTGATGCATCGTGTTCCCGGTCCGGGAAAGCCCGTCGGCGAAGATCATGGACAGCATCTGCTCGATGGATCGGACCATGACGTCTGGTTCTTTTCCCAGCAGTGTGGCGGGCCCACCGTGCTCTGGAAGGAGGATCAGCTCCAGGAGAGACTCGACGGTGGTCCGGTTGACATTCTTGTACCTGGATGAAGGGTTGGAGGGTATATACGTGTATGGAATTGATGGCGCCAGCTTGTTGTACCATTCAGGAGTAAGCTCAATGGGAGTCATGCTGCCGTCGTTGGGAGGTTTGAAGTCGGGTGTCGTCATTTTGTCTGCGTTCCCGACCAGCAGCTCGGTGCGTACCAAGTTTGTGACCTGCCCCGTGGGAAAGCGGTGCGGACGCATGGTGTACTCGTCATTGGACTCAATCACGGAGCGCGCCTTTGCCCACCGCGCATCAATGCTGCAGGCTATCATCCCCCAGTTGTCTGTCTCGTTACTTCGGCCGATCCTCTTGGCGATGATGAGACTGAGTTTGGACGTCTCGTCTGATTTGATAATTACAGGGATTGCAAGAACGGGCGGGATGGCCTGGGTGTTGTTGGTCATTTCCCAGGTGTCGCCTTCTCGCCTCAGAATGCGCCGGCGCGTGAGAAAGTTGCGCACGGTAGCTGTGACGGTCATGTTGCGGACCATTCGTACTACTTCCCCATTTCGCTCGCCACTAAAGAGCTTTTCGTTGAGATATAGCGTCGGAAACTTGAGCTTGCCCACTTCTGTGAGATCTTTGTACCATTGGTCTTTGGCCGACCCGAGATTTTGCCTGCATGCTGTTCTTACCAGGGGTACGTTGGTGTCGACTTCGTATCGCTTTGTTTTGGCTTCTTGCAAGTAGTCGGGACGGAAGAACTGATGGCTCTTGACGGTGTTGAGGTGGTTGATTGCCTTGAAGTGGAGATCTCTCATTGCATCTTGGAGTACAGCGGTGGGCGTGTGCGTTGTGTATGACCAGGCGTCAATGTTGTCGTCGATTGGAGCAATGTAGTATGCCATCTTGCGGATTTGGGTATCCAGTAGCTCGAATGTAATCCTGGTTAGATCCGAGTTGCTCCACCAGTTTGAGTAGTGGTGATGGAACGTCGAGAACCCGGCTGAGGGACACGAGGGGTCGGTGACTTGTGCTCGGGGACGGGAGCAGTTGAGGGTATCTACGTAGGCTTCGTCGAGTATTGATGGCCATAGCTGGTTTGCGGTTCCTGTCGTGCCAGATATCAGTAAGTGTTAAGTCTTAACAGAGAACGTTTTGCCCACCATTTAGCCAGTACACGCCGCCCCCAGACGAAAAGTCCATGACCCTTGGTATCATAATAATGGCTGCAGCAGGTCCAGCCACCATGGCAAGGATTCCAGCCAACACCAGCAGCCCAACAAACGCAAGCCCCTTAAACCCTCTTGATGGCTGTCTGAAGATTGGTAACAGTCCTCCCCAAAACTCGGCAGACCAAAAGTAGCCAAAACGCTGAAATGACCACCCCGACGCAAGAAGTCCGAGGGGAACACCATCATCAGAAAACAACCTTGCCCGCATGACATGAAAAATGATTGTGGCCATGCTAGCCACAACCAACAGCTCCTGTGTCTTGGCGGCTACCTGCAAGAGTGCCATGCCAAAACTATCGCTCCCGCCCAATCCATGCAGTCTGATACCAATGAAGTACCCACGGATATTGATGAATACAAGCCCTATCGACACGGCAGCGGGAAGGAGATGGACGGCGCATCGTGCAAAGGCCGCCCAGCGTGACTTTCGTATCAAAATCTTGGGAGACTCCTGGCCGCTGGTGAAAGTGTCAAACCCAAGAGCGGGGAGCATGTTGCCGAAAGCTGTTCGTGTTGAAGCACGGCTACCCTTGAGTCGATGCATTGTTAACACGTCCGAAAAGAAAAGAGGAAGAAAAAGAGAGAGAAACAAAAATTGAATTACACCCTGGACGGGCTGCCAAAAGGGATAACATGAGAAAAGAAAACTACAATTCTTCAATCGGGCATAGCGTTCCTCATATACACACTCAATCTGTCGCCTGTAACTCCAAGCCCCAAAGTCCGAGCATGTTTAGGTTTTCTATGCAAGTTGAGCTTATGCTACCCAAAATCCGAGCTGACGCAAGGGCGTCCCTGAACAATGAGCCTCAGCAAGCAAGTCAGAAATCCGGTTCAACCAAACAGAGTTGCAGTTGTCTGAATCCTTCGCCTCATCGTGGAGCTTGGCAATAAGTGAGTGGGGCTAAGGAAGAAAATCAGGGGGAAACAATGTTACACAAATACCACTCCTGAACCCCCCTTGTCGAAAATCCTTCTACACAAAGATCCTCATCAAGTTTGGGGGCCCAATGTCCCTGAAAACGAGTGTGAAAAGCAAAATATGAAAGCCCAAACCAGTTACCATCATGGCCCAACGACAAACGTGGAAACAAACACCAAGAAAACAAGTCCCATGTGTTGATGCTGTGCAGTGTGGGGTTCATCAGGCATCAATGCGTGCTTGGTAGGACTAAAGCCCGAGATCAAGGTTCCAGTGTCAGCCACCTCAAAACTTACCCTTGCTTCCATCTAAATGAGGGTCACCAGCATCTCTTTGGTGCTTTTGGGTGTGTAAACGGTATCAAACCAGGTGTTCCTCTGACCCCAGCCACTGTAAGGCTTGCCCCCTCTAAATCATCTCCACACTCGTTTGCCGCTGTCAGGGCGAGAAGGGTATTGGAAAGTTGCAGTCCGTTCCCCCACTAACTCGTTGCGGAGTACTGACAGACCAAAGCAATCCTTCTGCGAGAGTTTCCCGCCAGAGACGGGCCAAATACTTATTCTTCAATAATTGCGCCGTGTCCTTGGCGCAGCCGGATAGAGCAGGAAGCTTGTCCGCAGCGTGTGTGAGGTGTAGCTTGGAGTAATTAGTGGGTCACCGTATTTCGCCAGTGTTTACATGGCTGGAATCGATGGGACTGTGCTGGTAATCGCAATGATCTATCAATTGGCTAGGGATAGTCGGGATGCTGCATTCTCAAGTGATGATTGGCTGAGGGTGTCCATTTCTGGCCGTTCTAGGTAAGTAGGTTCCCCCAAAAGTCGGAACCGAACACTTTGACGTTACGTTGAAGGATCGAAGAGCTTGTTCAAGTTAAGGTTCAAGGGGTTGGTAGCCAATCAGAACGGCCAGAAGAAGGCATCCATGACCACCGCGGAGAGTCGGAGACGGTCAACTTTGAGCATGGATTTCAGGCAGCTGAGCAGCGGGCATAAAAACCCCAGACCTTCACCTAAACTACCTCACTCCACGCAACCTGCCGATCAATCATGGAAATCAAATCCCAACCCAGAATCACCGGACTGCCTTTCGAGCTTATCCGGCACATATGTTCCTTTCTGCAGCCAACCTGCGTCCCAGGCCAACCTTACTATCCTTGCCGGGAGTGTAGCCGCGCGCGGCCTGGATGCTTCGAGTGGTATCAAGGCCAAATCGACGTCTCCCGACTCTCACGCACCTGCAAGCGCCTTCGAGACATCATCCAACCCCTCGTATTCCTCTGCTTTTCCGACAATGGCAAACACCAAGTCCGCCGGCTCGTACGCCTGGCGCGAACGCTCATCGAGCGGCCCGACCTCGCCCAACACATGCGGTTCCTGATGCTCGGCGACCCGCTCGGGATCAGACAGCTCGACGAACTAGACAATCAATTCATCCAAGACACCATCACACAACAGATCCGCCTCCCGCCCCTCCCAGACCACTGGAACACAGACGGCGACCCACAATACCGCCTGATTCCCCTCGAAATAGCCCTCGTCCACACCCAAAACCTCCAATACCTCCGCATTCCCCTCGACTACGACTGGCAGCTCAATCTCCTCAGCCAGCTCCTCCCGACCAGCCGTTTCTCCCTTCCAGCACTTCACTCTCTCGAAGTATTCCACTTCTTCATAGCCGGCGACTGTTTCAGCATCTCCTTGGACGCAGTGGAAACCATCATCGCCGCAGCACCAAACCTCCAAGCCTTATCTCTCCCCTCTCCCAACGCCGACAGCAGCAGCAGCACCCTTCCCCCGCTGTCCAATCTCCGTCAGTTGGACCTGCAGCAAGACTGCTCCATCAGTCCAGAACTCCTCAGCCAATTGCTTTCATCAGCCCCAAAACTCGAAGCGTTCGCGCTGCACTGGGACGCGGCAGGCGACGGAGACGATTACTGCGTTGCGGACGCGTGGCAGGCGCTCGCGCGCCGCGCCTACGCTCTCAAAGAAATCTGGCTCCACGTGAGGGACGATGCCGAGGTCGGACCGCCGGGAGAAGGGGACGATGATGTTACTATTAGCGCTGGCATGGAGAACTTGAAGGATTTCGTAAACTTGGAGGTGCTGAAAGTTAATCAACATGCTCTGAATGCTTTGATGGACGCGTTCAGGAGGAAGCGTCATGCCGGCGATGGGCAAGTTGGGAAGGTGGATGATTTGCTGGTGGGGTTGTTGCCGCCTTCCGTCAGACAAGTGACGTTTTGGAATCTGTGCGGGTGCGGTATGAGGGAGGCGATGCTGAGGTTCGCGCGGGCGGTGGGGGAGCGTCCAGAGGGGAGGTATCCGAAGCTGGAGAGTGTCTTTTTGGCGCGGGGCGAGGGGTCCGACTATGATGGGCTTGATGAGTGGCATACTGCAGGTGATTGGGAGGCTGTGAAGAGCGAGCTGGTGGAGGAGTTTGCGAAAGGGGGGGTAAGGTTTGAGGTCGAGTGGGATAGTTTGGGGTGGGATATTAGTTCGCAGTGGACTGGTCTACTATTTTGATAGTACCTATCTAGGCTCTGGGGAAAGACGGTGCTCGGATTGAATGGCGCCTGTCGGGTTCCATCACGAGCTGGAGAGGCGGCATAGAATGAATCCATGGACAAGCTAACGAAAGCCACTCATGCAATCTGAAGAGCTCGGTAGTGTGGGATCCATGCTGTAATTCAACCCAGCTAACACCGAATCCAAACTTGAATACATCGGCAGCTTCCCTGCGGTTCTTTCCAACTGCAAATACAAGTACACCTCCCGCATCCTGCATCTCTCACACTGTCCGAGTCTCTCATCACAAACACCACCCCTACTTACACTGCGAATACCACTGATTCCCAGCCTGACAAGTCCCCTGCTGGCAACAAGTCGGCCCCGACCACCCCTGGCCGCCACACTGTCCCCACATAGGAGCGCAATTCCCATTCCCTCCTCCAGGCGGCGTCGTAGCACTCGGCACCGCAGCGGAACTGCTAGTCGAACTAGGAGAAGGGCTTCCGCCACGAATATCCCCGTGCGCGTTCCTAACCAACATCTGCGCATACTCATCAAACCAAGCCCCCGCAGCCGGCGCCCCCGCCATACCGCAAGTCCCATCCGACTCACCGCCAGGCTTGACCCACAGAACCGCATCCACCTCGGCGTTATTGGTACTCGTAGTAAACGGCTGGCCGAACCCGGCGGGCGAGACATTACACCACTCGCCCCATTCTTTCCTCGCTCCGTCTAGCGCCACGCGGCCCTGGTCGATGATGAATTTTGTCGGCAGGCCACGGGCGCGAAGGGCGTTTCCTAGGGATGTCGCATAGCGGGATTCGTCGGCGGACGGGCTGCCCGAGGTGTAAGGGGGCGGGTTGGCGGTTGAGAAAGGGTTGTAGTTTGAGACGTTGGAGGAGTAGCCTCTGATGCGGGCCGATGTGCCTGCTTTTTGGAGGATGGTGGATACTTCGGCGGCGGCTGGGGAGATAATCAGCGTGTGTTCGTGTCTTCGTGGTTTTTTGCAAAGAATGATTTGGACTTACTAGGCGCGAGGTTATCCTGCCAGCCGAGCCAGCCGCCGTTGGCCACGTCGAGGTAGAGGTGGATGTTGCTAGCTTGGAGCTGCTGGATGGCGTAGGCGATGCCGTCCTGCTGGGGTCCGCGGGCGTTGCGGCAGAAGGCGGTTGTGCCGGTGACCATGTTGCCGATCGCATCCGGTTCGAGAACGACAGCGAACTGGAGGTCTGAGGCGGCCTTGAGCTTCTGGGCGAACGGCTGGACATACTCGGTGCGATACCGGTTAAGGCCGTTCTGGCTCAGGCTCAGCTCGCCAGATGAGTGGCCGGCGCTGCAGTCACGGTCCGGGAGGTTGTACAGAACTAGACCAACGATGGGCTTTTGGCCTGCAGCCTGGGCGGCACGAGCATCCCGGATGGCATCGTCGATATCCCGGAGGAGAAAGATGTTTGAGATCCAAACGAAAGTGCCGACGCTGTCCTGGACGTATTTGACTTTGGCCGCGTTGGTCTGGTCGCCGCGGGAGAGGAAAGCCTGACGAGTTTGTTCAAGCGAGTTGCTGTACTTTGGGTTGACGAACAAGCTGCGGCCAGCGAAGGGGTTGCCGGACTGGCGAGGTTCAAGGGGAGAGGCGCCGGCCGTGGCGAGCAGGCCGGCGAGGATAGCGTGGACGAGGTACATGTTTGTCAAGAGCTATGGAGAATCTCGAAGCCCGCCTGGTGTCGACGTCTTGATAACTAGCTCGGAGGCATGTTCAGCTTTAAATACTATTTTGTGCCTTGTAGCAGCTCTTTGTCGGTCGTCAAGCCCCGGGAAACATCCCGTGAGTCCCGAGAAGTGTGGACTCCATCCCCGATGTAAAAGGGCCGAGGCCCGCTTCGGGTACGGACCTAGGACATGAGACTTCCGTGTCGTCTACAAGTCTATGCTTCTACGACTTCATAGGGTTGCAAACCAGACCCTTGCTCATTGGTCACGGAGTCGGCTTTGTGGATCGGCAGCTATGCCGTTAAGGGGAAGAGGTTGCTGTACCCCGGGTCTTGGAGCCGAGCATGGCTCCCCCGATCGAAATGGGCTAAAAACGGAGGAACACGTCCGCGCACTGCTAAGCTGCCAGTGGCGCGCTTAGTGGTCGCGCTTAATGGATCCCAATTTGGAAAGGATTCGAAAACTGCTACAATATCCACATGTGCACAGAATCCACACCCCCTTGACGAAATGCTTTCTGTTTTGTTGTCAAGCTTCAGTTTTCAAACCTTCAAGTCCAGATCTTCACTCCCCCTTTTCCTTCCCCCTAAAGAACCCACCCAGCCTACCCATCAATCCGCCCAATCCCTTCCCCTCACTCTCTTCAACCATCCCACCTCTAATCCACCCAGGCAACTTGCCTTTAATTCTCTCGGTCCCGAACCGTCTATCAACAAGCACGATAGCCGCATAATCCCCTCTGTGTCTGATCGCCCGTCCGATACTCTGATTCACAGCGCGCATGCACGCATTCTCGTAAAACTCCCTCGCTGCCTCTTTGCTCCCTCCCGTGTTGCTCTCAATGTACTCAATCTTGGCTTTCCATTCTGGTGAGTTGATGTTGGGGTATGGTAATCCAACTATCAACACGCATCGGCCTAGTCGGTCTGAAAAGTTGATGCCTTCGGACATTTTACCGCCTATCACGCTTAGGAGAACTGCTCCTTTCTTGCTAGAGGTTGAGGAGGGTGAGAGGATAGAGGAGGAATACTCTGATAGTATCTCATCGCTGGATCCGCCTTTAGTTTCTCGGAATACAGATTTCTTGAGGGCGAGACGATCCCATATTGATTGTGAGGCTCTATCCGGGGTTTGCTGCCAGACTGAGACTACTTCGTCCAAGTAGCCGTAGCTGGGAAAGAAAATGACTACACCGTCTGGGACTATGGAGCAGATGTTGAGAATTGCGAGTCCGAGGGAGCGGATCATTGAGGCACTGGAGCGTTTGGAGAATGAGAACTCGAATGTGTCTGCGTCATCTGTTAATCCCGCTGCGTTGGCAGGCTTGGTTGATGATAAGGTCCAGACACAGAGGTTGGAAGGGGGGATGACGTGGCCACAGCTGAGGGTTGTGATTTTGTCGTTGGGGAGAGAAGGGAAGAGGTGGGCTTTGTAGTCGTTGAAGGGAGACATGGTGCCGCCTGCGAGGATGACGGCTCGGGCTGAAGAGGCGATAGAGGAGAAGGCGTGAGTTGGGGAAAGAAGGAGGTAGGAGAGTTTGATGTCCGCCGGTTGGGAGGGAGTAGTTGGTTGAAGTTTCTCGTAGAATACTCGGCCCTCCGTGCTTAAGTTTGTGAGAGCCATCAAGAAGGAGACGAGTGTATGAAGGACCGGTGAGGAGGGCGACGACTTTTTTGCTGGCTCGGCAGAGTCACGGTCTTGCTGTTGGTCTTCTGCGTGGCTGACATAACTTTCGACTTTGTATGCCAGTTTCGATTCCTGAATGTACTGGATCAGCTTGAAAAGGTTGATCTGGTCGGCTCCTCGGGCTCTCAGAAGGCTGTTGCTGTCGGCGACTCCATGGTCGCCCTGGTGCAAGTCAGTAAGCATCAAACATTCAGGAGAACCAAGCCAAGACGATTACATACGTTTACCTCCAAGTGCCCATTTAACCACTCGCTCAACGACTCGATCACCTTCCCAACCTGTGCTACCATAACTCTGTTCTCTCCCTTCAGCTTCTTCCCAAACCGCTTCACATACACGCCCAACATCTGTCTGGCCCTCCTCAGCTCGCTCAGCCTAATCTCGGCGGCATGGACATTCGCCACAGCATCCATGATATTGTGTGCCTCGTCAATGATCACCACGTTTCCCTCCAACTTGATTCCCAATGCATCTCTCGCGCTCTTTTGCAATAACAGTGGATATGGCAACGTGATTACCTCAGCGCCAGGTATTGCCGTCCTTGAGGCATAGTACGGACACACCTGCACCTCCTTCCCAATTCGATACATGTCTTCGATATCTGGCACCGTCGCCAAGGCTGTGTCTCTGAACTGATGTGTCTGCTTGAGATTCTCTGCATTGGGCATGAACTCGCACTTGTTTTTCGATTTTGACTGCTGTAATTCTGTACACCTGTCATTGATTGCTGATAATGAGCCCAACCTCGAAACTGAAGGGTTGATGCACAGCTTCTGCCGAGAAGACAATGTTATCTCCTTGACCGTTTCTTTTGTCGTTTCTTCTCCACTACTCAGTAGAGTGGACGGTATCGATGGTGGGAACTCCGGTCTTCTCAACTCAGCGATAAACTGGGTAAGTTGTGAATGCGTCCGCGATGTATAGTAAATCTATCTCAGTCGTTAGCTTCAACCCTCCCACTCTCATGTCGTTTCCACATACCTTTATTTCATCCTCCCCCTCCCCCTCTTCCTCCTCATCATCCCTCTTCCCTATCCAAGTCCCACCGCCCAACCCAACCTTGGCCAACATCATCCTCGTCTCCTTACTCAACCCCCCTGCCCCATCATTCTTAGCCTCCTCCCCATCCTCCCAATCCCCAATCAAATATTCATCCTCTTCGTCTCTATCCTCATCCGCCTCCCTATCCCCACCATCAACCCTCACCCTCTTCCTCTCCCTCCCAACCATAACCCTCCTCTCCAACTCCTTCTCCCTCTCCCTCAACTTCGCCAACCTCTTCTCCCTCTCCTCCCACTTCCTACCCAGCTCCTCCCTCCGCCTCCTCAAAGCAACCTTAACCATCCATTCCGGCTCTCCTTCCATCCCTTTCATAGTTGTTTGAAGCGAAGCCTCATATTGCGATCGTTTATGGTCGCGTAGCCACGTCAAAGCTGAACAAATCAGAGACAAAGATTTGCCGGTACCGGTGGGAGATTCCAGAATACCGATTTGGCCGTGGCCCTTTTCGAGGACGGAGTAAGCTGCGCGCATGAAGTCCAGTTGAACGGAGTAGGGCGTGTAAGGGTGGTGGAAGTCGGTTTCTTCTGAGTCGCCGGCCATTTTTGTGGGAGTTGTGATTGGTAATAGATTGGCTGTTGTGACTTTGTTGTTGTTGTGTGTTGGTGGGAAGGTCGTCGAATAAGGTGGTGCTCGGAACTTCAATGCAATAAAAGTCGACGTTCTGAGTTTCGGGGATAGAAGGACAAAATTTTATGATGAAACAAAACTGCAGAAAAGATTTACACGAACAAAATGTGACTTTTCCTATTTTTGAGGATTCTCGTGGATTGGTTGTGAGATGAAACCGTTATTGCTCAAATGAGGAAGCTGTGACATGCAACTTGCTGGTGTCACGTGAGACGGCAACTCAACATCCAGAAAAGGGGTTCGACATCTTGTCAAATTGGAGACCAGAGGCAAAGGGAATACAAAGATGGATGACTCGGGTATCTATTATTGTATTTTTCTACAGATTTCTCACGCCGGTGATGCATCGCCTAAGAGACAAACGCCAGACCAACACCCAAGGGATTACTTGTACAATCAATGCATGTGCATCTACTATTCCATGCAAACCACCAAAACTCCGGTCATGATTCATATCGTATGCTTATTCCTTTAAAAGATCCATCTCGTCTTCCTCGGCATCGTCATCGCTGCCCTCTGAGGTCGTTTCCATGCCCATACGCAAGAAGTTGGACTTCAATGCTTGCTTCGCGGTTATGCGCTTCTCAGGGTCAAGCTGCAAGCACATCTCGAGAAATTCCACTGCCATCTTCTCCTCAGCCGAAAGCTTGTCTCCAGAGTCACTACGGCAGGTGCTCCACAGGATGATGCGTTCAAACGTAAATCCATGTGTCCCAATGGTCGGAATGGTCGTCTCAAAATTGCATCCGTGATGTTTCGCTGCCTCCTTCATTTTCCTCTGGCCAAAAATAGTCGAAATCTCAATCATGGCCTCGACGTCGTCTGCCGAATTGAAGAAAGGGAACCGTCGTGACAGGATCGTGAGAAGAATAACTCCAACGCTCCATATGTCGATCTGGGTGGTCTGCTCCGTGCACTTGAAGAGAACTTCCGGAGCACGGAAACCACGCGTGCCAGCGCGGTTGGCTCGTCTGGACGGTCGCGAATCCTGCTTCGGATATCCTGCAGAACCGGTTCTGGGGGGAACAGGGGCTCGAATTTTTCTCGTTTTAGAACAAGCGCAAGGCTTCCACTCGGTCCCTTCTCGCTCGGCCAGACCGAAATCGACAAGAACACCCCGTCGTGACTCGGGATCATACAGGAAATTGGTGGGCTTAATGTCACGGTGCATGATCTTGAGCGCATGTACGCTAGCAAGCGCAGAAAAAAGGGAGCGGAGGTAGATGGCCATGTCTTGCACCGTCATCTTGCGGAAGTATTCCCGAAAATCGGCATGGCGGAAATAGGGCAGAATCGCCACAACCTGGTCCGTCGCCCGAAAAGCTGTGATCAATGGGCAGACGTTTTGACAACCCCGCAGCTCGTAGAGTAGTTCAAGCTCGTTGAGGATGCGGGTCGGAGAGGAGGTGACGTAAATCTTCTTGATGGCGACGAATTTGGGTTTCCGTCGACGCTGAACCTGGTGGCCGTCATGGCTCGAGAAGCTCTTGAGTGGTGGAGGTGTCCATTTATCATCCACCCTCTCCAAGTCCCACGAGTTGTCGTAACTATCGTATTGCAAATCTTCGGCCTTGTAGACGGTAGAAAATGTGCCTAAAGTTGGGGGGAATTGGGTCAGCCCTTTCTTTTCCTGTCACATTCCTGGTTGTACCAAGAAAAAACAAAGCCACATCCAGACAACGAACCTTCTCCGATCCTCTTGATCAATCGGTATTTGAATCGAAACCCGGGAAAGCTGTTTTGGAGCCTCTCCATGTCCTGCTGAATATTGGTGTCGATAACGGGTTCGTCGTCCGAACTTTCCGAATATTCGGACTCTTGGGCTTCTGCCTCCTCAGGTTCAGCATCTTCGTCGTCGCCTTCCTCCCGGTCTCGGAGAGCCTGTTCGTTCATCTCGGCGTCTTCAGTGGAGGGGGCGTCCTCGTGGATGCGGAAGGACTGGCTCGGACGCCGTCTTGTACCCATTGAGGTCGCCATTTTTAATAAGCACAGGGAACAAAAAGGAATTGAATCCTTTCAAAGACCATGCATGGAGTAACGGAGCCAACCTTGGAAGCTTTTTCAAGAATTGTCCAAAGGTCCAAAAGAAGATACCGAGAGAAAAAAAACCGAGAGCCTGGAATTGGAAATGCCGTCGACGTGTAACCTGGAAGACGCTTTGAAGTCGGCCAATTGGGAATCCAATCCAGTGCACCGGTTGCTGGCTGTCAACAGTGACTGCGGCCCGCCCAAGCTTGCATTAATTTGGCGGTCTAAACCTTCTGGAAAAGGCGCTGAAGTGCAAGACACGGCCTTGACAGGTGTGGAGGGGCTGTGCACGGACCTAAACGCGATGGAAAAGGTGGGACGCGACTGGCTGGCCCGCACAAAGTCAACAAACAATTGGGCAGTTGCCAGGGGCTCCCCCACCGCAAAATCGACAAATCGAGAAAGAGGGGACCCAAACAGCTTGCTCGGGCATTTGCGACACTGTTTCCGCTCTTGACTTTCCCCGGATTTTTGGGAATTTGCGACAAGCCACAATTGACACCCGAAGTGGTGCAGGTGACCGGCGACATTGACGGCATTTTTATCGTTTTGTTTTCTCTCGAAACGAATTATAACAACTCCGCACAATCGACAAATACCCAAACCCCAGTCGTTGTCCACCATGGACAGCGTCAGCTTCGACATCAACAATGCGCTCAAGCATTACATGAGCGACCCCGCGGCGATACCAACACCAGAAGCCGACAGTGCGCTGGTCGACTGCGAGAACGAGCCCGAGTCCCTCACAGACAATGCTATCGTTAATGCTGTGCTCAACCCGATCGTTGACGCCATCGCCGAGAACCCCGATGCCATCACAAGAAGCCATATCTTCGACTCATTACAGTTTTTACTAAAGTGTGCACCCATTTCTTCCCTCCCCTCGTCTTCTTCTTTTTCATCTTCTTTCGTCGGGACGGGATCACCCACTCCCGCGAGGCATGTGCGCCGTCGCGAGTGTCCTCTTCCTAGGCAAGATAACCATATAAAAGAACCTGTTTCTGAGCTGTTCAAACAATCCAGGTATACCTCCTTCCTCTCGGCACATGCGCTCAGCAAAATCTTCGATCTCCTCACTTCCGGTTTAGCCACCGAGGCCGACGTGGTTCACCATGATCTCGAATCCGACGAACAGGAACTGGTCGCCCACCACAAGCAACTTCTCGAGATTTACGGTTTCCTTTTGCAATGGACGATCGCTGCGGTGGAGACCAAAGCCGCCGAGAAATCATCAACAACAGTCTCAGTGCGAGGCCGCGGCAAACCAAAGGGCAAAAAAGGACTTGGAAACGATGCGGCATGGGACTCCTCGACTCAGCTCGAGACAGCCCTCAACACCATGTGCAAAGTCTTGCGCTTGAAGCTGGGCAAGATTTTTCTCACCACCTCAGAGCGAGATACCTTCATCTCGTTACTTACGCGACCGGTGTATATGGTACTCGAAAGCGAACAGCGAGTGAAGAATACCAGCATCCGCATGCATGCATTCAAGGTGTTGTGCGTTGCGGTTAAGCATCATGGCCATGCCTACGGTGAGTTTAATTTGAATTTGCTCTGGTTCATCTCTAACCCAGTTTAGCTGCCCAAATCTCCATCGTTCAGAACTTGACCTATTTCGAGCACCTTTCTGAACCGATGGCCGAGTTCCTCCACATTCTGGCGGAACAATACGACTACCCACAACTGTCTGACGAAATTCTGAGAGAGCTTAGCAATAAGGAGTTCAACAGCAACGACACCAAGGGCCCAAAATCAGTTTCGACTTTCATGGTCAAGCTTTCCGAACTGGCTCCCAGATTGGTTATTAAGCAGGTCACTCTGTTGGCTAAGCAGTTGGACAGCGAGTCCCACACTCTCCGTTCTGCTCTTATCGAAGTCTTTGGCAACATGCTTGCCCACCTCAGCAAGTCGGACGAGAGAGGAGAAAATCACAAGACCCAGATGAACGCCTTCTTTGACGTCCTTGAAGAGAGATTCCTCGACATCAACCCGTATTGCCGCTGCAGAACCATGCAGGTCTACCTCAAGATCTGTGCCCTCGAGCAAAAGTTCCCCAAGCGCAGGCAAAAGGCCGCCGAGCTTGCTTGCCGAAGTCTCGAGGACAAGAGCAGTCATGTACGAAGGAACGCGATCAAATTGCTTGGAACCCTCATTCGAACACACCCTTTCACTGCTCTCCATGGAGCCCAGCTGGCAAGGAAAGATTGGCAGGAGCGCTTGGATAAGGTCGACGCGGAGCTGGATGCTCTGAAGCCTCCAGTTGATGCGCCTGGTCTCGATGGCAATGACCAAACCGCCGTGGATACCCAGCTGCTGGACGATGCCACTCAAATGGACATAGGCCAAGGCGAGGATCAGCCCCAAAAGACACTTGCCGAAATGACCGACGAAGAAAAGATTGCGGCCGTTCGGAAAGCCCAAGAGGAGGCTGCCACGTCCGAAGCCATCGAGAAGCTCACTCTCACCAAGAGATACTACAGCGAGGCACTCAAGTTCATCGATGTGCTTCATGAGGCAACCGGTACCGTTTGCCAGCTTCTTGGCTCCAAGAACAAGAGCGAGGTGATTGAGGCAATGGACTACTTTGAGATTGGAGATGCCTACAACATTGAGCAGAACAAGGTCGGCATCCGCCGAATGTTGAGACTAATCTGGACCAAGGGCAACAGCGACGAGGGCAAGGGTGTCCAGACCCATCTCATCGAATGCTACAAGCGTTTGTTCTTCGAGGCACCCGACAGCTTCAGCCCCAACGATGCCGCCAACTACATTGCCCGAAACATGATCTCGCTGACCTTCGGCGCAACCCCAGCTGAGTTGACTTCCCTGGAGCAGCTTCTTAGCACCATGATGAAGCAGGGCATGATTCCCGACATTGTTGTTGCCAAACTTTGGCAAGTCTATGGTGTGCAAAAGCGGGAGATCTCGAGGAAGCAGAGGAGAGGCGCCATCATCGTTCTCGGTATGCTCGCCACTGCTAGCCCGGAGATTGTGGTTGGCGAGATGGAGACGATGTTGCGTACTGGTCTTGGTTCACATGGTCGTGCTGATCTGCAGCTTGCCAAGTTCACCTGTGTCGCTCTTCGCAGAATCAACCCCAGCGGTCGCCAGGCCAAGGACTCTCCCATCAAGTTCTCGAGATTGTCCAACGACCACGCGGTGTTGGCCAGGCTTGCTGCCATCACCGAGGTTCCCTCAGACAGCAAGGAATGGTTTGGTGTTGCTGAGCAGGCCATCAACGCCATCTATGCTCTATCGAGACATCCCGATGTCCTCTGCTCGGAGATTATTCGCCGCAAGACGAGGGCCGTCTTTTCTCCCGCGTCGTCCCGCCCAGCCTCTCGAGATGAATCACTCTCAGTCGCAAGCCCTGCCGCCAGCAACGAAGGAGAGGAAGGGGCTGACCCAACGGTGATTCCTCCACCAGCAACACAAGAGCCACCTTCCAGCCCGGCCAAAAAGCAGAACAAGGACAACACTGTCGCCCTTTCGCAGCTCCTTTTCATCGTCGGTCATGTCGCGATCAAGCAAATCGTTCACCTCGAGCTCTGCGAACTCGACTTTAAGAGACGCAAGCAAGAAAAGGAGAAGTCTGTTGCTGCAGCCAAGGAAGCATCCGCACAGTCGGCTGCCAAGACATCGGGCCGCAAAGGCAAGGGCGCGGCCGCTGAGCCTGCCAAGGAGGACGAAGATGCAGATGAGCTTGACCTCATCGGTGGTACGACCGAAGATGACTTCACCGAAGCCATGGCGCACATTCGTGAGCGGGAGTTGCTCTACGGTCCCTCTTCCATCCTTGCCATTTTTGGTCCCATGGTCTCAGAAATCTGCGCCAACAATACGACGTACAAGGACCGCGGTCTGCAACAGGCCGCTACCTTGTGCCTTGCCAAGTTGATGTGCGTCTCTTCAGAGTACTGCGAGGCCAACCTGCCCCTCCTCATCACCATCATGGAGCGCTCAGGAGATGCCACGGTTCGCAGCAACGCCGTGATTGCTTTGGGAGATATGGCAGTGTGCTTCAACCACCTCATTGACGAGAACACCGACTTCTTGTACCGCCGTCTTGCGGATCCTGATCCGTCTGTAAAGAGGACGTGTCTCATGACGTTGACTTTCTTGATCTTGGCTGGTCAGGTGAAAGTCAAGGGTCAGCTGGGTGAGATGGCCAAGTGTCTCGAGGATGAGGATAAGAGGATTGCGGACCTGGCAAGAATGTTCTTTACTGAACTTAGCACCAAGGATAATGCGGTGTATAATCACTTTGTTGACATGTTTAGTTTGTTGACGACGGATGTGAGGATTGACGAGGAGAGCTTTAAGAGGATTGTGAGGTTCTTGCTTGGGTTTGTTGAGAAGGTTTGTTTTGGAGACCGAGGAATGGCGGGAGTATCGATGCTGACCGTGACGAATAGGATAAACATGCCAAACAACTCGCCGATAAGCTTGCGGCTAGGTTACCGAGATGCGATACGGAGAGACAGTGGAATGACGTCGCGTTTGCTTTGGGTTTGCTGCAGCATAAGAATGAGGATATTACCAAGTTGGTGTCGGAGGGGTTCAAGCTGGTCAAGGCTTCTGCTTGAAGGCAAAAAGTTGAGAGATTCTGGGAAGGAGGCATATAAACATGTTGCATGGCGAGGCGTCTGGCGCTGGCTCTCTCGCTTGTTTGGAAGTTGTTTTGTTTTCTTTCTTGTTGGGTTGGCTGTTTGGAAAACGACCAGTTATTATGAACAATATACTTTTCAAGGTTCATGTTTCAAAGCAATGCCCTGAGCAAGAATTTTTGCCGCTACGTTGATTGCACTTCCAGGTTCTCGCCTCCTGCCGCCCCATGTTCTCCCTACTTCCTCTTCAAGATCGTTGGTGTATTGGTGACGAAAAAAGAATAAAAAAAGAATTGTTGTAAGATCCAACAGTGGACCCACATCACATACTTCCCACACACAAGCACCCCAAGGGAAAAAAAAAAAAAAAAAAAAAAAAAAAAAAAAGTCAAAAAGACTCTTGATCACCATCGTTGATCGGGAATTGAGCCCGACGTGGGGGTCGAACCCACAACCTTGAGATATTATTATTCGGAGTACTCCTTAAGAGTCTCACGCTCTACCGATTGAGCTAGCCGGGCAGGCTAGATTCTGTGCTTGTTTGTCTGTTTGTTTGTTTGTTTGTTTGTTGCAAGACTGGACAGGGGAGAGGGGTTTAAGAAAAAGGCAACGTTTTGTGGACCCAACAATAACGGACTGACTCGAACTCTCTTCTTTTTCTTTCTATTTTCTGCCCTGAAAACCTTTTTTCTCATTCTTGAGCTTTCTTGGCTGTATACATTCATTCCCCTTCAACCCATCCATACTTCCACTACCTCCCCACTTATTTGGTAACATGCCCCGGGAGAGCAGTAAAGGTAGGTCGGACATATCTTTTATTTCACAATCCGTCAGCCAGATCCTAAACAACAGCAGGATAAAAGAGCAAGTATAAAACATACCTGTCAGAGTTGTAAACCTTAAAGTTCTTGCCCAACAGCTCCTTCTCGCGGGCCTGGTCGGCAAGGTGTCTGCGGACGAGATCGCGGTCCTCCTCGGCTTGGAGGAGGGGGATGAGGTGGATGCGGGACCACATCTTCTCGCGGGCCATCTCACTTTTCGGGGGTGTTAGTATATGAGGAAGGAAAGGGGTGGGGGGAGAGGCAGCATACTTTTGTTCCCTGATGCCGACTACGAGCTTGTACCATCCGTAAAGCATGAGTACGCCGCCTGCGGCCATGAGTGGCCCGGGGCGGAAGAGACCGCGGGAGGGGAGGTTGCGCTGGAAGAAAGGGGGGGTGTTAGCCAAAGTTCTGTTCTCAATGTTCCAAGCTCGTCCCGTGTTCTCGTAGTCCTTTTCTTTAATGGGTGTCGGGGGTTGAATGGTCGCCTGCTTTGCGGTCGTAGATCCCTTCTCTTTCCGTGTGCCCAGCTGAAGAACCAATTTCAGCGCCCCCTTTGAACCGGGCAGCGCATGATGCTATGTAGCGTGTGTCCCTTCTCTTCTGCAGACCAAGCTTCGCCCTCCTCTTGCTGTTTTGTCCTCAATGCTTTGCAACGTCCCTCCAAGCCAAGATCGCGAAACCCCAAAAGCCTCGACAAACTCCAGCATTCTAGTCGCTTATTCCTCCGCATCAATTTTCATGTCGTCGTCGCCCTCGTCGCCCTCGTCGCCCTCGTTGCCCTCGTCGCCATCGTTGCTGTCATGTCGTCCCGTTCTCGTCCACCAATCTCCACACAACCATCCCACGCCCACGCCCAATCGTCCTCCTCCTCCTCCTCCCACCAACATAACAAATTCCCACATACCTTATACTGAACGGCGTCATAGCCGCCAGTCGGCGGCATATCCTGCGGCATCTTGGCTGTGTGTATGTGATTTCTCCTCGCTCTACGACATCAATTAGTCCCTCTGTTCCTCCTCGTTAAAGGATCGGCATTTAATCGCTGGAGAATGTCGCACCTGCGTTTGTTGTTGTAGGAGAGAAAAGAAAAAGAGCGCAATTGGCTCTGCAATCGCGCAATCGAGGGTCGTCAGGAGGGAATGTTGTTTGCCCGGGGGGGGGGGGGGGGGAGGCTGAGAATGGGCAAGAGAGTGGTCCGGAAGCTCTGAGCTCGAATTGACGTTGCTTGCTCGCCTTGGCAGTCTGGCGGGACCGGGGCCTTGAGCAAGGTGGTGTGGATTACATAACACCCCGCTTGCTAAACGTACCCCTAATCATCTCATCACACACGCCCTCCCTCGTCCTCACCACGAGACATCGAACACAACAAGGACAAGACTCAGGTGGGTTTAAAAACTTTATGCCTGAAAAATACCCAGCTACGGGCTAAATAAATACATACACATGAACGCGGCAAAATCCAACTCCCCGATCCATCCCGATCCATCCCTCCCTCCCAGAATGAAGTATAAACACCACCTGGAACACCAAAACCCGCTTAATCGTAAAAAAGATTAAGAAAAAGAATTGAAGAATTAAAAAAAAATTCCCCAATCCAATCATCGATGAACACTCCAAGTTGCGGCCGTTTGACCGAAATGGTAATGGCTTAGAAGTCTCAATCTCTAACCCTTCTCTTCACCACCACCACTTCCAGCTGATATCTCCGCCGACGCTGATGCCGCCGCTACAGCCGCAGCCTCCTCCTGCTCAGCAGCAGCAAACTCAGCCTCAAACTCAGCTTCCAGCTCCGCCTCATCAAACTCATATTCCTCCTCATCATTACCACCTTCAGGTTGTTGTTGTTGTTGCTGTTGTGGTTGTTGTTGTTGTTGTTGTTGTTGTTGTTGTTGTTGTTGTTGTTGTTGTTGTTGTTGTTGTTGTTTAGCCATCACAACCCTCTGATCCTGCTCATCCTGTTCATCCCCGGTAACCACAGGCGTCGGCAGACTACTATTATCTCCAGCAGCATCAGCAGCAGCAGCACTTGAATCACCACCACCCTGCTGCTGCTGTTCATACTGATTCCTCAACGACGAGGCCCGTTGACTCTTAGTCCTCCTCAACCTCTTCTTCGCCTTACCGGAACCACTCCCTTCGTCCCCCGTAGTATTATTCGCTTCCGAATCCGTCCCCGTTGCTACCTCCTCAGCATCCTGCTCAGCATGTTTCCTCTTCTTGGGCGTGGGCTGGGGCTTAAGCTCGGGCGGCAGTCTATACTCAGTATCCGTGTCATCCGGGTCATCAGGAAGCCTAAGCACAACGCGTGGATCCCGCTCTTGGACAACCTCCTTATCCCCATCCTCTCCCTCTCTGTCCTCGTCCTTGTCCTCCTCCTCCTCATCATCATCCATATCTTCATCCTCATCTTCCACCCCGTCATCATCGGACGTCCCAGAAGCCAAGAACTCGTTCAACTCCTCATCAGCCGAACCCCAGTTAAAGGTTTTCAAGCCATCAATAGGAGACATCTGCCCGTCCTCCAAATCATCCGGTAACAACGCCTGTTCGTCATCACTCAACCCTTCCTCTTCGCCTTCCACGTCCTCAGCAGTGGTATTAACAAAGTTGAGTTTGAGTCCCTTGGGCTTCCCATTCGGCATCGTTTTTCCTTCTCCTCCTCCTTCCTCCTCACTCAGCAACTCGTCATCTGCGTCGGGGCCCTGTGCTTTAGGAGTAGGACTCCGTTTTGCCACCTGTCCATGATGCCTCCCCTGGTACAGGTACTCAGTCTCATCCACAGCTTGCCACTGCGTGAAGCATTCGGCCAGCCACTCCAACCCAACAACCTTAATATTCTTATTTCTTCGAGCGGCCATGAGCTTATCCGTACCGGGCTGAGCAGTGTTGACGACGAGGTGGGTTACGTCCTTAGTTATTGCGGGTAAGAGTTCCGCGCCGAAGCTCATTATCTGTAAACCGATTTCTGAGCGATAAATGTCGTATCCTGATGGGAGGACACCGGACAGCACAATTTTGTACCCTGCAAGCACCTGGGACTTGAGATTATCCAGAAGAGCTCCAACATCTGGAACTTCAGAATCTGGCTCCTGCTGGGCACTGGCATCATACTCTTCAAAAAAAGTCTTGTGAAGCCTGGTAAGATGCGCTTCAAGATAAACGAGCTCATGATCATCATCAAACAACACCTTATGCCGTTGCGGCAGTGGCGACGATGATCGGGACTCGGAACCATCCTCAGACTGAACAGTTACCTTGTCAGCCTCCTCGTCTTCCTTATCGACCTTGTCCTGAAGCGCCTGAAGCGGCCTTTCCTTGACCTGCTGTTCCAATATCTGCTTCTGCTCCTCGATCTGCTCCTTGGTCACTTCCTCGTCTCCTTTAACCTTGACGGGTGGCTTCTTAACTCCGTTCGTCTTGGCCGATTTGAGGATATCTTGTCTCTTTGGAAGGAAGCTCGAGTTGATATCTCCGATACCCTTGAAAAAATCGAAGGGCGTGACCTTGATGAGATTCGGCCTGTTACGCGGCCAAACGTCGGACCGGTCGTCAATGATCACCACCATGTTTGTGCTGACAGGGAAGAGTCGCTGAAGACTCTTGGCGTAGAGGTTGCCATTTTCGTCCCGACTGATGATGCGGTTGCCAAAGTACTTTTTGTCAGGATCAACTGCGTTTGCTACGCCCTGCGCGTAGTTACGCGTTCCCATGGTGTAGACGTGCATTTCGTACATGGCCGAAATCCTCTTTAGGAAATCCTCAAGGCCGGGCCGCATTTTTATGTAGTACCATATCCGGTCCTTGGGCGGGTCGTCGTTGAGTTGGAAGGTTTTGACAGTCTTGACGGAATCGTAATTGGGGTTCGTCGGATCTTCCATCCATTTCCCAACGGTTGGGTCGATACAAGCCTGGATGACGGTCTGATCCAGATCCACAACCAGGCTGAGCCTCCGGCTGTCCAGTAACCTGCTTTGCAATTCCCGCTCCGTCTTTTGTGCGTGCATCTCGCTGACCGTCAATTGGGTCTGATCGTGCACCATGCGGATCGGGGCGCGTTCGGTATCGCGAGACTCTTGTGCCCAGCTGGTTTCGGTCATGTCCTTTCCGCACATGGCGCAAAGGCCCTGAAACTGAATCTCGTGAGAACACTCCTCCTCAATGACCAAGCACGGCCCATCCTGGCTGATGACTTGACCCTCTCTGATCTGCCACTGTTTGAGTTTGCCATCGGAGGGCGAGTTCCAATGCACAGAAGATGTTTGCTCCATCTCCCATGTCTCGCCGCGAATGCTGTCGCCAACCTCCTTCATCCACTTGAATGAGTATTGAAAGAGAGGTTCTTGCTTCTGGACGGCGTCGCCGGGCGACTTGTGTAGTTTGACGATTGTGATGGGGTACCGCAACCGGTTCCCCAATCTAACTGTTTTGGCCATGGTATTGCTGATGTGTTTGTAAAGATCGGCGGTTTTCAATGATGGTCGGGATCGATTAAGTCTTGGGTTTTCGAGATGAGACTATTAATGCGCAGCCGCAAAAACTGTTAGACCTCGATACCTTGCACAAGACTCAATGCGTGTCTCTTCTCTCTCGGCTTGGTAGCACGTCGTGGGGATGGCATTGACTTCTTACAGAAGGGGAGCTCCCGGTGATGGCGATGGAAGCTGTGACAGGAAACCGAGATCAGGTTTTCTTAAACTGCCCATCGCGCAGAGAGCGCGTTTTGTGTAAGAAGTGGGTGGATTGAGTGAGACTCGAGAGCGAGAATGACGGCGACGACTTTTTTTTTGGTGGATTTAGTTTCCAGGTCGCGATCGCGACTGTCCGGCAAGGTCAAGTTGCTGCAAGCGCTCCAAAGGTGGGGAGCAAAGCTCTCAATTGGGTTTAGTCGATAACTGGTTCGTGGGACGCAGTGACTGTCTTGGCAGCTTCACTTGGTCCAAGCTCGACGGCAGCTGTTTGAAGTGTCGGATGCTGATTGGTGTTCTTGGTCGAATGTGGGGGTAAATAAAGTGGGCTGGGTGGTGGAAAAGTCAAAGAAGCTCGAGCCAGGTTTCCCAGGTTGGAAAAAGGTATTAAAAAGGGGGATGAAAATGCAACTGTTCCCAAAGACAACCTAGAATTGACTTGCAGAACAAGTTGCGCAAAAAAATCCCCAAAGACCGAGAGTTGTGACTCCTCGTGGCGGTACGAAGTGCAAGGCAATGGTGATATGCAGTAAAAAGTGACTTGTATGATGTAATGTTGTTGTCGGTAATAAATAGAGGCTTGGAGATCGGTGACCCAGTTATCAATCAATCAGCAGGGCCAGAGGGATGTGCCCCAAAACTTGGGCGGGATGAGCAGGCCCTTTTGTACCCTTTTTGCTGCTCTGCCCCACGACTTGACCAATCTCAGTTCATGGTGTGTAGCGCATCCCTGTCGACGACCCGCTCTCAGATGTGGCTCACATCTGGTTTCTTTGCCGTTTGCGGGGTTATTTGTGGCTGGTAAAGTGGCTTGATTGGAATTCTGATGCACTCAACCATCTTTCAGTGGGCACCTGACTCGTTGATTTGACTTTCATTGGCGACTCACAAAGTCCACTTTGAGTCTCATTTCCAGTGGGAGCATGCAGTGACCGCAAACCCAATTGTTCTCCTTTTGAAACTCTGTCGGAGATTTTTGAGAGTGGCTGTTTTTTTCTTGTTTTGGTCTGTCTTCTCAAGTGGAGGGTCAACTTGAACCGTGCATGGCGTGACGCAGCCACTGTTCTTGTGTAACCCCCCGCCATCCACCAAGGTCTCCTGACATCGTGACTCGTTGCTCTTGCAGCTGTTGCCTCATTTTGAGCCCCTTGGCCTTCCTAAAAGCTGAGGCGAAAGCGCCAAGTCCATCTAGAACCTTTGTTTCTGCTTTGTTCAACCATCGTCTGTGAAGCTCGGTTGTGGTCTAAGACACGCAGGAGGTACCGATCGGGTAAGGAAGTAGTCATTGAGCGCAGCATTGTTTCTAATTGCAGCATCTCATGGGTCAATGAATGGTCGAGGCGAAGTCCGTCTTCTTGCATGGAATAATCCAACTGGTTAGTCTGACATCCAAGCAAGAAGCCTCAGAGAGTGTCAGCCCGATAAATCATTCCATCAACTTCGCCTATGAACAGCAAGCAGTAGCCAGCGTTAGAGAAAAATAAAAAGATTCTGTGAACATTATTACTCTATAAAACTAACAGACTCTTGCTTCTGTATCCTAGCCATGTCTCGCTACGCCCATTAGGTTTGATATGCAGAACTATTGTACTAAATCCAATGACTTTGAATGAGCAACGAATGACCCCAATTAAGCTGCCTGATCTTCTTTGTCTTCATGATCCAGCCTCTATTATCTCATTAGGTCCCTGAATAGGTAAAAGAAAAGAAGGAAAACAGGAAAGAGCGGTTGTCATGATGCATCCCCCTTGCCTTAGGTCCACGCAGTCGTAATCATTATTTCCTTCTCTGAATCCTCGGTGTTCTGTTTCTGTCCTGTGTAGCTGTGGTACCATCCTAGGAGGACATGCCCATGATTGTTGTCGTACTCATCGTCCCCCGAAAAAAGAAATACCCAAAAAGGAAATAGGTAAGGGCAGCCCGAGTTTAACCAAACATCCAACGCCAAGCGACAACCTGTATAAACCGTTGAAAGAAAACCGGTTAGTTCCCGTCTTGCCTGTCGGCAACCACAACAAGATCAGGTAAAACAATAACAGTGCAATGCAGAAAGCAACGCATGCGGATGTATCTGTCGCCCTCAAGAGCAACCAAGTCGTAATGTCCAGCTGTTTAGGAGAAAGAGGAAACGACTGACATGGGTCACCGAATCGGGACTCAGTACCCCAGCATCTAGTCTTCTTTCTCGTAACAAAGCGGACAAGAAAAACAACAACAGTTTCAACAAAACACGACGCAACGCAGAGCAGAGCAACGCAGTTTCGCAAACCCAAAATGCAATCAACTCACCCCTGCGGCACTCATCGCACCACCTGCTCCCGCGGCGCCCCCCATCACCTTGCTGTCCAATCCACTGCCGTAGCCCTCGCTTGCAGCAAGGTTGAGGTCCCTGAGGTCCGCAATCGTCTTCATGAGGCCGCCATCTGCTTCGTCAATCGTCTCGGCATCGCCGCCAACAAACGTCCAGCTCTCTTCCTCCTCATCATTATCGAGAGCGTCATCATCAGCGGCGGCTGAAGCCTCTGCGGCACCACCGGTGACACCAGCCTCAGGCCGCTGGCGAGGATGGTTCTTCCCTGCCTTGGCCCTGATCAAGTTGGTGGCGTACTCCATATCCCGGTAAATACTCTGAACAGCAGTTTCAACCCCATTCTCCTGTTCTATCTGTTAGCATCTCTGACTGCACGTCATCTCAAATTTGTGTTATCAGAGATTCTTACCTTGCGAATCTGCTCGCCCAAAACCTTTGCCCTGCTAATCATCCTCTCGTCATGCGTCGCGTCCCACAATGCCCTTCCAAACGAACCGCTGCCCCACTTCTTCAAGCAGATCCCGACTCCAAGGTCCTCAACCCGCGATCCAAAGAAGAATTGGTCACCAAAGAAGGGTCGAATGATGGTCGGGATACCAGCTCTCAAGCTGGCTCCTGTTGTGCCACTTCCACCGTGGTGAGCAGCCGCATCAATCTGTTTAAACAGCCAGTCGTGGGGTGCGCTCTGAATCAAGAAGATGGAATCGGGGAACTTGGGCTCCTGGGCTCCAGAACCGGTGGCTTTGTTGTCTTCATCCACCTTTCTCTCACTCCATCCTTTGCTGAGGATACATCTCACATCCGCCTTCTCGACCGCGTCGATAACCTCCTCCGTCATCTTTGCCGGATCAGGCACAATGATGCTGCCAAAGCCTACGTAAACCAGCGGTTTGCCATCCTCTCTGGCCTTGGCGATGAAGTCTGTCAATTCCTTGGGTGGCGTCCACTTGGTGTCCTGTCCCTCATCCAAGAACCAGTATCCTGTGACCCTGATCCAGTCGCTGTAGTCCAATGGTGGGGGCACCACATACGAGCTGAAATTATACAAGAACGGAACCTTGTTGACCTGCAGCTTCTCCAGCGTAGTGCTGGGCAGCCCCAAGGTCTTGTTTCTCCACTTGTTGATTTGATGCGCTGTGGCCCGCCAAAACACAGTGTCGAACATGACGTAGGTAAACCAGTTGTATCCGCCACCCATCTTTTGCCCGGGCATGACGAATGCGTGCGGATATGCTCTAGTACGGGTCCACGGCATAGTGAAGGCACGGAAGTAAGGGATGACAAGAGCTTCGGCGATATGAATGCCCGCCATGGCGGAGGGGGATTCAATGAGGAGGTCGCTTCCCTGGCAAGCCTCCCAAGCCGAGGCAAGCAGGCCATCCAACCACCCACGCATTGTTGCGTTGGCTTCCCTGAGGAAAGCCCACGTAAAAGTACCGTTCTGGATGCAGAGCCGCATCAGCTCGGCGGGATCACCGCCAACTGGCGAGAACTCAATCCCGTGCCCTTCGACCCAGCTTTTAAACTCCATGTGCGTGGCGATGCGTGGCCGGTGGCCTTCCGCCATGAGCTTTTTGCAGAGGGCAATGTAGGGTTGAACATCACCGCGCGAGCCGATGGTGAGGCAAGTGACCTTGAGTGACTTCTTGGGCTTGAAGTTGAGGAAGGAAGCCTTGGGGTCGTCAAACAGAATGGTGGGGGCCTCGGGAATGCACGATGCTTCATGAGGAAGTTGGACTTCGTGATCCGGGAACTCGTCAGCTCGCGCTTCCTGGAGGGCGTCACGTTCCGCCGCGGCAACTTGGGCATCTTCTCTGTCCTCCTGGTCAAGAACGGTCGAGTCGCCGCGCAGAAAGCGGGCCGATTCCAGTTTCTGGTGGACCATGACAGCGCAGTCGTCGCGAAGTTCAGCTTTGTTGAACTCAAAGAAGAGCTCCTCATGGCCGCGAATCACCACCACCAGTCCAGAGTACCCGAGTCTGAAGCCCTTCTGTTTGTCCACATTCTCAATATCCTTGAACGGGAGAATGAGTTTGGTACGAGTTCCAGGGAGCAGGCTGCGGAAGCACATATGACGGGTGCCAATGTATATCTTTCCGTAAAGCGGAAGAACCCGCATGATGTAGCCAAAGTAGGCAGCTTGGAGCTTCTCCGATTCTGGAAGTGCAAAATGGGCTCTGAACCTTGCCTCGGAGTTCGCTCGCTCTTCGGGATCGTCTTCGGTGTCCTCGTCATCTGTTCTCAGACCAACAGGCTCATTGTAATGTTTCTTGCCGCCTTTCCACATGCCTGATACCTTTTCGACATATCCCATGGATTCCGTCGCCAACAAGTTACTCATTCGCCTAGATTGCTGATCCAAGAACCCCATCCACGCGTTTGCCTTTTTGAAGGGGAAACTGCCCATAGCTGCAATGCTTTGTAATGTCGGAGTAACTGGAACACCTTCTGCTGTCCCCGGACGTTGGCTTGTGGACTGGTGAGGCACGACCCTTACCGTTCCTGGTGCCCCAGCTCGCGTAGGTGATGCAATACCCTGAGAATCTTGTTTACGACGTTGAGACTCAGTTCGCTGAATGGTAGGTCGATGGAAAACATCGCTACCCCTCAAGATCTGGCTCGCCGATGGATCCTCAGTACTTTCAGACGCAATGAGCGCCGAGAAACTTGCTTGGCTAGGGTCTTCCAAGCTCTGCACGTAGGAATCACTGCTCTCTTGCTTCTCCTGCTCGATCTGGCTTTCGGTCATGCGATTTTTGCTGAAAGATCGACGGCTGTCACTGAAACTTCGTCGTGGCGAATGTGGGTGTACGAGGGTCTGGCTGGCATCAATACTGCATCGTCTGAAGGGGCGCATAGCATCAAAGCTGAGTCGAGGGCCTTCACAGCTGGGCCGGGGACTCGGCGAGTGGCGATTCGGCGAAACGGGAGACAAGGTTGATTTGATCGGTTCCGTGGCTTTTCCTGTCAGAGCAGCAGGGGGTTTGAGAGCTTGATCCCGACTTCCACTCGTGCTCGTCCGTTTCGACGACTGCGCTTCCGAGGTAAGGTCAAGAGGTTCGGGTCGTCCAGGTATCTGCGAATTATAGTCCTCCACCAGTATTTTGAGGATGTTGATGGCCTCCTTTCCATAATTGAAGAAAGAAAAGAAATACTCGTCAATGGCGTAAGTCTCGTCGCTGTCGATGACTCGAATCTTGCACGTGTCTGCGAAACCCAGCATCTGTGTTTCTTCAACATCAATGACATTCTCAACGGGAAGGGATATCTTGACACTGTCGCCATCATTGTGCGACCGGAAGATGACCCTCTGCAAGCACTTGACCCACTCCTTTGCACTTTGTGGGCTGTCGGCTCGGAAATAGTAGGTGCGGGTGTGTGTGGTTAGGGTGAAACTGACGCCCTCCTTATCGCTGTCGGTGATACTGGTCGATATCCCGTACCTCAGATCAACGTGCCCACTGGGGAAGTATAGGTTATTGGTGTCACGGTAGTATGAAAGCACGTCGCCCTTGAGCCGGAACCAGTATCTGTTGTATTTGGGATTTCGTTTACCGCATTTGGAGAGATAGCCCGACTTGACGACCTCATGCTATCCAATTTGTCAGTATTAAGAGAGGCGATTGACAAGCGATATGGGATGACGTACGGCCTTTTTCGGTAAGTATGCGTAAAATGCGATGTGGCGGGTCGTGATGTACATGTACCCCTGTACGAGAACATTCTGGAGGAGCCAGCATGGGTATTCTGTGATGTGGCGAAGTCAGTTCTGCTCCAGACGAGGTTGAAAAAGAATCAGGTCTCACCCTCAATGACGTCTTCGGGTGTATCAAACTCGAAGATTGCCTTGAGTCTCTTGGCAAGTTCGGTTGGGCCGGTGTCGCTGGAATCGGCGTCCCGAGAGTGCTCGCCAGAGAGTCGATCAAGATCGAAGCTCGGTCGTGATGCCATCTCGGCTCGCGCTTCCAGCATTCGGCTCATGACAGGCGCAGTTCGACTCTCAGTCCTTGTGATCTCGATGCTGGGTGCTAGGTCGGGAGGGGGAGGAGAGAGATCGTTGGCATCCTCTTCTTGGGCTGCCGTGCTCTCCTCAGCGAGCGGCTTTGTTCGTGGTGACTTTGATGACTTGCTGACTTTGACAGAAAGTCTCGAAAGGCCAGAAACGGACCGTAGCAGGCGACTCTCTGAGATTTTTTTTCGGTGGCGCCCCTCAACCTTATTAGAAGTCACGTGCTTTCGTAAAACCGTGGTTTGGGAGAGATGTGGACTCAAGGTTTCCGAGGGCTTGGGTTGCAAGCCTCTAGGGCCCGCAACCGTCATGGCCATGGGATGCGTTTCCCCCTCGTCTTCGTCGTCGTCGTCGGAGCTATGCGCCTCGAACCGGTCTGCGAAGTCTGTCCGGCTTGCGGCTGCTGTTATCAGGCCGAAGACACTCTGGTTCATGTTCATGAACATGCCGCCGTTATAACCTTGTGGGCGCAAAACTTCCTCGTCACTGTCCCCATCATTGCCGTGTTTTCTTAGACACTCTGGCAGTTCTATGGTTGGTGTGTGCTCCCCGTCGCGGCGCTTCTTTTGTAGCTTTCTGGTAACTCGGCGGGCAGTTTGGTCTTCGTGACTGACGGGGTTTGACGGCGATATTGGTGGCGGGTTGGGGTGTTGTGACTTGGAAGGGCCGGCACCTACTGCAAGCGCAGCAGGAGATGGCGGTTGGATGGGAGCCATGGTTGGTGTCGGAATGCTTCTTTGGTTACACAATCAGGGTCAGTCTCAGTCTCCGGTCTCACTCTCAAGCACTGGATGGATGTCTGCTGTGTCGGGGTCAAGAAGTAAACATACATACGCCAGTCCAGCGGTGTGGTATGTGACACCACGGCCGGGAAGAGGCTGGAGAGCAGGGCAGGTTTGTTGATTAATCAGGCAGACAGGCAGTCGATCTCTCGGGGATTTGGGAAGAGAAGTTTTAGGGAGCTAGCTTAATTGGTAGGTAGGCGGAGGTAGGTAGGTAGGTAGGTAGGTAGGTAGGTTGGTAGGTAGACAGGTGATATCCCGAGACACCCTGGTTGACCCGGTGTTCAGGAACGCGAGAGGCCGATGACGGGTGATCGGTGAATGCGGAGAGGTGCCAGCCAAGAGCGCCTAGTGCATGTTGTGTAGGGCTTATCAGGTGGGGATTACCGCAGGTTGCGATGTATTGATCAACCGATGTTTCTGTGTAGAATACGAAGTTGTTGTTGTTGTTGTTGTTGTTGTTGTTGTATGCTTATTATTATTTTACGGATAGTTGCTGCACGGCGTTTCCTACTGGTCCGTCTTGGCCAACACCACCAACAATAGCAGCAGCCTAGGATAGGCAACGAGGGAGACAAGGCAAAGAAAAGTGTAGGTCCTGTATTCCGTAACCTGAGAAAGATGGCGGGATGCGGTTGGCCATTGGAGTGTGGCCCGCACCGTTAGGTCCTCCGTGTCCGTGCTTGTGATTCGCAGGTTGGGGGCTGAGTGGTGGACGTGGCCGCTGACAGGACGTCTGCGTCTGCCAAGTGCTGCCTTGCAAGGGGAGCTGGGGAGATGTGGAAAGCTGGAGATGCGGCCAGCAAGGTTTCCTGGTACTTTGACGGACCCTTGGATTCCAGTCAAATGCCGATATCTCTTGAGAAAAGATGGGAATTCGGATTCGCGAGATTTCCCGGCAAGTCCGGCCCAAACCAAACCCGCATTTCAAGATCACTGGAGGGCACGGAGGTTGCAATGAAAATCATGTGCTTTTTCCAGGTTCTTTGAGGCGCATGGAATTTGGAACAAGGCGCTGGTCTGGGTGTCTGGTCCAGGGGTTGGGGGAAAAGGCGGGTGGGGGTTGAGAGAAGCCAAGCATCTTATCGATAACAAACTGGACGCATGACGCCAAACAGCGACAGCTGCGGGTCACGACATTTCTCCAACTCAGGTCCCCTCATTCCCTCCAATTTCATGTGAGTGATGAGCATGGATAATTCTTCTCTCATAACTTCCGAAAGTGATCCGGACCGACAATTCACCACGGTGCAGTCTGCAAGAGCTACAAATAACTACATCTTGTGCGAGTATCACTCTAGACGCATCTGCCGCAAGCGCCGCCAACAACAACGTCGCTGACGTCTCAAGTGGGGACAGGTGTGTGTCAGAAGAAGCTCCCCAGTCAGTGCAAGGACATCAGATGGCCCATTTCGGACAACACCAGCAACCTCGGTTTTCCGGATGACTGCCAGAATTCTACTCGTATTTCCCCGACATTATCCATCCCTACCAAAATGTACTGTACAATATACTACGCAAGTTGACTCATTCAATAAAAAAGACCTCAACATGGAAATGGCCTGATACTCCCGCACATGGTGTCATCCAGCTCGCTCAGTACGGCATCCAAAGATATGGACCCCAAGCCACCAAATCAATATACATGGTAGACAACAAGCCCTCTCACATCCACAAGCAGAGCTTGCCGCTTGCGGTTCCACCTGCCACCCAGTCCTTGGTCGGGTGGAAATGTGCCACAGCAGGGACTGCAGTGATGCCATCTCCCTCCAGCTGGGCCAGCTGCTCGCCGTTGGAAGCAAAAACATCCACAAATCGGTTCATGTTTCCGATAGCAAATTTGTGGATTCCATCCCTTGGGTTCCTCTGCCACTGGGGCTTGAGGATGGTTACCCATCGCCCAGTCTGGTTGTTATGATGAATTTTATAAGCAGGAGTCATTTGCTCTTCTGTAAGGTCTGCCCCGGTCTTCCAGTCGCCAGCATCAGGAAACGAGTAAATCTTAATCGTGTCGTCGTAGCTGGATGTTGCAACGTGGCCGCCCGCGCTCCAGCTCGCATGGGAAATTGAAAGCCGAGACTCATGCTCGCCGAGAAGAGCTGGTCTACGCAACTCGCCGGATCCCTTAATCTTGCGAAGGTCCCAGATTTTCATGGTGCGGTCGAGAGAAGCCGTGGCAACAAGATACGGGCGTTTGGGGTGGAGAGAAAATCCTCCGATCTTTTGATCAGTGAGGTGCCAGATCTCGGCTGCAGAAGATTTTGTTCTAATGTCATGGCGCCCAAGAGATCCTTGAAGCGTAGAGAAAATGATCATGTTGGGGTCGGAAGCTGGAATGTCAATTGCGCTGATGGGTAAATCATCGTCGGCAGCTGCGGGCGCAAAAACTTCAGTCGAGACACCCTTATCGAGATCGAGTTTCCTAATGGACGAGTCGTAGGATGCCGAGTAGACGGCATTTGCATCGGTCGGAGAAAAGTGGAAAGCAGTAATCGTGCGCGAGTGCGTCTTGAAGGCGCCAATGACCGGGTCGGGGTAATCTGCCTCGTCGTCTTCGTCGTCCTCGACCTTGGGCACCGGCTGCGAGGCATCAAACACACCCATTGCGCCTTCCTTATCACCGGCAAAGATGATTGGCTTGTCCTCAGTTGGGTGGAATGCCATTGAGTAAATGCGCTGAGGAGTGATTTTGATATCTAAAACTGGTCAGTCTTTGGGACAAAGGCAGAGAGTTGATCACAACAAAAGGGAGGGGAAATTACCATTGACAGCCCACTTCTCGTAGAGCTCGAGTCCTCCCATGCGTTTCCTCAGGTCTTTTAATCCCTTGTCTGTGGTCGCCTCAACATCTTCATCGGTAAATGTCCTGACGCCTGGCTGTGCGCCTCGGACAGAAAGCCCCTTGAGCAGGGACAATCCGTCAACACCTCCTTCCCACTTGCGCCCCTCGACTGTGATGTCTCCAAGTTTCAGGTCGCCGCTGACCCTCATCTTCTTTGCTTTTGCTTTCTCATTTTCAGCTTCAGCCTCGACCTCGAGCTTGCGCTTGAGTGTTTCATCGCTCGCGTCGATTCCGGCAAGTCTGCCACTTCTGCGTGTCGCTCGTGGGGCCTCTCGCTGGACCGGCTCTCTCTTTACTCGAGACCTGGCAGGAGCTCTTGATCTATCTTTGGCTGGTGACGCCTTCTTAGGGATGATCTTGTCAGCTGTATTAGATATTCCGCTCAGGATGGCATTATTGTTTGCGATGTTCTCAAGTCGCTTGCGCTCGAATGCGCTGATAACCGGTTCTTTTTTTGGTGGCATTGTGAATTGAGAATTTGCTCAAAGACAAGAAAATTTAGTGCTACACAGATGGTAAACGACGACAAGACAAGCGTGTAAAGAAGAAGAAAAGTGTGCTCGTTGAAGGGCGTGAAGGCTCAGGAGAAGAACAGACGCGATCGAGGCGCGAAGCAAGCTGAAAATCAATTAACACAACAGGCGCGACTCGCGTTCAAGAGTTTGGTCGCGTAATCACGGGGGCGAACTGGTTGCTTGGCGGTAGCTCTTTGAGAGAAAGCCCCACCTATGTCGTGGGGATTAGTTGCACTAGTCCCCTGAAGGCTAGCCTCAATTGAGATCCTGGGATGGTGGGGCAGACATTTGGGAAATTTTTGGATTTCAAGATTCGGGTCCTGGATTGAAGAAACAAGATCACCACCAGTTGGGCATTACACCCCATTATCCCAATCTTCAGTTCGCACCCACCCGAGCGCAGGGCGCAGCGAGCGGGCGTCAAAAATGTCAACCACACTTCTTCCCTTTCTATACCAGACTCGAACCCTCCAGCGGTTGTCAAGAGCTGGCATCTCGACTCCCGCCTTCAGAGCCTACCTACATTCGACCTCGATAAGACCGGATTACCGAAGAGATAATCGGCCGAAACAACGAGAAGAACACATTCCATTCGAATTGCCCGACGACTTTGTGCCGGTTCCGCCCAAGGAACCCAAAGACCCAAACGCTCACCTGCTTGCGGAAGATGGCAGATTAACAACAATCACACCCTCAGAGAAAGAACGGTTCAAGGCCATCTTCGAGGAGATCGCGGCAAAGGGCGGTCCAACACTTCAAGGAGAGTTTCTTCCGCAGCACAGCTTCCCTCCAGCGGCTGAGAGCGAAAGCGAACAAGCCGAGACTTCTGAGTCCCTAGATGCCACCGCCGAGGCAGCCGCAACATCCGAGCCAACGGTAACAGACCCAGCGCCCGCATCATTCAGCGAGACGATCAACGTGATCATCCAAGATGCCGCCGAGACGCAGGTGCGCAGCAGGAGACATCTTCAGCAACCGTATGACGCCGGCCATCCTCTTCAACAAACAACTGCCGCAAGCGAGTGGGAGAAGGCTCTTCTCCGCTTCCCCCCAAGCTTGCGCAAAGCCGCTCGCCGCGCACTCGGTATCATCGAAGCGGATAAGCAAACCGAGCGCCAGCCAATTCCCGGCGCCGTCCCCGAAGGTCTTGGTTTGGGTGAATCCAAGCGCGTCGCCGCACAAATCGATCTCCTCCTCGATCCCCTCGCCAAGTCAGTTCAGCACGAAGCCCTCCGCCGCGCCGAGCGCAACCGAGTCGAAACTCTGATGAACGAAGCCAAGAACGATTTTGAGCTCTGGGATATTCTGGAAACGGAAGTCTTCTCGTTGGTTAAGAAGCTCGGCCTCGACAACACGGATCCGCCCCCGCCGCCTCCGAAGAAGATGAGGGGACGGCCTTCCCGTAAGTTGGAGGTGCCTGCTACGGCGCCGGAAGCGCCCAAGATCGTGGACGAGAAGAAGCTACCCATGCACATTTACGGCCCGCTCTACCCCACCTACCTTCTCAATGCGCTGCGCCGGCTCGATACCCAGTTTGCGCGGCCTTCCCCGCTCACCTTCAGCATCCTCCCGCGCATTAAGGAGCTTGGGCCCGCCAGCTACGTATTGGGGGTCAGCACGCCATTCTACAATGAGCTCGCTCGCCTGAAGTGGTACCGCTACGGTGACCCGAACGGAGTCTTCAACCTGTTTGAAGAGATGCGCGCCGCCGGTCTGTACTGCGATCAGGAGTCGCTGGCAATTGTGCACTCGATCGAGACGTCCATGTCTCAAATGGGTCGCGGAGAGAGCGGACCGTTCCTGGAGGAACTGATTACACTGCCTGAGTGGGAGTATGCGCTGAAGCCGAGGTGCAGGCATTGGCATATCACTATTACCTTTCAGATGAGGGAGTTGGGCTTGGAAGTTCCTGGTCCTGATAATAGAAGAATGGAGCGGGTTGAGCTGTAAGGATAATTACTATCACTACTTGTGGAAATGTATAAAAGCTCTTTTTTTTGGTGTGGTGTGTGTTGTATGTATGATATGATTAATATCCTTTGGATAATAGATTGGGAACATGGGCGCATATTTTGGGCTGGAAGGTTTACCAAAAATTGCAAGGCATCATTTCTTTCTTTCTCTCTCCCTATCTCTCTCTCTCTCTCTCTCTCTCTCTTTTGCCGCACAGTTTTTAAAACCTCGATTTATTGTATTCCATCTCATGTCTTCTTATCAACCACGCCTTTCCCTAAGAGCTCCTCACTAGCGACTATAAAGCCTCACCCTCACCACCCTCCTGCTGCTTTTCCTCAACAACAACCTCATCATCAATAATGGCCTCCTCAACCCTCACGTCCCGTCTGCTGCCTAACCCGGTTGTGGAACCATTGCTGCTTACACTGCTCGACCTGCGCAGCAAGTGGTGTCGAGACAGAGGGAGCGAAGTGGTGGTTGAAGATTCTCGACGCGGTGGCGCTGGAGCTCCTATGCGGATGGGGATTGTTACGTAGAGCGGCTGTTGTTGTTCTGAAGAAACGGTTGTGGCGGTGTTGGGTGCCGCGACGGAGAGGACGCTGCCGCGGCGCTGACGGAGGGAAAGGGATTTGGCGCGTTGGACCATTTTGAAAGGGGGGTTTGCTTGAAAAGGGTATATTCAGGTGAGTTTCACGGAGCTCTTTTGGGGCTGTAGAAGATGTTATGAGACAAGAAGTGATAAACTTTTTTTTTTTGGTTGCTAGATGGCTGATCTGAGAGCGAGCGGACCAGCGGCTTTGGGTTTGATTGGTTGGTATTCGAGGAATGGCGGGTTTGCTTGCTGTTGATAAGCAGTGTTGTTGAAGTTGGAAACGAAAATGGACAAAGTCGGGTACTGTTCTTTGCGACTGTGACCCAAAAGAAGGAGCGTATAATAGTTTGTTGAAGTTGGCAAATATTGTTTAAAAACGCAAAGAAACCTATGTTCACTTGACCCGAAGCAAGAGCGAGCAAAAACCGTGCCGCAGACCCAAGGGTAGATATGTACCATCTGCAAAGTCGACGATCATTGGGAACTTTGATCCGGGGGGGCGTTCGGACTCCTGTTCCGAGCAAGTTGGCCTTGGGAAACTGGTCAACAAACTTGATGGATTGCCAGCCAAAGAAAACGTTTGATCCCCATTTGGTGGCCTGTTTTGGTCGGCCAAACGTTCAAGATAAAGTTCTCGTGCGGAGGTGGGTGTGCCTGCTGCGCCGCGTTTGGTGGCGTCTGGGTGGTGAGGTACCGGGCCGTTGGGACTGGCGGCCTGCATTGAAACAGATTTGAAGAGATGGTGTGGGCAGTGTTTTTGAGTGCCGATTGGGGGAATAAGCTAGGTTGTGATTGTCATGATCATGACTGAGGAAAAGGGGGCTACATTTGTGGAGGGAACTCTGCGAATCGTGGATGCAAGTTGGAGTAGAAGCTGAGAAAAGCATAACATTTCGGAAATGATCTGGAAGTAGTGAAGACCCAGTAGGCTTACTTTGAAAGGATTGAACTTTTCCCCATTTTGGACAGCATCTTGGTCGCCTCGAGGGCCTGCACGGCCGGTACTTCAACCCCTTCCCAAACAATACCCCAGCGTGGGCCTAAGATGCAGATTGAACCCCAATTGATCGTTAAGTGAACTTTTGTTACGCGGCTCAAGCGCAGCAGGATGTCCCAAACCTGGATGCTATGTGGTTGTCCCTGAACGTTGTATCTTGTATTGCTGTGCACCCCCGACCGCTTCCATCTAATTTAGAGACACATCTCAGTACATTTGCTCCTCATCATACCCATCCCAAAAAAGGCAAGACCTTGACAACCTTTCACCTCGACCTGCCGATATCCAACATCTAACTTGTACCACCCAAACGCCTACCCGGCCAGGTCGGCCACACCACCCGGCCAAAGGACCCAGCACCCCAGGCTTCGCCTCCAATCAAGAAACACTTGATCTTCGTCGTGCAGAAACTCCAGATCAGCATCGTCAGATCTATTCATGGTTCACAAAAAAAAAAAAAATTGCCACCCAGTTTCATAGATGATCAGACGGTGGAGTCATGCGGAAATTCGGCAAACAACAATGAAATTAGTAGCTCATGAGATGGTCGACTTGGTAATCTTGACCTCAATAGTCCTCCCCCTATGAAGCTGCTCAGACGCGGACAAAATCGACGCGGAAACCTCAAGACACCTATCAGCACCATACCTGATAACACAGTCCCCAGACGTGGGCGGTTCCGACTCAAACCTCGCCCTCAACCTGTGCCCAACAGTCGAGAGCGTAAAGGGATCCAGCAAATCACCGCTTGTGTGTCCTTCGAGACCGCCCAAAGACCCATCATCGTTCTGCTTAATCACCATGACCCAGGGTCTCAGCCCCGGTTCCGTCTGAGCCCACTCGGATAATTCGGCATTCGTCGGCGTCATGAGACCGCAAAGAATCCAACAGGTAGGCTTCCATATCGGGTTTCCCCAGGCGTTGGATATCTGCAACTTGACGAGGCCGATGAATCTGCTGTGGGACGAGGTGAAGAAGCATCGTTGCTGGTGATCCCAGAGGTGTTGAGGGTGATAATTCTGCGCGCATTGAATTTCGATGGAATCCACGTTCCAGCTGAAACTGATGGCCGAGTTGAGAAGATGCGATTGCGGATGGTAGTATCGAACGACGTCGGAGAGTTCTCGCGGGGTCAGAGAAGATGCGACCCGTATCAGGCTGGAATGGCCGAATTTGATCTTTGACTGCGCCTGCAAGCAAACTTCGTTTGGTTTGTACCTGACGTAGCCCGAGCTCGTCTTGCGGAGCCAGATGGAAAGGACAAGGGGATCTGCCTCATCTTGGTCTGTCATATCAACCCCTGCATAAGTACAGTGAAGGTATAAACGATATCCAAGGGAAATGTCAGACCAGTCCAAGGCGGTGGTAATCTCCATTCCGCCATTCGTCATGATCCAGGACGGATTGGGAATTACCGGATCATAAACCCGGGAAATAGTGGTGCATTCGGCGAACCATGAGGGGTCTTTGGCGAAGAGGCCGGAATACTGCCCCCGTGATCCGTGGTTTTGAACGTCCCGCCAGGCGAAGAGCGACATGTCGTTGGTCTTCTGGGCTATCATCTCCTGGAGACGAATGAAGGCCCGGTTTCTTTCGCCGTATATCAGTGGCATGGCTATTCCAAACAAGCCCAGCAGGCAGTAAGCCTTGTCTTCGATGCGCGTCGATTCCCGGTTTGCTGCCCACGCCATTTTCCGTGCCACCGGGATACTGGGCAATTTCCCAGGCCAATTGAGGGTATCTTGGTCAATATCTGTGATGTCACATATGAAATCGCACAGATCCGCCTTGGTACCCCGAGGATTCCACGCCTTGTCGTAGAATACAACAATGGCCGGAGCAAGGAGCTCCTGAAGAGTCCATCCACGAGTGAACCACCTGCATCGGCCGAGCTCCTCCCTGGTTGGATGGTATGACCCCAAAGCCGCTGGTGCAAGATCGCACAGATAGGCGATGCATCGTTCGGCCTTTGAGTACCAGTAGAACATGGAATTGATGGATTCGGTCAGCTCGGCGCTGCTGCTCTTGTCGATGCAGCATGTGTCCACCCAGACATAATTGTACCCCAGCTCGAGGGCAATCTGGCAGATGCCTCTGATTTTGTCGAAACCTTTCTTCCTGCTGGCAATCTCGAGGGAATCTTTGATTTCGACGAATGTGACTTCTTGATCCCCCCACGTGTGTGACAGGATGCAGTAGGGCTTGGCATCTGGTCCTTCAATGTCATTCGGTTCGAGGGAATAGTTTGAGCAGTTGATGAGCCACATGGTATGATGGGTGGCAAGTAGATTGAATTCAGGTTTGCGAGAATGATGTTGATGTTGTGGCAGAGGGAGAAATGCATCATTGAGCGCTTACCAACAAACAAACAAACAAACAAGCACATTTGGACAAGGGCGCCGTGGTGTGCGGCTGAGTGGCGTGCGGCTGAATGGTCTGCATCGTGGCTGATGCGGAGCAGCTGATTGTATTTGAAAATAAGCCCAAGAGTTGAGAGACCCTGCATGACTGCTGCTTAATTATACACCAGGCAGACGACGACGTTGGATCGGCTTGGCATCCATCCCGTCTTCCATTGACCAAGGAGGATGTTCAAACTCTGCTAACTTCCAAACCCACCGCCCCCACGTCGGATGCTACCCGTTCCTTAATTAGCAGTTAACAGAAGCCGTCTCCACCAATTCCTCTATCCGTATCCTCTATTTGTATCACTCGTCGAGACACCCATCTCGGTGAACGACCACAGCGTATTAATTTTCTTTCTAATAAACCACATCCAGCTAGCTTTGTTAGTATATCAACCCTTCATCCCTCCCTGAGCCATTTGACAAGGTATCAATCCGGATAATTCAACCACGAATGCTCACAACAAACAAAATCCGCACCGGCGCCGGGACAGTTCAGTCCCGCCCTCGAGTCCGGGTCCGTAAAGACTTTTCGGCACGCTTCCTTCCACAAACACTGTGCCGGTGTGGACTTGCCCAGGCACGGTCGAACGATGCATCCCATGATGCTGCTGCCAGAGTCGCCCGGACAGGGTCGATTCTCGGGCGGTCCCTCCTTTGGTTCTCCTTGCCATTGGTATTTGCATACGCCCGAGTCCAGACAGATGCAGTCTCTGCCCCATTCGTTTGAGCAGCGGCCTCCCGGACCGCCGATGATGATGTCCGTCGGTGGAATGGGAAGGGACTCGGATGTTGTGGACGTGAAAGAGGAGGTGGCCTGTGTGAGGGAGACTCGGAGTGAGGGAGTAGTAGTGCTGGCTTCGGACGGTGAGGATGAAGGGATAAGAACTGATGAGGTACTATTTTGTGGCGGCGGTGACGAGTCATCGTGAAGCGTGTCGTCTGTTGTTGATGTTGAAGCTAGGGGAGCTGCCGGGCACGAATGTCTTGATGAAGCTGCTGCTGCTGTCGCTCCCAGACTACCGCCTACGCCGGCTGCCACTGCGATTATTATCGATATGATCCATGCCACAACCAAAAAATCTCCCCTCTTCATGCCCATGATGCGCCCTCGGGTGCTCGCCGTGGCGCCTGTGCTTCCGTTCTTTGTGCCTTTATTGTCCATAATTGTCCCTGGATTAAAACGATGGTGAATCGCTTGACCTGGGACGGCCTCCTTGTCGATCGGAACTTGCATCTTGTCAATGTCTTGGCCGGCCTCCGGTAGGGCAACTTCGAGCGTGCTTTCGGGAGATTGGCCCATCCCTGCACAAAGACAGAGAAGATGAGAGGCTGAGTAGGTAACTGTCTGTGTATGTTGATTAGTAGTTCTGGTAAAAAGACTCAGACTGTGAATTGCCAACGAATAACCTGAAAATATGGGGCTGGACGTGACAGTTATAAACCTCGGAGCTCTTGGGAGATTGGGGGGTTTCTGCCCCTGAGAGCCCGAGCAGCTAGCGGAATTGGGCCTCCGGTGATGCCAATTATCAGCGGAAGCGAAGGATATCTAGGATAGACCGGTGTTGACACTATGCTGGTGATTGGCCAGAGTGGCCGTTGGGGGTCGGAATGACCGGCACGAGAGTTAGCAAACAATCTCGGCCGAGGTGCAGAGCCTCACGAACTGTGCACTCCTGGGCCTTGGAACGCCCTCTCAACGCCCTCTCAACTCCAAGCGGCAAATAATTAACCCTTCACGGGCTGATTGGTGGTTGAGTGAAGTAGGCGAAAACCGCCATTCCAGCCCCGTTATGCCCTCACCGATTTCCACCTCGGCGTCATGTTGCATGTATTCTTTGTATAGCATGATTCAAGTCAAGAGCAGCCCCAGTCGGCTCGGGGGAGGCGTCAGCGCGAACGCCGCCAGAGGGTTTCGCCGCGGAAGCAGCGATTATGGACGGGGGCTCAGGCCGAAGATGAAAGTTTGGGTGGCAAGGGCTGGAACCCGGGGTTGAAGCCTTCTTCTTTTCCTTTTTAGAGATAACTTGATTTGATGGCCAATGCCCAGCGAAATTATTCTTCAGTACGCGAAACGAATAGATAAATCCGATTGTTGCTGTACAAACCTGCCAAGATAAGTGAACACGAAAGCTAACAGCTGCTTCTACCTTTTCCGAACTCCTGAGATGACACCAGGGACCAATTAAACAAAGAGCAATCGACATGTCGACTTCC
Organism: Cladorrhinum sp. PSN332; assembly: GCA_033297175.1. Lineage (NCBI taxonomy): Eukaryota > Fungi > Ascomycota > Sordariomycetes > Sordariales > Podosporaceae > Cladorrhinum > Cladorrhinum sp. PSN332. The sequence continues at coordinate 180,189 of MU858829.1, read as the reverse complement.
ACATGAATTATCTCTAAAATTTCGTTTGTAAAAGCACATTCTGCCAATACCTAGGGGGATCGCAATTTGACCAATGCCGTACCATTTCCGCTCCCTCCAAACTCCGAAAAAACGAATGCCACATCGCATGAACCAGCACCCAAAAACACTCATACACGCATCACATCCATCACTTATCCCCGTTCCCACTCCCAGCAGGCGAAGAATCTTCCGTCCCCGTAGTATTAACCAAAGAATCCGCCCCACCTCCAACAACAATCTCATCCCCTTCCAATTCCATTCCCATTTCAATCTCCCTCCCAGGCAACCCAACAGCACCCAACCCCCTACTCAACCTCTTTTTACTACTGCGGGTACCACTACTCTCCCCACCATTCCCGGGCCCTCCTTTACTCCCCGGCCCCGGCCCCGGCGGGCCCATCCCGACCGCCAACAGCAACTGAACCCTCGCATCGTTCCTCTCCCTCCGCAGCCGCTGCTCCGTCATTTTGCCCTGCACCCGCTCCCTCTTCAGACCCTCCACTTGGCTTTTTTCGTTTTTGAGGTCAGTCCTGGCTTCGTCCCTCTCTATGCGGAGCCGTTTTTCCTGCTGGCGCGAGGTGTACAGCTCGTTGCGCGTCGCCGAGAGGGATAGCCTCGCCGAGTCTCGCTCCGAGGTTAGCCTGGATATTTCAGAGCCGAGTTTGGTGCGCTCGGCCGAGAGTTTGGAGATGGTGGTTTGGAGGTTCGTTATGAGCGTTAGGGCCTGGGAGAGGTTGGGCGTTGTTGATGTTGATGTTGTTGTTGTTTCAGTTTGAGCCGAGGTGGGAGGTTGGTGTGGTTGGTGTTGATGTGTTGAAGGGGAGGGTAGGGGAGGGAAGATGAGGCTCATTGTTTGTAGGGAGTGGAAGTCGAGGTCCATTTCCATTTCCATTTCCATTTCTTGGGGGAGGCCATATTGGGTTTGTTGTTGCGGGTGGGTCGGTGCTTTATCGGGCTGTGAGGTCGGTAGTTGAGAGAAGTCATCTTGGTATAATTGTTGTTGTTGTTGTTGTTGTTGTTGTTGTTGTAATTGCTGTTGCTGTTCATATCCCCCCTGCAGTTGTTGGTGGTGATGATGAGGCTCCCTCGGCGTTGTGAGCAGCGCTAGGTCGAGGTCAGACCCTGCCCAGGCAAACGGGTCGTCGTACAGCTCTATCCCGACCATTTGGTAGACTCCAGTGCTCAATACCGTTTGCTGAGTGGCGCGGTTGTCGCGATTGTGGAGCGCCCGCCGCGGGTTGTATTTAGGCTGATGATGGTCGCCACGTTTTTCTTCTTGTTTTCTCGACTCTTGCGCTGCCGGACTGGGGTTCTTCGGATGGAACCGCAGGGAGGAATTCTCCACTATATATCAAGATATGCTCCCGAGCGGTGGTGGATGAAGAAAGTTTGTTTGAGAAAGTGTGTCGATGGTTTGTTGTCGTCGGAGGCGGTGGAGCCAGGGGCGCCGAGCAGGTGTGCTGGAGACCAGGGGCAGTCCTGCGCAACCAAAACAGTTGGTGATGTGATATTTTGTTCTTGGTCGTTTCTTCTTCAAGTGGTAGGCTAAAGTGCTGTTGCTTTCGCTGCAATATCCTATGGTGACTTGAAACCGAACAATGACTCTCCACAGGTGAAGGAGAAAACGTCGCTCGCCTCCACACCGACAGAGAGGGGCTTCATTCTTTGTCGAGCGAAAACCCAGACTTCGCTCATGTGATCTCGGAACTTGCCTCCGCAATCTTCGAGGGATTCTGGCCAAGTTGTGCTACACTACACTAGGATTCCTTGTCCGTTGTTAGTGTTGCAACCTCTTGGCATTTCCGGACTGTGTGGGGGATGTTTCCGGGTATCCGAAGCAATAAACAGGGAAGGACGATGAGTTGAGGAGCTTGTCGTCGGCATCTCAAGAGCTAGTTTGCTGTTGAGATATATATATGGGAGGCTCGGACACTCATTTTTTGACTCTAATCATTGTTTTTGTGTGAGTTTCTATAAAGAGCTGACGAAGTACACGTAATTAATGTTGCTTCAAGGTCTCATATCCTGGCTTAGCGGACGAAAGGATGTAAGAAATAAAACAAATCTATCACCATCTCGATCCCTGATCCTAGATCTGTCAGCACAAACTTGATTCCTCAGCAATAGTCCCAACGTCCTTGTTTCGCTCGTACAAGTAGTTGACAGCATCCTCCAAGTCGTTGTCTGCAAATCCAATGCGAGTGGGTATTTCCACAACGGAGACAACAAGCTCTGGATGTGTTCTCTTCAGTTCCTGAGCGTGACGTTCTGCCGACTGTATGACTTGGCTTCTGGGGCGAGAAATCGCAGAATATGAGGTCTCAAGAGTCGACATTGAGACAGTAGAATTGAACAAAAGACTGTTTGGAATGTTTCAAGGAAGGCATTCCGACCAGGCCCACATTTCCAACAAATGGCTGGAAATCGTCGAATGAAGATGTATAAATAGCCAGAATTTGCCGTCTTCTGGGTTTCTTTAATCCCCATTCCAATTCCGGTTTGCACTGCAGAAACCCAAGACCCGTTTTTATCCCCCCAAACCTCTTTCAACCTACGTGTCACACTGTCCAAATGCGGAATTCCGGAATATCCACCACCGCTCGAGTCGCTCACAGAAAACACACAACGAAAAAACGCCTTTGATAACCCAATTTCGCACCAGCTCTCTCGTTCTTCATTGCAACCGCTGGACGCGGACGAATAGCTCAGGGGTAGAGCAACCGGCTGCAGTCCGGTAGGTCACGTGTTCAAATCACGTTTCGTCCTTTTTTTTTTCTTTTTCTTTTTTTTTCTCTTCTAGATATCATAATTGCCCTCTGTGTCTAACATATTCTATTGATTATATATATATATCTTACCTCTTCAAATTCCTAGTAGCAACCACCACCTCCCTCGCCACACTTTCGACCACTCCCCTTCCACCAGATACCAACCTCCCAAACTCTATCACGGCGCCCTGATACTCCTCCCACCTTTTTTTCATCATTATATTTTTTGGGGGGTTTTGCTGCTGACTTGCACCGTCAGCCGCGCCTCTGCATCTTTTCAGTTGGAGCAGAACCGTATTCTCCAATCTCAAAACCTCACCTTCCCACAGCACACACATCCTTTCGACTCCCCTTAGGACCTGCCACGTCTTCGGACCCATAATTAGGTCTCTGCAGCCTCTTTTGGCTCGAGTTTCTGCTTTTTGCCCAAACCAGGTTACGAATTCGACGTAAGGGGCTAGTTCTTCAAGTAAAGCGGTGAACAGAGTCTCAATTTGGGTTGTGTAGGGGTTACGGTGTTCTGGCAGGGAGAAGGCGTTGTCTAGGGTTAGGGAGATTGCTTTTGATTTTGTTATTGAGGATTGGAGAGTTAAGAGGTGGTGACGGAGGGTTAGGAGAGTTCGGAGGGAGGCGAGGTGGGTGGGGAGTTGGGATATGATTGGTGGGAGGGGTGGTGGTTGCGGCGTTTGCCGTGGTCGCCCAAGTAGCGGACCTTGTGGGGGAGGCGTTGCATTTAACGGCATTGCCGGAACAGGGGGTTTCGGTTGGGAAGAATTTGGGACTGGGAATGTGACTACCGGGGCGGGTCGAGGCTGAGGCTGAGGTTGGGTGGTATTGGTCGTGGTTTGGAAACTTGGAACTTGTGCAGGTTTGGGAGGTGAGTTCCCCTGGGCGGTCTGACTTACCTTTGTTTCGGCTTGGTTGAGGAGGCCTTGCAGTCTGGCTTTGTCCTCTGCTAGCTCCTCTGCGAGTTCCTCTGCCTTTTCGCGCCTGATTCTTTCTTCGGCGCATTGAGGGCAGCTCGACGTACCTGTGATGGCGGGATTGTTACTGGGAACCGGACCAAACAGCTCGAGTTTGGTCTTCCTCGAGTCGGTCATCTGCGTGTCCAGCAGAGATGCAGGCTCCGAGGTTGCTCTGGAGGGAAACTGATATGTGGGGTTGAATGACTGCGCCGGGAAGAAAGATTCCATGCGACTCCTCCATTCGCCGTCCTCGGGTGCAGCTGAGCTTTGCACATCTATATCGAGCTCGTCGTCTGGATCAAAGATTACATGTTGCTTCTGTTGCTGATTATTCTGTGTTTGCCCCTGTTGTTGTTTCTTTTGTTGCTTCGTATGCTGTTGCGCCGTCGGGTTCGGCACTTGCTTCGGCACTTGCTTCGGCTGCTGATGAGATTGCTGTCGCTGCTCACCATTTGGCTTAGGGCCCTTTTTTGAGGTTCGGTGTGACATGGTGATCTCTCGAGATCGGCGATTGGTTTTGTTAGTGGGTGATAGTGTTTCTTGAAGAGGAAAGGGAAAAAGGGAAATTAAACACGAAGATCATCCTTCGCGGGGAGCGCAATGTGAAACAAAACGTGGAGTATACATAGTAGGGGTCGTGTGGCGATACTGGTAGTGAACAATGAATGCTGACTTCTTTGATCTGTTTCACCGTCATCCTATTTTTAGTGGCTTGGTATTTCTTGGACTTGTTGAAAATCACAAGGGCTTTGTTACGTGATCTATACTAGGTCACCGGCTCCATTCCCACCGGAGAATCTTGTCCATGGCAGATAACGTAGTGTTTTTTTGCCGAAGGAAATGTCAGGGGTTGTTTTGGGTGGCGATGGCCTCTCATTTTTTTTTTTTTCCGCCGAGGCCCAACTCCGACTCCCCGATCCCTAAATGTCCAAACTGCTGCACCTACACTTGTAATGACGACGGCGAAGGAATTAATTACTGCACAGCAAACCTTGTCTGCCACGAGCTTCGGCACCCATTGAAATGTTGCATCGCGCGGACTAGGCTCCATCGCGGTGCATTGGACCAAAATCTCTGCTGTTTGCTTTTTGGCGATCATCGCGACCGATGGAACCCGAGCATGGATATTCCCCGAACTTGCCTCACGCTATGGGGCCCGAAAACGGGTTTTTGGGTCTGCCAAGCAAGGAGGTCGTTGGTCAGTCAATCTCGGGCATTCAACGGGTTTTTTACGTCTCTTTAATTTTTTTGGTCTTTTTTCTTTTCTTTTTCAACCGTGTTGCTGGCCAATATTGACAAAAGGCTATGAGCTAACAGACTTTTTTCATCCAGCTACGGTTTAGTGAAAAATACGACGGCGAGCCCCCTCTCCATGGTGTCGGGCCCAGACTGCTTGTTTTGATATTCTGATGGAGTCCCCCTGTTGAACCAAGTGGAACATGCCGGTCGGTTAATCCACCACTCTCCGTTGTTATCATGCTTCCAAGCCCCTGACGCTAGCACATCATGGCAAGGGAGCTCAGGAATGGCCCGCTTTGTGAAAAGATTCAAGACTCGGGTCTGGCTCCCGATCTCGACTCGTGCTTGTCTTGGAAGTTCCCAGTCGTCCAACTCGATCCCAACTCCAGAGGAAACGACCTCAAGATCGCCTCAGACCACTTCATCCAGCGGGGATGAGGTCCAACTCCCAAGACATTTGATACCCCTAAGCCCCACAAACAACCTGAGCTTGAATCATCAACATGTCGTACGAGACCCACGATCACGCCCACACCCGGGGCCCCGCGCTCTTTGCCGTGAACACGGTGGGGGTCATACTCGCTGGCATCACCTGCATATTACGGTGTTATGTCCGCGCTCGGATTCTTAAGTCTTTTGGAACCGACGATTGGTTGATGGTCAGCTCAACTGTATGCTTCCCTCTGGACTCCGTCAATGTGATGATTATCATCAACATTGTTTACTGACCCCCTTACGTCTGCAGCTTACATTCATTGCATACGTTTCCTTCTCCAACACAGGTGTTAAATATGGCACGGGCCAACACAGGGAAGACCTCGACCCAGAGGACAATCGAAGGGCGCTCCAATGCTGGTTCTACTGCTACATCTTCTACGGCCTCACCATGATTCTCGTCAAGCTGTCGATCGGCAACTTCCTCCTCAGGGTCACCGTCAGCCGGGTTCACCAGTGGATTACCTACATAGCCTCCATGGTCACCTGCGTGAGCTGCGTGACCTTCTTGGCCGTCGCCATCTTCCAGTGCAACCCCATCAACTACTTCTGGAACAAGTACACCACCGACGAGCCCGGCTCGTGCCTGAACGGCAATATCTTGCTGGCCCTCTCATATCTTTACAGCGTCTTCAGCATCATCAGTGACTTCACCTTTGCACTTCTCCCTGCCTGGGTCGTCACTCATTTGAACATGGCGAGGAACACAAAGATTGCTCTCATTGCCCTCATGGGCATGGGTTGCGCGTAAGTCCTCTTCTCTCTCTCGGTATTCTACTTGACACTCTCTGACAACAAACAAAACAAAACAGCGCAAGTGCAGCCGTCGCCGCTCGCATGCCATACCTCCAATACATGAGCTCCGACGACTTCCTCTGGGACACGGCATTCACGGCCATCTGGTCTTCAGTCGAAATGTCCCTCGCCATCACGGCAGGTTGCCTCGCCACCTTGCAGCCGCTGGTCAAGATGATTGGGGAGAAACTCGGCTTGATCAGCACCCAAAGATCGACACCGAGCGGAGCCAATGCATCCGGACAGAGAATAGGAGGAGAGATCTCGGTCAAGAAGACATTCAGCAGGCGGACCGAGATCTACAACATGGCTGCCAACCTCGAACCAGAACCAAGGGAAGGGGAACTCAAGCTGCAGCCGGGAACGTCGGGGTATTCTGCAATGTGCTACAACACGAGTCAGGAGGAGTTGAGGCCAGGGCAGCCTCTGAGAGATGTGGAAAGCAAGGAGGATATGAGCGTATCGGCGGTCAAGGCCAAAGAGATTCCTTGAGTCGATGATATAATTTCTTTTTTTTTTTGGTAAACATTCATTTATTGATCTTAATTTTCTGGGAATTTATGCAAGCAAGGGTTCCCCGACCTTTTTTTTTATTTTTATCACACGATTCTGATATCCCTACACGTCACACACCCAAAGCGAGGAACGTTCTTTAACACGGCTACTCATTCTTTTTGAGAAACAAACTCACATTTTTGTTCGTCACGTACATAGAACTCATGCATTTTTTTGGAGCGTAAAAATTTTAGAAACACATAGTTATTTGTTTTATTTTTATGAAAAGAAACTTACCTACCTTGAACTGACATCACCCCCGACACACACTCTCGGCTTTTGGCCCCATCAGTTCTTAAGATAGAACAAAGGGATATTATCCATAAGATGCCGCCGAGCCTCGCGAGCCTTCTCACCGAACCACTCCTCCCTTGCCTTGTCCCAGTTGCAGCACAGACTACCCGAGTTCGTAAACCCACCAGCAATCCACGTCAGTGACTTACTGTTACCAGCCATGGGCTTATTCTCTGAGCCCAAAACAGACTGCAGCGAAACGCCCGGCTCGACAAACTCCTGGTGGCCACTTCGCTTTCAGTTCCGCAGCACGGCGCCCAGGTCAAGTTCATCCTCAAGAGAACCACTTTAGGAATTATTACCCCCGCTAGGTTTCCAGCATGGCGTCGGTTTGGTTCTTTGGGGAGTTGTGGTTAGAGATTCGGTTGTGGGGTCAAGGGAGAGGTGGCATTTGGTGTGAGATAGACAAGGACAGGTGCGGATGAGAATGCAGTGTTTTTAAATATTTTGTTTCGAGGTGATATCGATTCTGTGTCTAGACTGAATGTTCTACAATGTCTCTATTGTTAGCTGAGGAGAGTAGATGTTCAGGAAACTTGAAGTCGTTGCAGATGTACATGTAAAAATGGAAAGGATTGTTCTGACGGCAGACAAAGAAATCCCACATCGCCCACAAAGAGCTGAACACGGCAGACTCGGGCATGGATATAAGATAGAGGCCTATTATTCTCCACGCATCCAAGGTTAAATATGACCTTGAGCCTCTCGGATAGATCCTAGGCTCGCGCGCGCCAAGTGACACCCCAGCGGTCTCAAAGTGCCACAATCCCCTTGTGCCTTTCCAAAAAGCTCCCCACAGCCTCAACAAACCCATCCAACTCCTCATCCGTCGTCTCCAAAACCAACGCAATCATGCCCCTCCTCGTAATCCAAAATCCCTCCTCCAACATCTCAAACCAAAACAGATCCCTCAAATCTGCCCTCTCCTTCCCACCTTCCGTGAAGTGCAATGTCATCAACGACCCCCTCCCCGTAGCACTCAACATCGTCCCCCTCCCCAACCCCTCCAACCTTTGTCTCAGCCTATCCCCCCTCAAATTAAACTTCCTACAAACCTCCTCCGTATAAACCGCTCTCAAAGCCTCAAACCCAACCGTCATAACCAAAGTATTATTATTAAACGTCCCCGAATGTCCCAGACTTCTTCCCGCCCTCCTAGGATCATACACGCTCATGACCTCCTCCCTCCCCCCGAAGCAGCCAAAAGCCAGTCCGCCGCCGAGGTACTTCCCCATCGTGACTAAATCCGGCTCGAGCCCCAACTCAACTCCCAACCCGCCGGGCGCCAACCTGCTCGTCATGACTTCATCCAGAATCAAAAGCCCTCCAACCTTCTTGGCAGCTTCTTGCACTCCTTTCAGAAACTCCGCGCTGCCAACTCTGCAGCCCGCGGCGCCTTGCATGCCCTCAACCAGCACGGCCGCCAATTCCTCGCCGGCCCCTTCAATAGCCGCCCTCGCCGGGCTCAAATCACCATACTCGGGCACAACCACAAAATCCCCCTTATCGACCGTATTCCCCGCCGCCTCCTCCCCAGGGAAACTCAAAACCCCGCCGTGATACCCACCCCCAAACACCACCACTTTTTTGCGGCGGGTAAACGCCCTAGCCCCGGCCAGGGCGTGCAAATTCGCCTCGGTCCCGCTGTTGGTCATTCTCACCCTGTCCAATCGAAACCTCCGACACAGCAGGGCGGCGAATCTTTCTTCGTGAACGGTTGTGGATCCCAAAGACAAGCCTGTCGAGTCCAGGGTGGAAATGATGGTGGAGCGGATCAAGGGGTTGGAGTGGCCGTAGAGGCCCGCCGAGAGTTCGCCTGCGAGGTCCAGGTACTTGCGCCCGTCTAGATCCCAGACGTGGGCGCCTTTGCCTCGCTTCATTGTCAAGGGGAAGGGAGAGGTGTGCAGGACCGTGCGGGTGTTTCCCCCCGGAAGCGAGGAGACGGCCAGGTCGTGTTGGGATTTTGAGAGGGGGTTGTTGAGAGCAAAACGGGCTTCTGCGGCTGCTAGGGCCGCGGCGGCGGTTGGGTTTGTCAACGTCATTTTTGAGTATCCGTGAAGGTGTTGTTTGACTCTGTTGAAAAGGTGAACCAAAAAAATTAATAAATAAAATATACATACCCCTCTTCTGCCAACACCCGATCCCCGCTTCGGCTCGGAATTCGACGGGAGACAAGACCATATAAATTGGTGTTTTGCTTGACGATCAGCCTTGGACTCAAAAAGTATACAAACAAAATTTCCATTAACTATTTTGTTAACAAAAGAGTTTAGTCTATACAATGCTAGTTGCCATGCTTATGCCTCTGAAAAAAACCAACAATATTAGGCCTTCCCGGATCATCGCGTGCCTTCTTGGATCCATATGGTGTCCGAAAAAAAGCAAACACGCGCAAGTGAGAGACGTCGTGACATGTGCCTCTAGAAAAACAAACAATGCGTCCCCGAACAAAAGCAGCATTAAACTCTTCTAACACTCGCCAGAATCCTCGTCGTTAAAATTGACGGGATCCTCCCCGCCCTCCCCGCAGCACATCTCCCACATCTTCTCCTGCCTCTCCTCGTCTCCCTCGGGGCTCACAGCCGGCGACCGGTCGGACTCGCCCCAGTCCCCGCCGCCATTATCCCGAAAACGCATGCCCCAGTTGATGGCCTGCCACGAGAACTGGCTGTACCGGTCCAGCCTGAACTCGAACTCGCGGTCCGTCAGCTCGCGCCAGCCCTCGTCCGAGCGCCGGGGGGCCCCGTGGATCCTGGCAGCCTCGGCGGGGATGAACCGCTTGAGCCTCTCCACCAGGGCCGAGTCCGGCGCGGCGGGGCCCCCGTCCCCGCCCAGGGGGAACCGCTCGCTCCGCCGCTTCGTGTCCAGGTGGACGTACCGGCCGTGCATCAGCGTCTTGTGGATCTCCTTGCACGAGTACCGGGGGATGTACTCCCGCCAGTTCAGATGCGCAGCCTGCCGAGTTTTCCCCTGCGCCTCGGCCAGAAAGTCATACGCAGCCAACCCTTTAACGTGGGCAAACCTCGGCGGGGGAACCTTTCCGTGCATCTTTTGGATTCGAGTCCAGATGTGCCAGAGCCCGAAGAGGAGGTGAGGATCCTTCCACTCGTCAAAGACGTTTCGGGTCCGAGGCCTCGAGGCGATGTGCGACTTGTACTGCGCGACCCTCTCGCCCAGGATGGCGGCGGTCACGGTGGTAACCTCGGGGACCTTGCTGCGGATGTCATAGATGGGCATTCTGATCGTATCGGCCTGAACCGCCTGCTCGAGGTGGTAGCACCAGCGGGACCTGAACGAGTCCTCAAAGAGGGCCATCTCCTCGTCCGTCCAGAACTGGAGGAGTCCGTAGGGAATTTCCGAAGACTCGGACCAGCGATAGCTGTCGTCGTGGGTCAAACTAGGACCGGCGTGCTCGGCAAAGCTCTGGAGGTAGACGCTGTCGTAGTCGCGAATGTCGGAGCAGATGGGCAGGATCATGACGACCTCCTTGGCGGCGGAAGGGAGCCAGTCGGGGTGGGGATCGTCGACGTGGACCTCGCCCGAGTTTGCTCTGAAGAACTTGTACCAGGTCGAAGCCGGAGCCATGATCTTTTCGACCCGACTGAGAATGGAGACGAACCGGGTGGCGTCGTGCTCCAGATGGCCGATTGTCTGGTCGAGGAAGAGGAGGTAATCGTCGTCCACGTGGATGTGGTTATGCAGACCGTTGAGCTTGTAGTGAGTCTCAACCAAGCCGTCGCCGTACCCGTTGAATTTGTAGTTCCGGCGCTCCTTCGCGGTGAGGCGACGGAGAGGGGCCGGAGGAGTGTTCAACGGAGCAGCGGCAGCTTGTTGCTGGTTATTACCGTTCGGCATGACGTTCAACAAGAGGGCAGCAGCCTGGTTGGCAGCTTGAAGGGCAGCCGCAGGGGCGCCCTGCGGAGCGGGAGGAGCCGGACGCGGATCGGGTGCGCGTGGGATGGCCATGTAATGTAGCTCCTCGTGGTTCATGCAGCTCTTAAGAAGCGGCAGAGCGACTTGTCTGCTCTTGACGCAGGTCTGGGCGAGCACGCGCACCATCAGATGGGTCTCACTGATAGGAGGAACCATGGTGTGGGCGGCGATCAGTCTTGGTTGGCGGCTGAAGGCTGGTTCCAAAGCGGCTTCCCAGATCATCAGCTGAATCTCGTCGGGAAACTCGGAGAATCGCCCAAATCTCCAAATTGGGAGCTGGATCATGGTGGTCTGGGGAGGATCCACGATGGGCAGTTGGACTGTGCCGTGGCGTTTTGCAGTGGTGCCGGCGATGGTTGTTTGAAGGGCCGCCATTGATGACTGTGGAAGAGATGGAAATTCAATGGGTAAACAGGTGGAATGCGTTGAATTTCTACATTCGCCTTTTGTCGACCGAGATGATGGTTGTGATGAGACACGTGTAGTCGGAGCGGTGGGGCCTATTCCGGGTTGAAGTTGTGAAAGCTCGCTCAAGCTCGCTCATCAGCTAGTGACCGGCTATGTGCGACTTTTTTTTTGTGGGGGCCCGAGACCGTTTCCCGGTTAGGGTTGTGTATGTCTGAGGAAATCACAACATATCATTATGGGAACACTCCTGACTCATTTTTGAAAACCTTCAGGGAAAGAATCAGGCCTTCCTGAAAGTAATCAAGTCTTGTTGAAAAAGGCCGGGTCTTCTTGAGAATAAACAGGCCTTCCGAGGATAAAAAGGGATTCGTGGCAGCAAATCTCAAGTCCCGGACTCTAAGCATTCAAAAAGCACATGATGAAAGTTGAAATAGAAGTCGGATAAAAGTCAAACAAGGGTCAGAATTGACCAGAATAGCCATGGATTCAAGTTTGATATAAGACATGGACCCGTTTTTCTTGTGCGACAAGCTGCTTGAACCTCGTAGAAGAGTGACGGGTCATCATGAGCACCTGGGCATGTAAAGGGATGCCAGATGAACACGAACAAGACATTATGAAGTGCTCAACATTATTCCGAAAAAAGGTAAAAAAAAAAAATTAAAATTTAAAAAAGGGGGTAAGAAAAACAAAAACAGAATCTCGAATGAAAACTTTGATTTTCCGGGGGATGTGTTCATCCTTTTAAATCTCACCACCCCCCATGCAATATGCAATGTGCGACCAACCAGAATCCTTGGCATATTCTTGTTTCCTGATTCGGAAGAAGGAATGTGAGCTAGTCTAGTATTCCCCAGCCCATTTTTCCCCCACGCATGGCCGCCGGTCCAGATCCGAGTCTTTTCCACCCACCAACCAAGCTTTGGCCTAGTCCGTCTGGGCAGTGGCTGCTGTCTTTCTTTTCTGTGGGGCAACGTCTGACACAACTCTGTTCTTGTTGTGAGACATGCAGGTTTCTAAACTCGTCAATGCATGCAGATGACATGGGCGGTTAATTCGAGTGCGTCTCCCCTCAGCCGCAGCTTTCATCAAGAGCTACTCCATGATTGGTTAGGCAGATGAAATACTGCCCCGATCAAGGGAATCGAGGTACCCTTGTCCCGGCGGCACAGCACGCGCACACACACCAACAGTCGGCGGGTTGGCACACTCTCGCAAGGCTCTGGCGTTTGGTGGCGCTTTGTCAAAAGGCCGCAGTCATGGGTCGCCGTCCGGGGGGGTGGGATGTGGGGAGAAGAAGGACTTTTAACCTGGACAAGATTAAGGACATTCTGCATCCCGTTTTCCATTTTGAGCCAGAAATCCTCTCTCTGTTTGACAAAACAAGCTTTTTCCTTCATTTTTCTCCTTCTCTTTTCTTCTCTTCTCTTTTCTTTCATTCTTTTTTTTACTTTGAAGTGCACACACATGTCACCATAATTATTCTTTTTTTTTTCCCCAGAGCCAAAAAAAATGGCCACGGTAACAGAGTGGATGTCGTCCCAAAACATCTCCCTCCAACGCCTCGACCAGCTCGAGATCTCCTACCTCGCCGACTTCATCCTAAACAAAGTCAACAACTCGACGGAAAACAACACCGTCATCTGCACGCCGGCCTCGAGAATACTCCCCCTGGCCAACCTCAGCAGTCTGATTATCGAGCCAGAGGAGCGGGACGGCACTCTGAGGGTCGATCTCGATCCGATAAACCTCGATGTCGGCATCATCGATCTCTCCGTCTTCGCCAAGGAACTCTTCCCTGCCCCCCTGAACGAGTCCCAGATCGGCGAGGTGGTGACCTGGTGGAAGAACGCGACAGTCCAAGACAACGCAGCAACAAAGGACTTTTTGAACGCCGTGGTAAACAGATGCGGCCGCACCTTTTGCAAATCGGGATACATAACAGTTGGGAACCCCGACATCGTCGGAATAGGGGTTTGTCCTCCCCAACCCGCAACCCGAAACCCACATTTTTTTTGTAGGTGCTAACCCCCACATGAAAACAGATGATAGTAGCAATCGTGATGCTCCTCTTCCTAACCCTAGCCTTCTCCATCCTCTCGTTCGGGCCCCTGGTCCAAACGGTCGCCCGCCCGTCCAAAAAGGAACGCTTCTCCTTCAGGGCGGCGTGCATAGGAACGGTGGACGAGCTCTTCTCGGCCGTCTTCGTCTTTGCGCTCGCCCTCATAGTCTCCACTTTTGTCTTTCGCTACAAGACCGACACGAGGTTCGACGCCCTCATGGCCAACGCCCTGTCCCAGCTCTGCGCCACGACGGTGGTGATGCTGGCCGCCTCGTACTGGGCGCACAACAAAGAAAGGCCCCACGCCACGGGAAGCGTTTTTGTCGTTGCGGTTTTGACCATTTCAATGTTTGCCACTCACGCCCCCGTGGCTAACATGCACGCCTCGGCAGCCGAGCTGGCCTGCGGGATAGGAAAGGGCAGGATATCGACCATCAGAGGGGACCCGTTCGATATGAAAAAGTTTCACTTCGTGCCCGTGGGGTTTGGTGCTTTTATTTTGGCCCTCGTGGGGGCTGTTTCCCACCATCCCTGGGTTCATCCCCACCGACCCACGAGGGAGAAAAAGAGCCACGTAGTGTCGAGGATACTCTGGAAGGTGGCCCAGTCGCTGCCCAGCGTGGCCGGGCTGATCGGATTGGCCGTCTACACGACCTATTTCCTCAACACGTGGGAGATGATGAAGGAGACGTACGGAAACACCTTTAGCAAAAACATCAAGAACTGGGGGTTTGGCCAGTATTTGGCTATTTTTACTTGGCTGCCGCCCGTTTTGAGCTTTGTGCACTTGTTCTGGGGCGGGATGGAGGTTTCGCTGGAGAAGAGGCTGCCTCAGGGGTGGAAAGTTTACAGGGAGGAGGAGTCCGGAGGAGGAGGGGAAAACAAGACGGCGGTGAGGGTTGTCAGCGGCGGGCAGGAGAAGGAAAGTAGCAGTCACTCTTTGTTGTCGTCATGGAGGAGGAGGGATAAGAAGAAGGATATGGCGGCGGCGACGACGACGACGCATTATCAGTTCAAGACGAGGACTGATACGGATCATTCGGGGACGGGGTTGTTTGGTGGTCAGACCGAGTACCAGAGTCCTCGGGCTGCGCATCAGAGTACGACGAGGGCAGGGTACCAAAGTCCCGATGTTGGGTACGATGATCTTCAGGTCGGGTATGAGACGAGGGAGGTTGGGGGGTATCAGAGTCCGTATCAGAGTCCTGAGGTCGGATATGAGATTCGGGGGCATTATTCGGAGGGGGGCGTTTATCCAAGTCCTGGATACCCGCCGACTCCGGCGGACGCGCCGGGTTACTACCGGCCGGGTCATTAAGGGATCAGGAGTGGGAGACTGAGCACTGCAAACTTTATTTACTTTTCTTGGAGAAATATGTGAAATTCGAATACCCCAAAGAGGCGCAAAGGTACTGGTTGAGTGGGATAATACAAAGGATAGATACATGCATGGGCACGTCAGGGAAAAATTTATAAAGAGAATACCACAAATAAAAGAAATCACAATCTATCTACCTAATTATTCAAAACTTCTTTGGCCACCAAATACCCTACCGTCTTTCGGTTTTATTTTCTCCGAGTCATCCTGGACACCCCAGCCTTCAGAGCAAAGACTCAAAACGCCGATAAGTATCAACAACAGTCTTCTCCCACGGCAAATACTCCACCCCGGTAGCCTTGACAATCTTGCTCCCGTCGTACGCCTCCCTCTCGCCGCTACCAAAAGTATAATCGGGCAGATACCCCTTACCTGGCTCACCCTTCTCGATTTTCCCCTCCGTCTCAGGAAACTCCCTCCTCAAAATATCCGCCACGCTCTGAGGAGGGGCAAACGAAGCACAGAGAATATACCTCTCCCCGTCTGCTTCCTTTGGGTGTTCGACTCCCCAGATTACGACCCTAGCGACGTCGCGCACGTCTACGTAGGCGTCGAACAACCCCGGGATGATGTTGGCCATCGAAGCGTGCGCGAGTGGCTTGCCCGAAGCCACCGACCAGATGTTTTTGGTTGTCTGTGGAATTTTATCGGGGGAAGATGGGACAACGGCTGTGGGACCGGCCACGAATACGGGATTGATGGCTGAGATGGAGAAGGTGGGTTTGTGGGTGTTGCGGAATTCCCTTTTGGTGTCTGTTAGTGCACGGAGGTCCGCTAAGTTTGAGGGGAAAAGGGGGGAAATGTATGTATGTACATACCAAACTGCTCTTTCTGCGGCCGTCTTGCTGGCTTCGTACACCGCGAAACCGGCGTCTTTGCCCAGTTTTGCTACTTCTTTCTCTGAGGCTGTGTTCCAGTCCTTTTCTGTGTACGTGTAGACGTAGTCGTCTCCGTTGTTGTGCGGGGATCGGATGGCTGCGGCGCTGGACATGAAGACGAGGGATTTGATGGAGTTTGAGGACGCCGATTGCTCTTTGTGGGCGGATTCGAGGACGCGGAGGGCGCCGGTTTTGGCCGAGTTGATTACGGCGGCTGGGTCGTTGAAGGAGACGGCCACGGGGGAGGCGAGGTGGGCTATGTAGTTGATTCCTGGATCGGGGTTAGTAAGCAGAGAAAGTGGAACGGCGAAGGGGAGGGCAGGGAAATACCTTTGACGGCTTCATCGAATGCTCCGGGTTGGGTTATATCGGGGACTTCGACTACGGAGAGACGGCCGTAGTGGGCGAGGGCATCGAGAAGGGGTTTGGCGGAAGCGGCGGAACGGACTGTTCCGCGGACAGAGTAGCCGGCTTTGAGGAAGGCTTCGGCGGTTACTCCGGCGATGTAGCCGTTGAGGCCGGTGATGAGGACTGTTCCTTTGTTGTCGGACATGGTTATCTCAGAAGGCGGTGGTATTTCTAGAGAGATTCAAAATGAATTTGGTTGCGAAAGGGGGTTCGGTGATTTGGGTTCTTGGTTGAGGTTGTGTTAAAAAATTAGTTGGGCACCGGCTTGGACAACGGTCGTGTCTTAAATAGTGAATCTGGGTCTCAGGAGTCCTGCGGGCTTATGTTGATAATGACATTTCCCCGAACTCCTGAAAAGATTACAGGGACCTTTGTGCGCCACTCGCAGCGAAATGAAGCTGTATTACGATTTCAAAGCGGACTTCGCCATCTCGCTCGTGCAATGCAACACTTCTACCTGTCACATGTGAGAGTGGAATGGAATTCCGAATTCCATTCGACACGAATTTCAATCTTGTGTAACCTGCTGAGCAGAGCGGCTTTGATTACTGATCACGTTTTATGTTACTAAGAAGCCGACGGCTCTAATCAGCGATTACTATTCAAACGATTCTGGCTCATTTGCCCTGTCCATCAAAAACGCAAGACTTGAAGGCGTGATTAAGATATCGGGGTTGCCTGCCCAATCTGGCCTTCAGCTCCCACGATCTTGGATCTGCCTATTTAGAGCTATGGTTGATTGAGGCAGACTGTCAAAACTCGGATGATTCATGATTTGCCCAGGGGCTGGCTCCGATTTCATCATCGTGACTCTCATTGTTGTAAGAGGGACATCTCAGAAGCATCCCATCCATCCATCTCCAAAATGATTCTGTGGACAAAGGAAATGCTTCAAGTTGTGCTCTTGTGAGCTGATGACGGATGATCAGACCGTCATTTGAAAAGTGCAGAGATCTTGAACTCGCTCCCACAAAGGGCACTCACTACCAGTCTTATCTCCTTTTCTTCTGCTAGCAAACCAAGACTTGACACATCGACACCTTACTTGGTTGCCTTCAAACTGAGCTCTTCTCAGTTGCCGTGAGCTTGGGTATAGACTCATAATTACTGCATCAGGAGACAAATCCTTTGAGCCACAAACAGGAGCAAAACACAATTTCAACCACTTCCCCCTGACGCTTTTCCTACTTCACTGCTGGCTGCCCAGCAAGGGAAATGAGTGCCCCTGATGCTTGTCGAGCTAGTGTCTTGGAGGCCGGCTATACCGTATGAGGCATCAAATCCAAGGTTCCTCATGACTGCACTGCCTTTTCAACTTTTGACACCTCACAATTTCTCTTTCTGTTCTGGTTATTATCAACATAGTCGCTCATTTCATTAGGACCATTTCAACGAAATGCGGACCAACACACTCGATTTCGCCCTCGCCGGCGCGTCTCTTACCCTCGCCAGTCCAGCTCCGGCGCCTCAAATCACCAAAGCACCGATGATCAAAGACGCGGCTCTCGCTCGACGATCATTTCCCACAGCATCCGATGCGTTGAGTCCCGAAGAACGAAAGTGCTATGACAAGCTCCTCTCCGTGGAGGAAGACTGGCCCTGGAAAGACGTCGTGACGGCAACCGACACTGAGCTACTCGACTTCATCTTGATAAAATGGCAAGACCCAGCAGTGACGATTCTTGGGACGACAAAGATCGAAGAGAGATGCACGCTGGAGTGGGATGGCATCACTCCCCCGGCGCCTCTCGCATCGTCCTACTCGTCTTGGAAGAGCGCAGAGAGCGTGTGGGCGTCTAGCAATTACTAGGTCATCAAAAGCCTCGCGTCGAGCTGCGATCCCAGTGGCCAAATGGGGATTGAAGGCTTGCTTGTTACCGATACGGACTCGTGCATTACTATCGCGCGCCAGTACGTGGAGGCCAAACAGACTACTACTGCCACTGAGATCAGCATTGAATCCAACGCTGCCACTAGGACTCTCGCTCTGTCAGTTGTTAGCAGCACCAGCACCAGTGCAGCTACCGGTACCGAAACTCCAGAGGCAGCATCGGCGTCGGCGACCTTGTCAACTGCAAGAGAGACGGGAATGGTCATTGCTGCTGCCGCCGCTGCTGTGGCAGTGGTCGGCGCCATGGCTGGGTTGTGAGGTATGAGAAGATTGGAAAAACATATGCTGTTTGAGGATACTTCGACATTGGAAGCGGTTGTCAATGCGCTCTCGAGCTCTCAGGTTAAATGTTGGGTGGTTGATGGAAGGGGCTCAAGGCTTTTGTACAGTGCATAAAATGCATGTCCCTCACCAAACCCCATTGACAGAATGCACCAGCGCGGGGTCTTTCATGCGCCGTTCCTCCACTCAATTGCATCATCATCCAATTGTCCGCAGCGCTCACCTCGGTGGAACTCTCCCCGCAATCGGCATCCTTGACTTGGCGCCCAGCGACACAAGCGACCAAAACTTTGGGGTGACTAACAAGTTTGCTCCTCGACAATTGCAATCTTGACCCTCAGATTTTTAAAAATGTCTTCTGCGCCAGCTAAGGATGAGCACCCCGCCGTCAGGGGCCCCAGCGCTCTGCGCTCAATTCTTGCTGGTTCAACAGCCGGCGCAGTAGAGATTGGTGAGTGTTTCCCGTTCCGCCGATCAAGTCGCAGCGAGCTCCAACTGACCCAGCATCTCCTTGTTGCAGCCATCACATACCCAGCCGAGTGTACGTTTTTTCCTGCGCCCATTTTCTAGGACGAGCAAGACGAAAGCCAATTGCGCTCGAATAATAAGAACACTCTGACATTATGCGCCAACATCAGTTGCCAAGACACGAACGCAGCTCAATCGCAGGTTAGCCGAGGGACAGAGGCTGCCATGGCCGCCATTTGGTGCGCAGTGGTATGCTGGGTGTACCACTCTGATTATTGGCAACTCGCTCAAGGCAGGAATTCGTACGTTCTTCTTGGGCTCCAATTGGCGAGCCAAATTACTTACTGAAGATCTCCAACAGGATTTGTTGCCTTTGACCAGTACAAAACGCTCCTCGCCGATGCGGACGGCAAGCTCTCCGGTCCTCGGACCGTGATCGCAGGTTTCGGCGCAGGCGTAACCGAGTCCCTACTCGCCGTTACGCCAACAGAAAGTATCAAGACCATTCTGTACGCCTTCTTTGTGCCCCTTTTCACTCATCTGCTGTTGCATACTAACTCTCCCTCTACAGAATTGACGACCGCAAATCCGCCAACCCCCGCCTTCGTGGCTTCCTCCACGCAGTTCCGATCATCGCTCGCGAGCGCGGCATCCGGGGTTTCTTCCAAGGCTTCGTGCCAACAACCGCCCGCCAGGCCGCCAACAGCGCAACTCGATTCGGCGCCTACAATGCTCTCAAGCAACTTGCCGAGTCATATACTGCTCCGGGAGAGAAGCTCGGAGCTGCGGGAACCTTTGCGATGGGCGGAATTGCGGGTCTCATAACAGTCTATGTGACTCAGCCGCTGGATACCATCAAGACGCGCATGCAAAGTATCGAGGCCAGGTCGTTGTACGGCAACTCGTTCAGGTGCGCGAGCATCATCTTCAAGCAGGAGGGCGTTTTGACATTCTGGAGCGGAGCCCTCCCTCGGTTGGCGAGACTGATTATGAGCGGCGGTATCGTATTTACGATGTATGAGAAGAGCATGGATATGTTCGATAGGTTGGATCCTGAAAGAAAGTACTTGTAAGAAAAGAGGAGAATGTTGCGCGGCGACAGGCGACAGGCGATAGGCGTTTGGCAGGTTTCAAGAGAGGCGTATATACCCCAGCGAGAGACATGAATTGTGGCCAGGTAAAAATGGTGTTGTGCATATTAATACAAGAAGCAAGTTCGAATATGCATTTCGAACGCCGAAACGCCGCCCCAATGCAAGATGTCATATGCAAGCACAATATTGTACAGGGTTGTGGAAGCCGTGGAGTGGTGTTCAGGTCAACCTGATCATTCCGGACAGTCTCTTGGATAATCTCTGCAAGAATGTTCGGCTGGGCGCCTCTTCAAGCTCCTTGACGAGATCTTTGTAATATGTCGGGTTGCTCTTGGGCTCGGGTACTCCTGAACTGGTGCGGTACTGTGGTATACCCTGTCAGCGATTGCCTGCGTTTCCATGCACCCGATTTGCGCCAGTTGCCACTCACCTTGTTCTTGTACCGGTCCTCAAGCAGAGAGTAGAGCGCGTTGGTCTGCTTCAGCTCAGCTTGAGCTTTGGTCACTCCCTTGATCGAGGAGGGAGGGGCAAGGGTGGCCTTCTCGAGTCGCTTGGCGAGGACATGTTGAAGCTGGCATTCGGGACGGAGGGGATCCTTGGGCCATCGCTGAATGGCCGCTTGGAAAGCTCGCGCTGCTGGGCTCTGTGATATAAAAGTCAGCATATGCCTCCATATTCGTCGCTGTGGTTAGAGAGACATACACTTCTGGCGGCGGACATTTTGGGTGGGTGATGGTCAAACTGTCGACGACGTCAACATGGAAATCCCGTCTGGAGAATGCTTGAAAGATCCAACCACACCAGCCACACGTCCCGGGATTCTGCTGCCGACAAGCCACATCCAATGCGGGTCACATCTCTTTCCCTGCCGAGACCACCATTCAGCTAAGCCGCAATAGGCAAACTGTGGGCCACTTCTGCAAAAGAGGCAGCCGCTTGATCCACTGGCTTCTCGGACAATCCACGCAATCGATTTCGCTTTTTGGGGGCTTGGTCAGCCGCCCCGTTCATTCGGTTCCAGCGCATGTCATCACCCGTTTGGCGCTTTCCCTGCCTAGAACCAACCTGTCCCTCATCAAATCAACCAACTCCCTGACGGGTGCCCACGCGCTCTTTCTTGCCTGCCGACCGTTTTTCATTTCGAACTTACTTTCATCTTTGCCATTTCCTACGACCGCCTTTCTTACTAGTTTCTTCAGTCTGACAATTCCGATACCCCCAGTACTCACTCACTCTCTCTGACTCTCATTGCATTTTCCTTATCTCCAACTTCCAAAGCTCTCGAAACCACGAAACCATCCTGCGAGGCTCTACGCAGTAACAACCCAAACAACAGACACAGATCAGCATCACTTATTGGCTCCCATCATGGCGGGTCGCTATGAAAGGGTATGGCGGGACTCCTGTGGTATTGTTTCCTTTCATGAAATAACTGACGATTTGCCGCAGGTCAACACTCGCGACGAGGAGGACCCCGAAACACCAAGTCCCCCCTTGCCAAGGCCAACATACCCCATTCCTAACTCCCCGCCTCCGTCGTTCCACTCGAGAGCGTCTTCGATCAACAACAGAGAGAACAGAGTGAATGCCGATTTGGAGGATGCCTTCGATGTCGACGAGGATAGCGACGATGATGCCGATGACAGGCAGCGGTTGGTGCGCGGGACCAACTCCACGCCCAGCATCAGCGACGCCGCATTTTCACAGACGACTGGAGGATCAACATCACAAACGCAAACGAGTGCGCCGTCGTCGCAGCCACAGGTTCAGAGACCAATCGGGGTAGCGCCAACAACGACCAGGGTTTATGGTGGCGGAATTCAGGCGGACGGTGTATTTTCCAACCTTTCAGCAAAGCCAGAGACGGGCGAGCCGGTAAAGGATGAGTTGCCTCCGGTACGTTGCCGCCTGTGCGTTTTTGTGGAGGAGAGATTTTGACTGACATTTTGGGTAGTCTTACGAACAAGCCGCGGCTGACGCTGCCCCGCCATATTGGGAAACTACGATTCTTGCCCCTGGCATGGGTGGTCCCGACGAGGTTTATATCGACGGCATGCCTGTTGGCTCATTTTTCAGCTTTGTTTGGAACGGCATGATCTCCATGTCTTTCCAGTTCGTCGGCTTTCTCCTCACCTATCTCCTCCATTCGACACACGCGGCCAAAAACGGCTCTCGGGCTGGTCTCGGCATTACACTCATTCAGTTTGGATTTTATATGCGCACAACTCCACCAACACCAGGCGGCATGGATTCAAACTCGAACAGCGACGGATATGTTAACCCGATCGATCCGAATACCCACGACTTTGATCCCAACCATGTAGACCAGGGCAGTGATGGTGGCATGGGGGATATTACGGGAACAGATTATGCGGCATACGTTCTCATGATTGTTGGGTGGTTCATTCTCATTCGGGCGGTTAGCGACTATTTGAAGGCGAGGAGACATGAGCAGCTGGTGTTGCAGAGTCCGGATCGTGGTTTGGGAATTCCTATCATTGCCACAGGCGAGAGACCTGAGCATGTGGTATAAAACACACTTGGTTTTGTTTTTTTTCCTTTGTGACTTTCCTTTTCGGGTGATAATATGGGACATCAAGGGGACTCTCCTTGCAATACAGGTACAAACGGCGTTTGCTTATTATCTGAAGATTATTCTTTTAGTTGTTCGACACCCTTCCCTGTGAGTCTTGTGGTATTTAAGACGCGGACAACAGTAGCGGAACAAGACAAAGGGATAGAAATGACAACAAATTAAACAAGTCATTCTGACGCTGCACGCCATGCAGCGATAATGATATCCCTCCCTCTCTCTTTGGTCAACCCGGTTATCCCATTCCCGCTCCCAGGAAAGAGGGGCTGAATGCGGGGCAGTCCAGCCCGTGATTACATCACGCAACACGTCAATCCTCCATCAGACCTCTCCTCTCTTTCTTGGTTGAATTTTTAACAATGCCATGCTGCGCACCGCTGTCACCGTGCTGACATGGCTGCAAATTATTCGGCTGTTTTCTTGAGGTTTCAACATTAAATAGTGAGAGGATACCTTCAAATATCTCCTCCTTCTCACACACACATCTCACTTGAACCTGGCTCATTAGTACTATCCATATTTCACCAGTACTCGCCCAAAAAATCTCTAATTCAAGCTCCGAAACAGTGGCCGTCCGCAGGATTCTCCCCCGCTCGTTACGCCTCCTCAACCCTCGAATGATAAACTCGTCTTCCACTTCAGCAGCAGCAGCAGCAGCAGTAGCAGCACCTGCTCAGGCTCAGGCTGCGACCCTCTCAAAGGACTCGACATCATCTCTCTCGCCAACAACAACAGCAACAAGCGATACCGACACCCCTTGGTTTTGTCCCCTCATCCACATCCCCGCACTTGTTACTGAACTTGCCGTATTGAACGGCGGCGGCAAGCCCTCCTATCCACTCAACCCACAACACTGTCCGTCGTCGTCGATATTCCACTTTATCAAAGTGCCCAGCATGGCCTGGCGCAGTTCGGGTTCGTCCAATAAAGACTTGATTGAGAATTTGTGGCGGAACGGGTTGATTAAGCGGCCCGAGGTTCGGGATGCTTTTTTGAAGGTAATTATTTTTTTCCACTCAAGACACCTTTTTTTTTTAAACATGAATTTGGGATCGTATGTATGGTATATTGACATGTGTGCGTGTGCGTGTTTGTGTGTAACGCAGGTCGACAGAGCGCACTACGCCCCTACGTCCCCTTACGAAGACAGTCCGCAGCCTATCGGGCACAGCGCCACCATCTCGGCTCCGCACATGCACGCTTCTGCTGTTGAGAATTTGCTGCCTTACCTGTTGCCGAGCGAGAGGAACGGGTTCGCACCTAGGGTTTTGGATATTGGGTCTGGGAGCGGGTATTTGACTCACGTCATGGCCGAGTTGGTTGGGGATAAAGGTGGCAGAGTGGTGGGCGTGGAGCACATTAAGGAGTTGAAAGAGTTGGGAGAGGCGAACATGAAAAAGAGCCCGGAGGGCAGGCGGTTTTTGGAGGGGGGCAGGGTTGAGTTTGGGGTTGGGGATGGGAGATTGGGGTGGAAGGATGGAGATGACGAGGAGGGGAATAAGTGGGATGCCATTCACGTGGGGGCCAGTGCGACCGAGGTTCATAAGGAGCTGTTGGATCAGTTGAAGAGCCCCGGGAGGATGTTTATTCCTGTTGACGATGAGGGGAGCGGGGGGTGGGGCCAGCATGTTTGGTGCGTTGATAAGGATGAGAGGGGGAGGGTGGAGAAGAAGCAGCTGTTTGGGGTGAGGTATGTGCCGCTTACTGATGCGCCTAGGGGGTGAGGTGAAGGGGTTGGGGAAATGGGACTCTATGGGCTTGGTGGGCGGAGCGAGGAGACAAGGGCGGGCAAAAAGATTGGTTTTGGCTTATATGATGGCTGCTATATTTTATGATGCTGTTTTCTATGGACAGTTTTTCCTAGAGCATATTAAAAAAAAATGCGTTTCTGTTCTCGCCTACACTTTGCGTCCATATAGTTTTGGGAAGTTCTTGGTGAACTATAAAGGTATAGCTGAGATGGTCAATTACTTTGCATCATGGCGTTAATCGCTGACTGTTTGCGGTGCAGATGTCCAATTCTGTATAACTCTTGATTGTGGTGGCAGTGTAGGATGTAGTAACTGCCAATGTGTTCAAGTCATTTGTGGGGGATGGGATCGTCCATGGGATCATGTTGGAGAGTGAAAGATAATTAGGGTTTGCGTCAGTCCTTGTTCTGCTTTTCCAGCCTGACACCAAATATATGTTGTGCGTTGTAATTTTTTCCCCTTTTGCCTCCTTCTTTTTATCACTACCTTGTGTTTTTAATCTCTCCCG
The DNA here is from genome assembly GCA_033297175.1 of Cladorrhinum sp. PSN332. Classification (NCBI taxonomy): domain Eukaryota; kingdom Fungi; phylum Ascomycota; class Sordariomycetes; order Sordariales; family Podosporaceae; genus Cladorrhinum; species Cladorrhinum sp. PSN332. Next base: position 155,403 of record MU858829.1, on the reverse strand, counting down.
AGTGTATGCTTCTTGGACGCCTTTTTCTTTTCCCTCTGTGGTTGATTACAGGTATTTATGGTTTTGGGTGTGTCAAGAGTTTTGACCATTCAAATTCGAGTGTGATGGTATTATTGTGAGTTGTGAGTCTGTGGTGAATTACCTTTGCCCTTGAGGCTAAAGATCTCGATTGCTCTGGATAAGCAAACATATTCTTTCGTTATGTAAGGGGAGATAGGAGATACAAGCTATTCGTGGGCTCGTGGAGATAGCTAGGCATATACCTAGGTAGTACCTTACCTCTTTTATCCTTCAGATTACATTGTACCTAATAACTTGATTTTTAGATCGCTTTTCTTTTCCACTTGTAGGTTTCGAAATTTGAAACCCCCCCGTCAACCGCAACAGAAGGTTGAGCATACCAACAACTTAGCAAGCTTGGACGCAGAGATGGAAATTCGCCAATACCTTCCAGACGACCCTATCGTCTTATCAGACCTTGTAGTGTTTGCCCTCTAGAGCCGACTTTCATGTAGATAACTATATTCCACAGGGCCGTGGGAGAGGGAGTCAATTACACGAAAAGATAAATCAACAGAGGGACTGACTCCCTTAAATTCAAGCCACGCGGCACAATAATATCTGGTAATACCAACCACGGTCCTACCACGGTCCTGCCACGCCGCCTGCGTAAAAGAAAGTTCCAAACCCTCTCAAAACACCGCATGCAACCATGGATACCAGGAGCCAGTTTCTTTTAAAGCCGCTGAACACAAAACCACTGAGTATTAAAAGGAACAAGAGGGTACCTTTCAACGCATTTCTCTCTGACACATTGCACAAATTGCTGCTCTCCATACATACCTACCTGTAACCTCACATCAGGCAACAAAAAGAACCATGGGAGCGCACGCCAGCTTTCTTTATACTCAAATGATACGTCACCAGAAGGTCGATGGCGTCTACGATTCCTCCTCGACCTGTTCCACATGTAATGGCACCACGCCCAACACCCCAAAACGCCCAAACAGTTCGAGTTCTTATTCTCTTAAGCATCACCCCGAAAAACACCTCGAGTACTTCAAGAAGCTTGTGCAGCTGGAACGCGACTACAGACACGAACTCGACGTGGGCCTCTTCACTACCCGGCCGGGTCCTCCGCCGCCGCCGCCGTTCGACCTGACTGGTCACAGTTCAAAAATAACCAAAGAGAGATACGATGAGATTTGGTACGAGCTGCACCAAGTAGCCGGAGAGGTCGTGATGATGGAAAATCAGGACGAGAGTCTGGGGCCATCTTCAAGAAAGACCTGGCCCTGGGAAACGCCCTGCGAGCCCATGTTTGAGGATGGGCCGGGTTTCTTGAAGCGTTGGATGGACGATTACACGGTTGGTAGTAGATTAATGAACCCTTTTCGGGCACCTGGAGATTTACTATACTAATAACTTTCCTCGCTATCTAGTTTGGACTGAGCGGTCGAAGGAAGGCCATCAAGAAGAGGTATAAACAGAGGAGAAAGGATTTGTATCAGGAGTATTATGGGGCTCATAGTCAGTGGGCCCCCCCTCCTCCTCATAATCCTCCTCCTTATCCTGCTCTCGTTTGCCAGTGTATTCCATGTGGCAGGTGTGGTGGGACGGGGTGTGTCACGCATGATCGGGCTGCTTCAAAGGAGGAATAGGATCTGGCTGCCCTCTCGTTGCTGTCCCTGTTGCTGTTTTGCTCTTGGCCGTTTTATTTCTGAAGTCCTGCATAGGAAGGAGCTTTGCCGCATTCTGATCCATGTTGCCCCTTCACCCGCTCAACTTGGGATAGGGCGGCCGACGTACCTACCTGGAAACCTGGAAGTGGCCATCTTGGCAGGTCGGGCCCGACGGGAGCGAAGTCTGCGTCAAATACCTGAGCTCGAAAGAGGCGGAAACAAGAGAGAAGGGCAGCTCGCTTGAATCTACAACCTGGTGTGTGAGGAGGATCAAAGACAACGAGAGGTCAGCTATGTGACATGGAATTGTGGCTGAAGACATGCTCCGAATTAGCTTGGGGCCTGAGAACCACTATTCAAGGGGAAAGAGTAACCAAAGAATAACGCAGCTGGTGTCAAAGTAGGGCAAATCTTTTACCGCTAATATTAATCCAGTACTGTTCAAAGACAACCTGGAAGCAATTTCCGTCAAGATCCTGACCTCAACATCTAAATGTGATCGAAAAAGAAACTTGGAGTAATCCTCAATCACAGCAAAATGATCGTCAATAGGGAACCCGAAGAAGTTAACTGGTTTACTCAAGTTCAATGTCATTCCTTGCCAGAAGATCACAGAGAGAACGCAGTTGAATAATGACTGCACTTACCTCGCTATGGCCACTCATCTAGTACACTGTGCTAAGGTAAGATCTTCAACAAACAATTCCATTGCCTCCTTCCTCACATCTCTTGGTCAAGGTTGACGATCTCAGAGCCACCCTAGTTGAATTAGACCTACCCCGAGTTTCTTTCCTTCCATTTATTATTCTGTCCCAAGTAGACGATAAAGCTTTCTCAGACGGTTCTGTTGCCGATCCTAAATGTTCCCAGTTGCTCCTGGGATTACAAACCATCGCCCGAGGACTGTTGAGAACCACTGGGAGTAGCAGAACTGGGAAAGAATGGAAACCACTCCGAGGTAGGAGCTGGCGGCACAATCGCTTGGTCATTTCCCTCTGCTTCCGGGCTGTTACTGGCCAAAGCTGTCTCAGGCTGTGAAACAGAACCCGATATGAACTGTAAAGGGCCCCGGGAGGGAGAAGCCTTGGAGCTGGCGCGACTTGACCGAGAGTCCAATGTGACTTCATGAGGTCCGTTGGTTTGTGATTCTGAGATACATAGGTGTTCGCTTGCCATTTCGAGCCCCGCTGTATCTTCCAATGACATGCTGCCAAATTGATCGAGAGGCGAGACTTGCTGATCTTCATCTTCATCTTCATCGTGCCCGCCGGTCCCGTTGTATTCTTCGTGGTGTTGCTCGTGATATTCCTCGTGTAACTCTTCCTGATATTCTTCGTCCTGGTACGCCTGATTCTCATCTGCCTCAAACTCATCCACCTCACTGGCATTCTCCACGTCATTATCTGTCTCTTGGTCTGAGTCGTGGGACAAGGATCCAGATTCCAACTTGTCTTGATCGTGTTGCTCCGAGTCATTTAGGGCATACCCGTCATCTTCAAGTTCATCCTCATGCAGGTCGTTCAGGATGTAATTATCCACACGCCTCTCCAATGTTCCATGCTCTCCCCACCTCACACTTCCGTCTTCGTCCGCGTGGTAGTCGTGAGCTGAGAACCCTTTCTCATCGAAGTTCCCCTCTTGCTGAAAATCCTCTCTCAACTCTAGCTTGAACTGGTTTTCCCCCTCGCTGCCGCCCTCGCTGCCACCCTCGCTGCCAACCTCGCTCTCGGTTTCCTCCTGCTGAATATGCTCAGGCCAGGCATCATGTTGAGATACAAGCGCATGATATGATGCGTCCTCTTCACCCTCCTCGCCATGTTCTACTGTTTCGCCATCTTCATCCAAACCTTCGTCCACCTCGTTCTCTTCCGGCCCGGAGGGGCAGTAAATTACGGAGCCAAAGTTACTATGCGTTGCAGCCTGGCTTTCGAACTCTTGATAATCCGGCAAAACTGGAGTACCAGGTGTCTCGTATTCGGAAAGCTGGTAGCCGTCCGCGTCCTCGCCCTGTAGCCCTGTGCTTGTGGAGTCCGAGTCCGAATCTCCATCCGATCCTCGAAGATCTCAGCTGCCTCTTCGTCGTCGGAATCCCCTAGCTGATTTGTATCCTCGGACTCCGAGTCAATGAGCGGTGTCATTACAGAGGAGCAGGTGAATTCTTCCGATGTCGTATCGACTGAGCTCTCCACCTCATCGGGTTCGGAATCATCAAGATCGTCATCGTCCAGTGGAAACTCGGCAAGCCAGAGATCAATTTGGCCGGAGATCCAAGGACGCAAAACCCGCATGGCCCAGGTATGTAAATTCTCGAGGATAGCTGTAAGGTAAATCAAGTCGCGAACGTTGGTCATGTCTCCTTTCCATATACAGTCCATGGCAATCTAGAAAAACTATCAGTCAGGTGTGTTGCCTAGTCGTCCGATACTTAGTGATACTTACCGATTTCGGGTTGTCCGAGAGACTCTGGACGACCCATATCCGGACTATCTTATTGACAGTGGTCATGGCCACAACAGGGGGGATGTGCGACTGTCTCTTCGTGGCTCGTGCATACGTGGCCAATCGCTTGAGCATCATGATGGCAGCTGCTCCTGCATTCGCAGCTTGGCAATGACAATACTCTTCCCTGTTCCCGGCACTCTTATGTTCGACGATAAGCCAGGGGAAACAGATGGCGTCTGAGAAAGCGGGCCCCTTTTTGTTCCCTCTCCTAAACACGCCAGTGGTGCTCGGTTCCAACCCATGCTGGGTAAGGTGCTCAAGGACAGGTCGCGAAAAGTTCTTGATGATACTTTCTTTGGGGCAGGAGGTCCAGGGCCAGCGTTTCGATGTATGGATCCTTTGGCTTGACTCGGATTCAAAGTCATAGATGGGAAAAAAGAGAACCGAATCCGGTTTCGGCTCCGTCAGCCTCACTCGATCCTCGGCACAGAACCTTTGCTTTGCTCCGAAAAGAGTCCACGGCCTTTGCTGGACGTGCTCGAAGTAATCGTAGTAGAACTTGATCCGCGAGTAGCTTGTTGGCATTTAAAATCAGCTCTTTGGTCGCGAGAGACGATTTTTCCAGTCTTACCGACGCGGATCGTCATCATTGATCTGAATGTCCTCTTCCAGGGGGCGAATAAAGTAATTCGTAAAAAATGACTGCCATTCTGCCTCTCGATCCTGCCCATTGTGCAGTCTGAGAGCGTCTTGCCTGATCTTGATGTGAAAATTGAGGGATTGGCGGTCTGTTCTCGAAACCTGAAGCGAAAATTTGAAGAGTTGCTCATCACCAAGGCATTCGGTGACGTCAAGGAAAGCGGGGGCGTCAAGGAGATGGGCATCCTCATCGTTGGGCAGAACTCCGAATCTATCGGCAATGGTGCAGTCAAAGTCAAGGAGTGTGCTTCGAAGAGGGCCTATGTGACAACCGTTTTGTTCCGTGGCCGTTCTGACTGGATCTTCCCGAAACACAATACCGTTATCACTCAATGTTTGTCGGTTCAGGAGCTTTGGTCCCGTCGAGAACGCCATGGTGTCTGTACATGAAGGGATCAGAAAAGACCTCAGTTTGAGGAGCGAGGAGACGAGGGAAGATCTCGTTCGAGCGGGGTCATCTCCTTTAAATACGTCTCAATCCATGGCAATGGCTGGTCATGGCGCTTGAGAAGGGATCGGGAGAGGATGTGATTGGGGGGCTGGTCCCGACAGTCTGGAATCACACCAACCGCGCCACATCCTTGCAGCAGAATAGCAATCCTTGATTGGTGGTATCGGAGTCCTGGACCATCTAATCAATGGGTTGTCTTCTGAACCCGTGGCTTTTCTACTTATTTGGAGCCCTAACCCTGGAGTGTTGAGGACCCTAACCCTGACTCAGGACCCATTGCGATAAGCATGCTGACAAAATCGGCGAGGATTTACGGTTAGTTTCTTAAAGATTTTCTTGCAGTTAAAGTGAAAGGAAGGGTGATCACAAGGGAGGAAACAACTCCTCCCCAAAATTATGGTCAGGGTGGGGCCTATCCGTCACCAGCCAGACTGCCACCCGACGACTGCAGGCAGCGTGCCAAGAAAACTCAAATTCTTCAAATGCACCAACACAAAAACCAGCTTTCCAAACTTTTCCTCCAAACACTCACACTTTTATTTTCCAACAAAAAAACTTCGGCATCACCAATTCTGCTTCTTTCCTGGCCGCAATTTCCTAGCCAGCAGCCCCTGCAGAGCGTCAAGCACAACCTCGAAAGCCCCCACTCTCTCGACTAGATTCTCTACCACACCGGACAACCACACAGAGACATACACACCAAAACGCCCGTAAAAATGGAATTTACAAACCTCCCGCCAGAAATCAATCTCCTAATCCTCTCCTCCATCGCCTCCCCAATCGACCTTGCCTGCATCCTCAAATCGTCATCCCACCTCTGGCGCCTCTACCTCGCAAACAAACACGCCGTGCTCAAATCCCTAATCCTCACTGCCTGCCCAGGACTCAAACTCACCGCACAACAACTAACAGTCCACGTAATCACCAACCCCAAAATTCCATACAACCCGGACATCCCTCGCCTCGTTTCAAGCGCAGGACGCCTAGAATTCGGCCCCATTGGTCCCGACCCTTCTTTCATGTCTCACAAATACTGTACCGAAGTCTTCCTCGCCATGGGCCCCTATCGCAACAGATGGGTCAGGATGCCCTCGTACGAGCGAGCGATGGCCGATCCGAACCGATCGTTGACTCTCAAAAGAGCGCGTTACTTTGTTGAGGTCGAGTGGTTCAGGCCTGCATTCGAGGATTTCATGGATGGAAATTCGACCAGAGATACCCAGATGAAGTGTCTAGAGTGTGGGCAGCGGACGGGGATGTACTTTCGGGGGAATGGATGGCCCGTTTGCGTGAGGGAGAATGTGGAGATGAAAAGGCTTCCGATGCCGAAGCATCCGATACGCGAAGTCGACAGCAGCGACGACGAAGACCCCGAGGACTCGATCCCCCTGATGATCCTGCTTAACAAAATGATTGTCAAGAACGAAGCGATCACGGGGAAAACAGTCACCATCAAGAAAGAAGTGTTGACAGACGACGACGACGACATGGAGGATTCCGATGACAGCAAGCCATTGATTCTTCGATGCAACCCGGCGATGTTGAAGAAGAAGAACGAAAAACCGGTGTCTGTCCCAAAGCAAATTCCGAGAAGGACAAAAAGCGTGTCCGTCAAAAACGAACTTCCAATCAGGACGAAAAATACGAAGGAGGTGAAGAGCGGAAGAGTAACAAAAACTGGGAAGAAGCAAGCCAGGATCAAGACTGAGCCGGGCAGGTATCAGTATCAAACGGCAGCACCTCGGGATGCCAACGGGCGTACAATCATTTGATTTGGTCTGTCCCTGTCTAGCACGCGCGGGCATCGGCAGGTCTTATTGCCCCTCGATCCTCACAAACACACTCGACACCTTCCTTCCACCACTTTAAATTAAGAACGAGCACGCGAAACCCGGCAGTTTTAGGACGATTAAGCTTTGAGGGGCTTTTCATCAGTGGAATCATCATTCCGACACGGACTGCGCTCCGCAACGCTTCAAATATTCAGCAGATATAACTCAACTGCAACTCAAAATTGTCAAATAGTTCAATGTGGTTATGTACACGATGTCTCTTCTGTCTAGTCTTCAAATAGATAAATTTAGCACCGGTAGTTGGAAGCCACAACGCATATGACCGAATCCTATCCCTGTTCCTGATCCCGTTCGCGTGGTATTCACAATGCAACAAGGAAGTGAAAAGAAAGTTTAGATTATGGGCCCGATGCATGTGTGTAGCGTCCCGAACCTTCCGTTAAACTCATGACAATCCCCAGTTTGTGTGACGTTGCACAGCGGATATAGAACTGGCTCGTAACTCGTATATTCAGGGATTAAAACGTGGCGTGGTGACTCACACTCCCCGTGTCGGTCGGTGGGTCAGGCACTCCTCCAGTCTCGGATGGGTAAGGTGACGGGAATAAACTATGGATCAGAGACGGAGACGGGCGGGCCGTTCCGTATTTTGACAACGTCATTCAGCAAAGAAAATACAAAAAGCAAAAGAGGGAAGTTCAAAAGAGGGGCATCATCATTAACTTCATGGCATTTCTTTCCAAGACGACAACATCATAGAGACCCAACGCTGGCCGCTTATATACAGGTTCAACAAACAACATAAGTAAGACCCCAAAAAAATGAGAAAGAATATCCGGGGGGAGATTATTTGTCCTTTAACTCAGTAAATATATCCTGGACGGATGAATCAAACCCCAAGCGCCTCATTCCCAAGCCCCTCTGTCTGAGGTGATTATCATCGACCCCCAGCTCAAGACTTCTCAGACTTGGGCACCTTCTTCTCTTCGTCCTCCTTCTCCGAATCCAACCGGAGATCATCAGAACCGGTATTGATAACAAACTCCTCTTTATCAATATGGTTAAAAGTAAACCAAAACAGAACAGTCAAGACGGCACCAGCAATGGTGGGGCCAGCAAAAGCCCAAACGAGGTAGGGGTCCTTGATGGCAGGGGCAGTGGCGAGACCGATAGCGGCGGAAATGGCAGTCATGAACAGGTTGATAGAGGCGACGAGACCCTTCATGTTCTTGGGGGAGCGGGTGTATGCGATACCGTAGGCCGTGACGTTGACGAAGATCTCGGAGATGGCAGTTATAATAATAGGGATGGCGTAGTAAGAGTAGGAAATGCTGGACAGGGAGTTCTCGCCCTCGGGCAGGATGGTAGCGCAGGTGGTGGCGTTCTTGCCGCAGGGGGAGGTCTTGTACACGTAGTGCTGGAGGATGGAGAAGCCCATAGAACCGACGGTGCAGAGACCGAAGCCGAAGGTCATGCGGGAAATGGGTCCCCACTTGATTCCCCAGCGGCGGAGGAGAGGGTAGATGACGTGGTTCATGATTGGAACCATGACGACAATGCTGACGGAGTTCAGGTTGTCCAGAAGATCGTTGGGCAAACCGTTGGTTTGCATACCAGCACTAAGAGCGTTGGCGGCGGCACCGAGACCACCGTCGTTAATGTTGAAGATGGGCTGAAAGAGGAAGATACCGCAGGCCTGGAAGGTGCGACGGACATCCTCAACGAACTGGTCGTCATACCCGTAAACCTTGGTAGTGCCGGCAGCAGCGCGTACGCTCGGCTTGGCGACATCCCAGAAACCCTTGCGGCCGATGCTCTTAATGCCTCCATAGCGGAAGCAGTCGCCAAGAACCTTGAAGACGTTGCCGAGATCAGATCCTCCAGGAGGCTGCTTGACCAGCCTGGGGTTGAGATACCACAACAGAGGGGGGAGCATAAAGTACAAAATAGTTGGGATGAGGTAGGCGGCCCAGTAACCGACAATCTTGGCAAGATATGTGGTGGGGATACCGAAGCAGGCGCCGACGTTGATCAGGAGGTAGAACCACAACATGACACCGTTGATTGATTCCTCGGGGTCAACAATGACCTTCTCGCCGTTCTGCTCGATGACATGGGCAACCTTGTGGGGACTCTGGTCCATGACGGTTGGGGAAATGTTGGGCTTAAACTGGGCTGTTTTGGGTGGTATTGTTAGTCAAGCCGGTATCAAAGGGAGCTTCGTTTGTGCTTTCTTACCTGCACCAATGGACAACATATAGAGGGACAAGGCAAAGGGGCCAATGGCGTGGCCTGACTGGAGGACAGGCGGCAGTGCCGAAATGATCATGATAACGTGGGCAACACCGCAGACAGCGACACCCCAGCAGATCATTTTGAAGCGACCATATTTGGTGTCGGCCATCCATCCGAAGAGGATGGGCAGGGCGTACGCCAGGAACTTGAAGGCCTCGGTCATGGCGGTGGCAGTAACGGATCCCTTGCCGAGAGCGCCGGCGGTGTACTGAGAGCCCGGAGCCGATGCACCGGCGCCGTTGCCATCGGGAGGAAGCGGGGCGCGGATGAAGTTCTTGTACACCTGATTGCATCCGTAATATGACGCTCTCTCGGCGAACTCGACTGCGCAGAGATAGTAGCAGGAAGCAGGCATTCTGCCGGCGACACGGCGCAATGTCGCCTTTTCCTCTTCGGTCGGGAGGATGAGGCCATTGTAAGTCTCTTGGACCTGCTCCTCGGTCTCGTTGGCGGCGTAGACGGGGGCGCGCTTTACATCTTGGGATGGGCGGACGTCCCCGACCGATGCCGCCCCGACAGTGGTGACGGTATCTGGATGCAATTGTTAGGAGATCCAATACCAGGCGGAGTGGGAAAAAGGGAAATGGATTCGGACTGCTTACCCATGGTGGCAGGATGTCTGAGCTCTCTTGAGGAAAGAACGAGGAGAGCAGCGAAGCAGGAAGAAGCGCAAGCTCAGGAAGGAGCGCACCTGGTTCTCGGGACCTGGAGAAAGTCGGGGGAACACCGGTGTGAGGTTGCAGGAAAGCGCAAGTCGCAGAGTTTAATATCGACAAAGTGGGCAAACCCAATGAGACATGCAACCCCCCCAGTCCGCTGTCGCATGCCCGTCCACTCTCGAATGCGGACCTACCTTCCCCACACATGCGTTATCTTGCCTTTCTATGGCAGGTCGCCAGCATGTGCGGTGCATTCCGGCGCATTCCAATGTTTCCCCCGGTTCATCAGAACTGTGTATCTAAGGTTTGACGGCAAGCCCTGCATGCGACAGTGCCGGGATGTTTCCGGCGACTCGTCCAATGAAGACGCCACAGAATCGGCCGCTTTGGGAAGGTGATTTACACAGAAGCAAGCAAAAGACCCAGGGGAGCCTTTTGGTTGCAACATTATATTTGGCCGGACGATCACGACATTTGAGGTTCGGCTGGCCAACTATGTGCTCGCTTGTTGGGCAGCCCGCACCGCGCACAAGAGGAAACGCAGACACGGCAGATAAAAGTGGCCCCATTGTATCTGTTCACACAAAACAAATCTCCAATGTCCCGTCGTTGCTTTTTTAAAGTACATGCAGCCGCGATTAGCCTGAAAATACGCATCATCTCCAATTGGCGGATGGCAGAGATGCGCACGCAATAAATGCTATAAACGCGACCTACCACCTTGGGTATCACATTCCCACTTTGTGCATGTGCCATCCCGTCGGTGGTGCCAAAGTTTCCATGGTCTCGCATCCTGAAGATCCTTTTGCGGGTCTGAAGCTGACAGGTCCCAGAATCAAGATCCAACATCATATCTTGGGGGCGATTTGGATGGTCGTCGAGACCGACTGCCTGCCAAGTTGGGCCAAGTGGCCGAGCCTTTTACAAGCTTTCGGATGGGGCTTGCCCAGAAAGCTTTGTTTCTGTGACGCTGACCCACTTTCTTCGGGGTTCCCAGATGTAGGCTTGTTTTGGAAGGGTGCTGTTCTTATCAGGCGTCACGGTTCAAGCTCACGAAGCCAAGCCGGAGAATATTGCCGGGACCGTGGTTGGGGAAGGAGCCAATCTTTCCTCTTGGCAGGATAACGATTCACTCGGTAGATACTACCCTTTTGGCATTCGGTGACCCAAGTGTGGTGGTTGGTTACATCGAATGTCCATTTATGTGTCCACCAGTTCTCGAATGTTGCACTGCGCAGACAACAGACGCCGTCGTCAAAGTTGAATATTGTCTCATGATAACATGTCGATGGCCATGTGAAAGCATGACGACGACTAAAAGCCGGCGCTGTTTGCTCCTCAAAGGTTCCGATAAGCAAAGATACGGCTGTGGTGGGCCATGGCGGAATGATGCAAAGCGCCATGCGTTGTCTGACCCCTCACCTCGGAGAAGGTGCAGTCGGCGGCAATTATGAACATGATGAACACCATGATGTTCGTGATGTTCTCCGGATCCCAACCAAGTTGGATTTTCTTTGGCTGATAGAATCGATGGATGAACAAGACCTGGCTACTGTAGAGAACACGGGAGCCTTTTGGGATGTCATTCATGCACTGCGATTGATTGTTCCAATCTGGCTTCTATCACCTCAATCCCAAGATGGCATTGTCCATCATGATATCTCCAATAAGCTTAAGATTCACACAACCTAATTTTACAAATGTATAGTTAGTATTAGATGTAAAAAGGCACCATGATCACCATGAACAATTGTCGGAAAAGAAAGCCTGTTTCCCGCAGTTCTCTTACTGCGACAACCAGAAATATCATCCCAAAGCCCGCCGTGTTATTTCAGAGAAACGCGGTGCCAATCACCTCAAGTTCACGCAGCACTGAAACTGAGGCGCCGGGACGTCTATTTGCATAGCTGCATCGTGAACGGGCCCAAGACTCTGTATGCCCCGACACCGCAGCAGGCAGTATGATACCCTAATCAACTTTCTCAGCCGAGGTAATATACCATGCTCGCTCCCAATCCACGCTACCAACGAGAACCAGTGGCGACAGGATCCGTTCGACTCGATGACCAAGTACAACATATTTAGGGATCGATACGAGCGAAAGCCGCCTCGGCGATCGATAAAAGATGGCTGTGTTCAAAGAGCCACGGACTGGTGACGAAGTCATCTACGCTGTGTGACGCAGAAGGAGAAGAGCCCTTTGACCCGGCAGAGAGGGAAAAGTTGGAAGAAGATGTAAAGTAAATCACCCCGTCTTCGCCTATGTGGCATGGGGAATGGCAATGGCAGCTGTTTTGTTTTTGGTCAATGCTCTCATTTGGCAATTTTACAACTTTTCCTTGTTCATCAGATGCGAATTCTCCATCTCAATCAAGCATTACATTCACCACCATCAAACTGTGCGGTCTATCTTCATTCACCTTGCGATATTTCACAAAAGCTATTTATTCATGATGAGTTGCTCCTTGGTTGAGCTCAGCTCAGAGGAGAGCTTGGAGGAAGGATTATCCTGACATCCGTTGCGATTGTTCTTGGAAGCAATACCCTTGGTGTTGCTGCCTGTTGTAGAACTCTTGTTTTTGATCTGTGATGCCCGAGATTCCTCCTCAATGCCCCAATGGTCTCAAGATGCGTAGAACTGGGTTCCCCCGAACGATTTTTTGAGGTCACCATTTCTGCGGAGTCTGCAGTCAACAACTGTCTTTTCTTGCCATGATTCATCCCAGTCTTTTGGCCTTGGCCATCGCATGAAATGAGGGGTGCTCGCTGGGACGGACCCGAGCTGTCGCCGCTGCTGCTCATGGCCGGACGACGAGGAGTGCGCGGATGCTAGTAAATGAAAGGTTAAATCGGATGCCGGATTGAGAAATATATATATACAGTACATTTTGCGACGACATTGCAAAGTTCAATCACCTTTGGCAGAAAGCAATCCAGATAACTCCCCCTTTGAAGGACAAGGTGCATTGTGAAGCATCATCACAAAGATCAAGGTTTCCCAGCAGTGAGGGGAGCGGGTGAAGTAATTAGCTTACTTGATTTACTTGGTGATGTTTCAAACCGTCGACGGTGCTCGTCCGATTCTGGTCGTTGGTGAGAAAATGAAACAAGGAAGAAAAAATGGTCACAGAGGTAGGGAAAAACTGTCGGTCGAAACAGAAATAAAATGGCGACTTTTCGGAAAGCGACTGCTCAACGCAACTACATGAGAAGCTACAAGTGTTTTAGGACCTGGTAATGGCTCGGTTTTGGCCGATTTGAGCTACCTTTGCGTTTTTACATCTCCTTCATCGAGGTACGAATCTCGGCGGTCTTCCTCCGGAAGTTTGTGCTGGAGGGGCTGGGCAATTGTTGACGGAACAAGCGACACACGTGAGAAAGTGACTTTTCGGATCAAAATCGACCTGCTGTAGTCAAAAAAAAAGACATAACAACAACACCAATGACAAAGCCACAAATCACACTGTGGAGGACACTGATTGTTCTGCGATCGTCACGCCGACGGGCTGGACCCGAAATCAGAATGGGTTCTGCACTACAGCATTAATTTCTTTCGCCCTCCTCCAAAAGCTTCTTGTTCATCTTGTCATATGGGGTGAGGCTCTTGGCAATCTCCTCTGAGCGGCTCAGCTTCCTGCTTAAGGAAATGCCTTTGGGAGCCTGTTGACTCGCAGTTGCGAGGGAAACTTGAAAGAGCTGGCTAAGCCGTCACGAGACGACGAAATATTTCCCATCGCAAGACACCCCTTTCTTTCGTTGCTGAAGCGGTCGTGGACTTCCAGTACCGTGACGGATTACGGGGTCCATCAACAGTGTATATACTGCTTCCAGATTACAGGTTGGTAGCTTTATGATTCTGGCATTCCTTTTGGAAGCATTGGCTTTGATTGGTTAAAGCGGTTCCGCTGTACCCAATCGTCACAGGTACCATGATTGACCACTAGCAGAAGATACAGCAACTCCAGCTTATATGCAGTGAAGGGGAAAGGTTTGATTTAATCCTTGAGCGAAAAGAAGCTCGCGTGTGCTCTTTTTCAATAATGCTCACAGATTTAGAGAGATACAAGGAAACAGAAAGAACAATCGACGATGACAACCCCCCAAGGCAATACGATGTACACGTAAACTGCGTCCGGTCTTCCGTGTCCCCTCGGTCCTTATCAATCTATGCCGGCTCCGGGCGCTCTTCCGGCTGGAGGCGTCACACTGCAAAGCGGAGCCCCAAGATTTAACTAGTTAGTATATGTCCCAGCTTGATCTTCGACTTCCGAACATCCCGAGAAATTACTGCTCCTGAGCAATCTCAGCGCCCAGATGCGGTAGCCTCATCACCCTTCTTCGTCTTCTTTGGCTTCAACGCCCGAATTTCCCGTTGATATTGTGCCTTTTCGGCCCTCAACATCTTCATCTCGTCCTTCTGCTGCTTTACGAGCGCCTCTTTCTGGGTCACCTTGCTCTCCAATATCTTGATTTTGTCGAGTTGATTCTTCTCCTCCTTCCGAGCGTAATCGGCCTCTTCCAACCGAACCTTGGAGTTCTGAAGCAGTGCTGTTGCATTTTTCCGATCGCGGTCAACAACCAAGAGTTGCTCGTTCATCCTGCGCACGGTCTGCTCGCATTGGTCCTTGGTCTGCTGGATTTGATCTTTGTGAGCGGCGATGAGCCCCTCCAATTGGGCGACCTTCTTCTCGAGGTTGGTGATGCTACCCTTGACAGTAACATTGCGATGCTTGGCATTGGCGAGAGCTATGTTGGCATCGCTCTTCATGTCTGAAATAGTCTTGGACAAGTTGGCCGCTTCCACCTGCAAGACGACATTGCGCGTCTTGATCTCTTCAGCAGCGCGGGCTTCCTTCTCTAGCTCCGCATTGTTCTTGGCGAGATCTGCTGTCTTCTTGTCGAGGGCCAAGTTTTGAGCCTTGAGCTCAGCGTTGTTCTCATGGAGCCGAACCATGCCCTCCTTCAAGTAAGCAATAATGCTCGCATCCTCCTTCCGGTTGTTGTTGACCAAATCGAGTTCTTTGGACAGTATCTCATTTCGAGCAGCCAAGTTTGCGTTCTCTGCGGTAGCTTTATTCAATGCTGACTCCAAATTTGTCCCGTCGTCGTGGTCCAGCTGCGCCTGGAGCTTCTTTACCTCAGTCGAGGCTTTCGTCCAGTTCTGCCGGAAAATGTTCTTCGCTTGCTCAAGCCCTTCGTTAATCTTCTGCTGCTTGGCGAATTCACTCTTGGTTGACTCAAGCTCAGCGGACAAGGACGAGACAGACTTGTTTTTTCCGCTGGCTGCCTTGGTCTTATTGGGCTGTGAAGTCTTTAACTCGCTCCTCAGAGCGCCAATCACCTCCAGATGCTGAAGATTCGTTTGCGATTTCTCCGCACTGTCTTTCTGCAGACCCCTAATCTTTGACTGCATAAACTTAATCTCTTCCTTCAGCGCGCTGAGCTCTGCCGCGTGGCTGGAAAGCTCAGATGACTCGGCGCGCTTGGCGGGGGGTGGCATTCCCGGCGACTCGACGGACGAGACTCGACGCTTGGTTGCATTGGTACCCTGGATGAGAGTCAGACAAGACTCGGATAATAAAATAAGGATGAAAAAGAAAGGCCGTGCAGCTGTCCTTGCAGTGAATTCATAAGGATGGACCAATCAGATGGACCTTGGAGAAATCCTTTCGATGTGTGCAAAAAGGAATCGGGAGGGATCAGGTATATTTAAGGAGATAATGATAGCGACAAATTTGCATTTGGTGAATAAATTAAAGAAGAAGAACTCTTACCTGTGTCGCGACCGCCCTGTTCTGATTGTCCTTCTTCATCGTGCTATGCGACATGGCGAATTGTTCGGTTGGGCTGAGAGTGTTGAACGGTGGAGGAGTTAAGAAGAAAGAAATAGAAAATGGTTTTAAGAAAAACAAAACAGAAAAAAACCGTTCTGCCGACAGTACTGGCAGCAATTGGTATTCATTTTTGCTTAAAAATGCGTTCGTCGGATGGAAATCTGAACAAGAATGGAAAGCAGAATCGCGATAAGTTGAGAAAGGAATATCAGAGGAAATGGGGGGAAGCACCATTTGTTGCCCGGCCGTCACTTGCTGGACCCACAACAGCTTCCGCAGAAATGTCAACGAGCAGGTGCTGAATTCGCAGAGCCGTGCAGCGCCCAGGAGTGTTCTGTGGTCGCCATTATCAAATTGTCCAGAGAGATGCAAAAGGTCCACTGAACAACAACGAAGCTTTAAATGATAGGGCAAGTCCATAGAAGGCGATACCCTCTCCCAAATCAGAACTGACCATGTAGACTTTTTCATCTGCGAGAAGCATTCCATACTATGTTCTTTTTCCCCCGTGAGCCTTTCACCCGCCAGCCTCTCCAAACTGCATCATGCCGATCTCGATGTGCTGTTTTATCATTGGTTGCTCATCACTTGGCTTCGTTAGGTGTTCCTCTTCCAATCCTCTTCTGCTGAGTGTTTCAATTCCCATCTCCATTCTCCCATCAGCATTACTTTCTGCCAAACTCTTATGCACCTCGAGCGCCTCGTTCCCTTCGAAGAAGGGGACCTCCTGATTTTCCAGAAACGTCTAAGCAATGGTATGGAATGCTTCTCGCAGATGAAAAAGTCTACATGGTCAGTTCTGATTTGGGAGAGGGAATCGCCTTCTATGGACTTGCCACTTTGGGGTTTGTTTTCCTCTTCTGCACAGAGCTTCATCCCTCTTTGACGTCCCTGTCCGGCTAGCAACGATATTTGGTATATTTAGATAGCTGCGTATCACCCCCCTTCGTGAAAGCAGGAAAATGAATGTTAGGTGTTTGATCGGAAATAAAAAGCCTTACCTGCGGGATGGTGGGTTTATTAATATCGTCGCTTGTAATTTTGTGTTGCGATGGTTTAATACCATGCATCCCTAACGGTGACGTGATGGAAGAAGGTGAAATATAAAAATCGGAAATCTTTTTTCGAGGCAACAAAACAGCTATGCCGAGGAAGAATGCAATCTACGACGAGAAAAATTGGTTTCCCGGGTCGAAAAAAATGAACTCAAAATGGAACGGCAGTCGCGATGGGAGAGAAGAAAAACTCGAGGAAGCGGGGGTGAAGTACCTATATCTATGTGGCCGTCACTCACTGGACCCGCAATAAATTTCAAAACAAAAGTCGACGAGCAGGTGCTCGACCAGAGAGCAGTGGTCGCAATTACAAAATTGGAAAGCCCTCCATGGTAGACTGAGCAACAACCCCTCACCCACAATCAAACTCGGCCAGGTATCTGCGCCAAGTGGCAGTCATTGCACTTGCTCGTGTATATACTCTCTTGCGTATGTACCTTGCTTCAAGTCAGATCTCCTAGTTGCTTACGACTTCCTGGTTCGAACTTGTAATGCAAATACGTGGAGAGCCAACAGGGCATTCCAAAATTGAAGTGAAGTGTAGAATCCGTAAAAGGAAACTCTGGAGACCAAGAGGAGTCTTGACAATATAAAATAAAAGGTATAACCACGGCGGTAAAATAATAAAATAACACTATATAAATACCAGGTATCTAGCCGGGGTATATTACAACATTATATAACAACCCTACCTGTATTGTGCTGCGACGTGTTAGCGTTGCCGTTGTCATTGGCGATAGCTGACTTTGCGACTTGCCGGATGATGGGAAAACAGGCGGAAAGGAGGGGTCGTCTCACCATATTTGCGACCATGCTATCATGATCCGCAGCCTTGTCCTCGTCCTCAGCAGCAAGTGGGGCTTTGGTGGTGAACTAGCAGCGACTCTGAAGTAAAACAGAACAATCGATCCGTGTGGTTGGAGGAATAAATGGAAGGGGAAAGAGCGAGAAAGGTGATCGCAGCGGACTGCCCTCGGCAGCCAGTCACGTCACAGGGTGCAAGCGGAGACGACTGCAGCATGGGAGGAAGCCTGAGGCCAAAGGTTGACCTGTCCAGGAATGTGTTCGCTTCCAAGGTGCTCTTAATACATGGCCACCTTGATTATACCAGGTGGACGCAGAAGCCCATGAGATTTGGCAGGTTGTTTCGTCTCGCTTGACTTGACTGTATTGACGGATTGATGCGAACGGCTAGTAGCCACCTTCCTTTGCCAACTTGGCTCGGTCTCTGGCGTCTTCACAGAGCTGGTCTATCTCATCTTAGGACTTATGAGAATGAACTGAGGAGCGAGGGATGATTGCTTTGAGCCCTTTGATTTCCTCACCTGCTGCTGAGAGGTTCAAGTTCTCTTCCAGACTCGGCTACACCACTTTGTAGAAGCCTGTTCTTCGACTTTAGCTCCGTAATCTGCTGTGTTTTAAGGTCAAGAGGGAGCCTTTTAAGGGCGGGAATCTGGATTGTACAAGTCTGCTGCGCTAAGAGGCAGTTATTGTACTTCATACTCGATGTATTTGCCGATGTTTATTGCATACTCCGAGAATGACCTTCTACCAAGTCACCATTTAACCTGCTGCGAAATCTACTTCTGTTTCTCGATGTAGTAAAAGTGAAAGTAGAAAAAGAAGAATATTTACATAACGGGGCCAAAAGGTATTTATCAAGACAAGAAGAGCAATATCTTGTCCAGTTCCGGCTATATATCGGGAATTTTGAAAATATACAGAAATTATCTACGAGTATCAGAAGCCTGGGAACAAGTCAACCCCTGCCTACCTAAAGTGGGAGAATATACATATATGGTCTTCCCTTCAAAAGGAAAACTGAGAAGAGCTAGAATCACCCTTATTTATGTATCTTCTGAGCTGTTTACCTATTCTTTTCTCATCTTCTTTAGAGCACGGTCTTCGGTTTGATTGCCTCTAGCTCTCTTCCCTCTCGTGAATCTTTGGTTTGAAGTGACGGCGTTTCGGGCACCCTCTAACTGTGTAGAAAGCTCCTGCACTTCACGTTCCAGACTATTTTTCAGCCTGACTGTCTCGTTCGCTTCCAAGAAGCGACCCTCTTGAGTTTCAGAAGAGCCCTAGAATTCTTCACATCTCTATCGGCGACTAGCAACGCTCGCCTATGGTTCTGGATGGCTTCTTCACACTGTTCTTTGACTCGCTCCGTCTCGGCGCGGGTTTGGATAAGCTCCTTCTTCAACATCTTGGCCTTGGCGGTACGCTCATTCAAGTGATGAGTCAGAGCAAGGGCCTTCTGATGAACAGTGCTGTGGCGAGTCTTTAAGGCGGCATTCTCTTCCATCTGCTTAGCAAGCTGCTTCTCGAGGTCCTCGTTCTTCGCGGCGGCGGCCTTCGTAGCGTCGCGCTCCTTGATATTCTCCTCGATTTGCTGTTGGAGTCGCTTCTCTAGCTCCTTGTTTGTTTCTGTGGCGGCCTTGGCAAGTTCACGCCCCTTGATAGCCTCGTCGGTCTGTTGGTGGAGTTGCCTCTCTAGATCCTGAACTCTTGCTGTAGCAGCGCTGGAAACTTTGCGGTTGTTCACAACTTTCTTGGTCTGCCCTTGAAGTTCATTCTGTAGGTTCTGGGTCTTCGAGACAGCGAGTCTAGCGGATTCGGACTCCTTGGCTAGCTTAGTTTTGACGATGAATAGCTCCGCAGATACTCTAGCGACATTTTCACGAAAGACTCTGTTGGCTGCCGAGAGTGACTCATTGATCGTGATCTGTGATTGAAGCTTGTTCTCCAAGATCTGCCCAGATTGCTTGGAGTTCGGCGAGACCTTATGCTGGGGGGTGTGATGCTGCTTGCTCTGGAGTGCGGCGAGTTCCCTCTTCAGAACGGAGATGACTTCAAGACGCTCCAGGTTCTGCTGGGACTGGTCTGCCACTTTTTCCTTCAGAAGAGCAATTTGTGAGGTGCGATCTGTGATCTGCTTGAAGAACGAGCGAGATTGATTGGCGAAGGCCGCTTTCTCAGTGTCAAGCTTGACCTCGAGTTCTGCTTTTTCGTTGGTGATGGTACTCAGCTTCTTCTGCATGTACGGTATCTTCTCAGTCTCGGTGGCCAAATTGGCAGTGATGGTTGAGCGCTTGGTGGCGGGAGCCTTGGTCGAACGCTTCGCAGATGAACCGAACAAGCGAGAATCGACTTTGGAGATGCTGCTGTTTACTCCTTGATGGCCACGGGATGCAGCGCCTTCATTCTTGTCATCCGAAAGGACAACAATGGACATCTTCGAGCCGGCGGGCTGGTCGAGAGACTAAATACATAATTCTTAGAACGGAAAACTACAGTCGACAAAATCGCGTTCTGCAATCTAACACGGCGACCGTGGATGGAAAGTGGATGGACGGAAGGCGAAAACTGCAGCGCAAAAAATGGGTGATTTGAAAAGTGAGCAACCTTAACTTTTTAGCGAGAGCCTTATCCGGAGTACCCATCTTCTCTTGATCCGAGGGGAAGCCTCTCATCTGCTGGGGCATTTTGTTCCGTGCAGAGCAGTTTTTGCGACGAGAAAGTGAATGGGAACAGAGGAAAGAGGAAAGGTCGACGGTGGGAAGGCTGCCGAGGATGCCGCGAGAGCCGTGAAAACCCAGATTGCCGAATGGCAGTTCAAGAACAGGGCGCAGAATCTAGGTGCGGTTGACGCAGTGCTGTGAAAAATAAAAAGAATGGTGGGGGTGGAGTGATCGTTTTGCGAATGAGAAGACGGGTGCCTGGCGAAATTGGGGAAAGGAAAATTCCCTAGACTGCCGGTGAAGGACGAGCCTGGGAGCAGCAGAGACCAGATTAGAAAAGAACCTCAAAGTAGAAGCTGTCTTGGAAGTCAGGTGGTCGCTGTCAAAATATAGCCACCAGCGACCGCTTTCGTTGAACAACCCACAGCATTCAATGGGTGTAAGCTCCCGAGCGTCATTGATCAAGATGTGATCCCCGTATTATGTTGCGTTATTACCAATTAAGTTAGGTAATGTGTGATAGATGTGTAGAGGCTCGAGGAAGAGGAGGGAGAGATGGGAGGCGAAAGAGAAGAAGAGAGGGTGGGTGGATGAAGAACCAGTTAATCGTTGAAGATTGGGTGAACCAGGGAGGATTCCCTTGTGAGCGAAAGAGGCTTAGTTGTTTTATGTTTTAGGCTATATTTTGTTATGATTCAGATGAAATGTTTCTGAAAAAACCTATTTATGATTGGCCACCTGAAAAGTTAAAAGGCATCTGATAGCTCCTCATGTTCTGATATGGAGGGGAGAGCACAAATCGTCTCGTTCTTTCTCAGATAAATCCTCACACTTACATGATGCGTTCAACCAATCTTTGACGACTCACTGGTTTCGTAGGCCAACCAACCCGGTGTGTCTAGCAATCTGATTCAGGTGAAAGTTCTCCGTGGTTTTAATGGGAAGTATAAATTAATCCTGAAGTACTGTAGAGACCTGTAATGAAGGCAGAACTTAATAGAAGGGGGAAATTAGAATATTGGTTATAAGCGGGAAGAATGGGATGAAGCAAAGAAGAAAATTATTGATTGGGTCGTTTGGTCCTCTACCCTTGCAGACGGCGGAATATGGGGATACATCTCAACGTGGTTCGGATGGAAGTTTTGAACTGCTGGTCGCAATTGCAGCGCAAGAATAATTGATGTAAACAAGGCACCAATAAGGAGAACAAAATGTCGATACTTGGACAAAACGAAGAGAAAATGTTGTCAAAATGATACCAGAAGCTACTAACTGGGAGAAGGGATTAAGAGGTTGCATTGAGAGTTTACAAGTGTGGGAGGAAAATACAATTGACGATTGGAAAGTTTTCCGCTGCAAATTTTGATGTCGTCGCTGGGGGCAGCGAAGGTGTAAACAAATATTGATTACATATTGATGACCTCGGTTCTCTCTTTCAAGATCACCCGGGGGTTAGTAGTAGATAGGCCAAAGTAATCAATGTTCTGTAGATACCAATTCTTAGTCTTTCTTAGGAGTGATATGTACCTATCAGCGTTAGATCTATCCCTCCTCTTCTAAGAAGTGAACAGCCCCCATTTCACAACTCTTCATTCCCTTTGCCTTTGTATCTTCCCATAGCTTCTTCCAAATCGCACCAGAGAAGATCGTCTAAACGCAGAGACCCTCAGATCCAATCCCTCTCCCCAAATTCCTCACCATAACCTCGACCAGCCCTTTCCCCTTTCCCGTCCTGATTCCTCTGTTTAATGAGGTGAGACAGGAGACTCAGAACCCCTATTCGCAGCAGTTGATGAGGCTGTAGACAAAGTCCGGTCCCTCATTCTTATGGCAGTTACTGGCTTAGGAGCCTCTTCTTTTTCCCCGTCCTCGTCCTCGTCCTCCTCCTCCATCTTGATTAGAATCTTCTTCTCCACTACACCCTCTAGCTTGATAACCACCTGAAGCTTCTATCCGGAGCCGCCTGCCTCCCTATGAGCCATCTCAGCATCTCGTAACCGAGCCTGATAAGTCACCAGCAAATGGCTGGAGTTCCGCAAATCACGATCAGCAACGAGAACAGCCTTTTGCTGCTCCTGAACCTTTTTCTCGCACTCATCTGCCATCTCCTCGAATTGGACCTCCTTGCGCGCTATCTCTTCCTGTAGTGCTGTGACTTTGGCCACTGAGTGCGCGTGTTCGGCTTTCTTACGCTCCAGCTCCTCTTTCAAATAAGCGACTTCAAATTCCTTGCCCTTTAGTTCTTCTTTTAACGAGTTGCTCGTGTCAACTAGGGCGTTATATCCGCTCCTAACTAAGCTGGTTCCTTGGTCCATCTGGTGGGTTTGTGACTTGAGAAGTGCTACTTGGCTTTTCAGCTCGCTGGTAGTCTCGTCGTAGCGCTTGACTTGGGACTCAAGATTTGAGACGATATCAGTTTGCTCCTTCAGCTGTTGCGTCACTTGCCTATGGCTCATCTCGAGGTCTGCCAAGTAGTTTCCCTTCTGGTTTAATATCAGTTGAAGATTCGTCTTCTCTTCTGTGACATTGACCAGACTCTGCCGCATAATATTATTGCCCTCACAAAGCGATTCGTTGTCCTTGACCTGCTGCTTCAGTCGGTCTTGTGTGGCTGTCAACTCCTTGTTGAGGACCGCGATGGTTTCCAGATGCTGAATGGTGCTATGGCGCTCGTCGGCAATGGTCTCTTTGAGTATGGCGAGCTGAGTATTCTGCTCCATTGACTGTTTAAGTCGGAACTTTTCCTGTCGAAGCAGCCGCTCATTGTCGGTTTCCAGGACCGCCTTGTCTTGCGTGAGGCTGTCAACCTCCTTCCCTAGTGAAGCGATACGTAGCTGTGCTTCATGCCTAGCATGCGAATCCTTCGTCGAAGTCAAATCCTGAATTGAAGTGTTGAGATTTGCAGACCGTTTAGGTGAAGGGCCTGTCACCTGCTTTGATTCTAGACCCCAGCTACCTCGCTTCTTTCCTTGATTGTGTTGGCCTTGTCTCTCCTCTTCACTATCATCGCCGAGATCAATCGCGGAACGCGATGAATTACCGGTACCGGAAGGACGCTATAGAAAGGTCAGAACCAAGGTAAAGTTGAAAAACAGGTGAGGTCCACCACACAGCGGGGATCCCTGGGTACCTTGGGAGTGGTATTTGTACCACGCTTGCGACCCTCAAAGTGGGCTTTCCGGTCGCTCATCTTGGCAGGTTCTGAGCCTGGAAAGTTGAAGTGATTGCGGCGCGGTATACCCTATCGGAGATCAAAGCCGCAAACCTTTGAGGCCTGAAAAGATGTTGCAGTCAGGTTATGTTTGTTAGTGAAGAAAGAGGTATCGAAGTTGATGTTAGAACCTGAGAGTCTAGGTTGAACAAGGGAAGGAAGAGCTAAGCTTAGAAACAGAAAGGTGGTTGTGAAGGACTCCGAAATTTTGCAGCTAGAAGCAATTCTGTCCGGCCTTGCTGCTAGGGTATTGTACGTGCTGGGAGGGAAAGTATAATTGGAAAGTCAAAGAACATCAAAGAGCAGACTAAGAGAAAGACAAAATACGGAAAGAAATCCAATGCAACCAATCATGTCGCTGACGAAGATAGCGGGGCGAACCACGAGGAGGAGTATCATCTCATCTGATGTTGCCAGGAGACCTGCCGCGGAACAGGAGATTACACGTTTTTGGAGCCAAAGAATTAGACGATCTATGGCAAAGTCTACCTAGGTGCATAGGACCCGTACCAAGTATTGGACTCTCAATATATCGCAGATTCGAGCGTCTGGACGTCCCGATCCGATATTTGCTGCAGCAAGATAAATCAATAACCAAACCGGCAAACAGGAGAACAAAACGACCAATATCCAGCGAGTTCTTCTACTTGGAGGGCGAAAGAAACAAAAAAGCAACACACGAGATCAAATGATCAACTGATGTGTGGTCAAGAATAAAGCCTAAATTAGGATTAGCGCCCGTCCGCCAAGCCACATCCGGGTCCGGTGACGGTAGACCCACCTTCCGTGATATAAGTCCCGAGTTTCAATGTGCTCCGCAATCTGGAATATGGGCATTGCCCGACCTTAAAGCTGCGGATCGAAGTTGAAACAAGCTGTAGTGCGGTATATTAACTGATTTTAAAAACCCCATTCCCCGGTTTCACCTGCTCAGCTACCGAACTCGACGCTGGGTCCCTTTCGAATGGATGAAATAAAAACAACAAGACAACGACAGATTGAAGGCCGGTAAGTGTCAGTCAGTTGAATGCTAGAGACGAGTAAACGCAGTTAAGCTAAGTGAATGTGGTATCTAAACAGCGAAAAGAAAACCAAAAACCGAAAGAGAACGAATGATCGTGATTCGTCTCACTCCCACAGGAGGAAGATCAAAGAGGAGAGTCATCATATAACCCGAAACCTTCCATCATTTGTAGGAATGTCCGCCGTGGGCTTCACCATCTTCACGCCCCACTGAGTACACCTCGACTCATCTCGCCTATTGTCCACATTTGACAGATTCGATCTAAGACCGAGGGCCACCAGGAGGTGCACCGTTAGGAGGAGCACCACTAGAAGTGGCGCCACCGGGGCGAGCGCGAACGGGAGGGCCACCGCCTGGGGTAGGAGAAGAAGCGCTAGTACTGCTATTTGAAGCTTGAGGGGCACGAGGCCGAGGCGCGCGGGGAGGAGGCGGAGGGGGGCGAGCGGCTCCACCACCAGGAGGAGGGCGGGCACCACCACCAGGAGGAGGGCGAGCACCACCGCCAGGAGGAGGGCGGGCACCACCACCGCCTGGAGGGGGTCGCTGCGGATCACGAGCTTCGATCTCGAAAGCATCTTGTTCCTCTTCGTCATCGGACCGCTTTGTGGAGCGAGATGCGAATCGGAGGGAGCGACGAGAACCGCCGGCGGGCCGTGCAGCAGGGATGGCGAGTCTTCCATTGCCAAGAGGGACTACAGGCGCGGCGATGCGGGCATCATGATTCAACGCCTGGCCCTGTCTGGCTGTCAGTATATGATGGACGGACAGTTTAGGATGATGGCTTACCTCAGCTTCGTTGGTTGCTGCGAGAGGAGCAGCATAGGCGCCCAGCGCTAGAGAGAGGCAAAAGGCCGAGGAAAGCTTCATGGTGATACTGTCACCCTGGGTCTGTCGTAGAAAGGAAAAAGAAACGAAGGTGCGGAAAAATTAATAAGCTGACCGGCAGTGTTACTGAAAGAAAGTGAGTACCGGACTCGAACTTGTTAAGATGAGGAGGCAGAAGGGTGAATAGGGTGAACAGGGTGAATGAAGGGACGACTGCTGTGCTGGAAAGAAAGAGGTTGAAGCGGCCGGTCTGGACCACGATATATACGTCTCTGGAGGGCATTCTGGGATGTGCGGCGCTTGCGGTGCTTGCGGTTGCCTCCAGTTTTGTTGATCCCTCATACTCCTGGAGATGAGTCGGCCATGATGAATGAGTCAATCCCAGATGCAGAGAAGAGTTGATGGTACTTGCGGGCAACGGTTCCCAGGTGAGGAGTGAAAAGAAACATCAGATAAAACAAGTTGATACATTCATGGACACCAGAAACGGAGTTCGCCGTTCGGTGAATGAAATGCCGGAAGAAAAAGAACGTGAAGCAGAAACGCGTCGGGATTCGGCAGGTGGGGCTACCCCACATTGTCTCAGAATTTTCTGTCATCTACAGCGCCCAGACGAAACGCTGGAATGAAGACTCAAACATAGCAGCATTCTCTCACCAAGTCAGAAAGAAGCCTTTCTGTTCGGTAAGAGCCAAGTTTGACGACTGTGACGCTTCCAGGTTCGATGGCGCTAAGTCAGATCCGAATGTGGGGCACTAGCGATCTTCAGCTGCTCTTCAGCTGTCGCGGCTGTCGAGCAGCTGAAGTTGAGACCTTAAATCAAGAGCACAAGCAGCGGCTTGTTTCTAAAACCCGACTCGAGGGAAAATGAAGACAAAGACATTGAGTTTGGGGTCAGAAAGCCGTGCTATAATGGCGCAAGAGATAGTGCCCACGTACACTCGACAAGTGTCTGCCCGAAGCCAAGGTACATAGTCATGTTGATAAAGACGCCGCAGTTTGTTTATAAGGTGGAGAGTATGAAAGCGGTTCAATCAAGTTTTCAAGGATTGGTTCACAAATCGCCTCAGATGTTCTGAATTCATTGCAGCTTATGGCTTGATGCACGCCCATCCCTCTTTAAATTGCCACTCTGACGATCCTGCACATCTCCAAGTCCGGTTTAGTCCAACCAGAGAAGGATGACCCAGCCACAGACAGCATTCGTGTAACGTCTTGGCGCTCGTCTCAAATGCGAGATCGAAGCAACACGGGAAGTCTGCATTTGTCAAACAATTCCAATGCAGTGCAGATACCATTCTCTGAACCTGCGATGAGGCGTCACACCGAGTATCGAGAGCCAACATTTGCTGAACTGTGTGTCAGTATCCCAACAACGCTTCTACTATGTCTTGCCACGCCCATCTTGATAGTGATTTCCTTGGTTGTCTCACTGATCACCGCAATGTTGCATATACGAACCATAGGAGCAGAGTTGGTGAAATTTGTTCGGTTTGCCTACGGCTATCCAATAGCATGTTGGGGTGAGCTCTTCGGAGATGTCAAAATTTTCATGGTCAAGACTGCGCGCGTGCTCTTCGAAGCGACGAGGGTCAACCCTCCTCAGTTCATCCGCAGACCACAACGAAAACGAAAGATGCCTCGCCTGCGGCCGACAAAGCAGTATGCAGATTTTGAATACAGTCCTCTAGGGGGTACCGACTCTGACATCCGACTCTTTGTGATCCCACCGGCTGAAGAAGGATGGGTCGATTGGGAGGATGGAATCACGGGCGACTTGATTACGGTAAACCTCTTGACGGAGCCAGCATACGATGCTCTGAGTTACTCCTGGGGATCTGAGCATGGGGACTACTCGCGCTCTTACAGGATTCTGATATCTGCTGGAACACCAAAAGAGGGTGTCGTCTGGGTTACGCATAACTGCGCCCAGGCGATCAGCCGTCTTCGCCTTGCCGGCAGACCCAGGGCGTTATGGATTGACGCCATCTGCATTGACCAAAAGGATCTCAGCGAGCGGAGCCACCAAGTTTCCATCATGGCAAAGATATACACGTCCGCAACACAAGTAGTGGCATACACCGGGCGGGGAAGCAGCCGGACTGACCAACTTTTTGACTATCTGAACTCTCTGGACGAGGAACGTATTAGCGTTCCTACTCCACCGATGCCTCCGGCACACGACTGGGTGGCAGCTTTGAAGGAGGAAAGAAAACAACCTGGATCTTGGCTGAGAAGTAGATTTGCTCCGCCATCAAAAAACCCCTCCACGCCGACTGGACGGGTTCCAGAGCACATCCTCACCTTGGCCACCGATTTCTTCAACCTCCGGTACTTCACTCGGGTCTGGACATTACAGGAGACGATCCTCCCTTCCGTCAACACAACCATCCTCATCTGCGGCGGCAAGTCAACCTCGGCATCCAGGGCTCTACACGTCTTGGCCATGCTTCAGTCGTCAACTTCCGCATCAGCCGCAGCAACACCCATACAGACGAAACCTACAGAAAGGCGCACTGTGAGACGTACGAACTATCTCCTCGACAGCTGCCACCTCCCAGGCACTCCACCAACCTCTAAACTCCCAATTCCCACACTCTTAAACACCGACCTCGGCCAAATCTTCACCCTAGTCCGCAAACGCGCCACTCCAAACCCTTCCTCAGCTCCGAGATCCCACCTCCTCGACGTCCTCCTCGCAACCCGCAACCGCAACGCCACCGACCCGCGCGACAGGATCTTCGGCATCCTAAGCATAGCGTGGGGAATGGACCTCCCTCACAAGTTTCCTTCACTCTACTCGGTCGATTACTCGCTTTCTCCCGAAAGGGTTTACACACAGTACTCTGAGCTCTTTATTCTCCACTATGGTCTTGGGTTCTGGCTAGCACTGCAAGGCTGGAGAGGCAACCCCGAGGACGACAAGTCTCAATCACCATCACCGCGAAAGCCAACAACCCTCCAACACTCTCGGAGTCCGAGACAAACAAGAAACTATAGTTCCTTGCCATCCTCATCGGACGAAGAAGCTGAAGACCCCCCTCCCCGCCTCCTACCGACATGGGCAGGAGACCTAGACCAACCCCCCACGAGCCGTAACAACCGCCCACAACCTTCTTCGCAGTATCTCGAACGGCAGTTGAACACATGGCGCAGAATAAACCGCAGTTGGATAAACGATCACGCTCTGGCAGGTACCGCACTGCGGGACTTCCCTGCTGCTATGAGGTATGTTGAGGGGGATGATCCTTCTAATACCCAGACAGCCAGGTTCGAGGATAGACATGGAGATGGAAAGAGGGTTTTGATACTGGAAGGGAAGAGGAGGGTCAAAAGGGGCCGGATCACTCGGGGTGTGTATGGGTTTGGTGATGGGGAGGCCGAGGAGGTGGTATCAGGGGAGGAAGGGGGAGAAGTGTTTGTCGAGGTTTATCGTGGGCTCGTTTTGCTGCTGAAGAAGGAGGAAGGGAAACACAATGCCGTCTCGCGCTGTGCCAGAGGTACGGGTGACTATTACGAGTTTGTGCAGTGTTGTGCGCATGCGTTGACGGAGGATGGGGCTAGGGAGTTGGTGCGGAAGTGGGGGAGGGTTGTTGTTGATGGGGAAGGGTGGGATGGGCAGATGGAGCGTGATTATTTGGGAGAGATGGAAACTTTTAGGATTATTTAAGGTGATGATCACGACGGACTACACGCAAAGATAAGAGTCGAGTCAAAAAGGAAATGAGTAATTGGATTAGATTATGTCCAAGTTCCGCTCTACTTCTTGTGCTGGGCCAACTCGAGCTGAATGATGCGGTCAATCTCCAAAAAGTTGTCGGCAACGGCCTGGACGGCAAACTCGATGTGGATGGCCTTGGTAGTCTGGCTCTGAAGAAGGACCTCCAAGTTCTCGAGCTTTCCCTCAATGACGTTGATGGCCTTGACGACGGTGTACTGATCCTTGCCAGAAGTAGCGGCCCAGTCGACGCTGTTGACGGAATTAGTTGTGCGGCCCTGGAGGGATTTGAGCGTCGTGAGAGAGCCCTGCAGAGTGGCTGCGAGGTTGCTGTCAATGTTCTGAGCAGATGATCCAGAGATGACATTGATGATCTCGGTCAGGTGACCGTGGAGCTGCTCGAAGCGGCTGATGATGCCAGACATTATGAGTAGTTTGATTATATATGGGGATCTGTCTTGTAAAGTTCCTAATATTATTGCCGGCGAACCCTTGATAAGAACGGAAAGGTCAAAGCTCTCTTTTTATATATGGATATGCATGTTCATTCGTGCCAGTTTCCATCATTCTCGAGATTTCTTGTGCATCTCACACAAAGAAGACATTGGTCCAGACCCCCGTTCCTTTGTCCGACGGCAACCCCCGGCGGTGGGCGATAAAGACGTCTTACAATGAACGAAGTCGGCAGTAGGGGAATGTGAGTGCAAGATGGCTAGTTTCCTGTTGCGTAGTGAGAATTTGTGTACCACGGGGCTGAGTGGACTCATCCGGTTCATGGCAATGGCCATGAGATGTATCGCCGGTAACTTGCATCCTTAGCTCAAAGCAGGGCTTCCAGTGGGTCAGTTGCTGAAGCTTGGTCTCGGTGCATACCCTCCGCCTGGCAAGGGCTGCATAGTATTCGAAATGGTGTCGTCATCATGGAGACAGTGCGTTGGTGGGGACCTGTCACCACCACCAGTTATATAACCGTTGAATTGACTTTCCGATTGACTTTTGAGCGTTGAAGCTATTCCAGAGCAAAATCATATATTCCTTCTAAATACTCCCTTCAAAATGACTCTTCCTGCAATTTGCGCCCGTCAAACCGGTAGAGGCCTTGTTCAGAGGATGGTTTGGGGACAAGCGAGACTTCTCACAGTGAATGGTGACGTCACCACTTTACCCGCATCATCACGCGCCCAAAAACACAGTTATACCCAAAGATATCTTTCAAAGCCCATTCAACAATTCTCTGTTCCTCAGCATCAGTCTCGATTTTTCAACACTTCACCAACTCCCAAAATGGCCTCCGTCGCTCCTACACCCTCGGATCCCGAGCAATTCCTGCACACAACCGGCGCATCTGATGCTGTCTGGACTCATCTTCATCCTTATTCCAAGAACCCGACATTCCCTTCTCTCAGCAAAGATCTCGAGACTGACATTTGCATCATTGGCGCCGGTATCTCTGGAATCTCCACCGCTTACGAATTGGTCAAGCGCGGGCACCAAGTTGTGCTTCTCGAAGGTCGTGACGTTCTCTCAGGTGAAACCGGCCGTACATCCGGACATCTCAACAACGACCTCGACGACGGATACGTCGAGATCGCAAAGAAACATGGCGAATCTGGCGCCAAGGTCGCAGCAGACAGTCATTCCTGGGCAAGAGACAGAATTGGAGAGATTGCCAAGGAGCTGGCCATCGAGTGCGAGTACCGACGACTGCCAGCATATGATATCAGTCAGTACCCGAGGGGAACAAAAGAATGGGAGAGCGAGATTGAGGAGTTGAAGGAGGAAGCCGAGATTCAGAAGAAGATGGGCATTCAGAGTCGTTATGATGCAAGTATAATCCTAGCTGATACTATGTGGACCAATGGCTGACAGAATCAACCGCAGGGCAACTTGACCATCAAGGGATGGTCAGGCAAGATTGATCAGCGAGGAGGAACAATTGTTGAAGACCAGGCCACGTTTCACCCGACTAAATACTTGGCCGGTGTTCTCGAGTGGCTAAAGAAGCAACCAAACTTCCAGTGTTTCACCCGAACCCGAGTGGTGTCGGTTGAGGAAAAGGGAGTCAAATTGCTGGGACTGGGACACAAGACTGTTTTGATTCAGACTGAGAGTGGGCATACTGTCAAAGCCGAGAGCGCGGTTGAGGCAACTGCGATTCCTCTTCAGAAGCTTTCCATCATCACCGAGCTCGAGTATTATCGGTCCTATTGCATCGCCATCCGGGTGCCGAAAGGGAGTGTGGAGGACTGTTTGATCTACGACAATGCCGAAATGTACAAATACGTCAGGCTGACGGCTTGCGATGACAAGGACGATTACCTGGTCGTCGGAGGCTGCGACCACAAGGTTGGACAGGAGGATACTACCACCAGGTATGGCGAGCTGGAGGAGTGGACGAGAGAACGGTTTCCCCAAGCCGGCAAGGTGGACTACGCGTGGAGCGGTCAGATCTTCGAGCCGGTCGACGTGGGAATTGGGTACATTGGCAAGAACCAGGGCTGCAACAAGATTTACATCATCACTGGAGATTCAGGCGATGGCCTCACCCATGGTGTGCTCGCTTCCAAGATCATTGCCGACGAGATTGAGAATAAGCCAAACGACTGGGCGTCAACGTACAGCCCCAAGAGAGTTGGCAGCGTCCTCAAGTCCCTGCCGACAATGGTACAGCATGATTTGCAGATCAACACGCAGTACAAGAGATTTTTGCAGACGGATATCACCGACATTGAGGATCTCAGACCCGGCTGTGGCGCCATACTAAACACAAGCCCCGTAAGTCCTTTCCAGCCCTCCTTCTAAAAACAGTAGATGTTGACTCCTCCTTAGTTGACCAAGAAGCCGCTGGCGGTCTACAAAGACGATTCTGGAAAGGTGCATAAATACAGTGCCCTTTGCCCACATATGAAGGGCGTGGTTTGCTGGAACGACGCGGAAAAGTCCTTTGACTGTCCAGTCCATGGTATGTAGACTCTTGCATCAGGTTCCGTTGTCTCGATTTTTGCTAATCTTTGCATTTAGGTTCTCGTTTCTCCAAGGAGGGGATCTGCGTGGATGGCCCGGCCAAGGCCAATTTGTCGCCGGTGGATGAGACTGCTCAGAAGGAGCAGGATATGACTCCTTGGGCAGAGTGAGCGTCACTTGTTGATAGTAGTAATGGACGGATAGGGGTAAGAGAGTGAACGGATTTCGCATAATAGCGGGCAGGATACATAATGAGAAGCATAATCAATCAACAGGACCTCTTTCATTATGAACATTTTGACACGTCACTATTATAAGCAACGTTATGGAAGGCATTGGTTGCGATAGTTTCTGTGTATCTGACCTATCGTTGGACTGTACAAAAGGGAAGAAAAGAGGCGATGGGAAGCCAATTCTTGACGGCAACGTTTATATAAATCTGCAACGCTAATTGTATCTCTTTGCTTTAATTTTAAAAGGGGGTTTGGTTTAACCCTTTTTTCCCCCACGTATTAACATCCAACGTATACTAGCAAGGCTTTGTCTAGTTTATTTTACCACAAGCAATTCCGAATTAGCACCACGTCCAATCAAAAAGCAAATGTGACGACACAGGCCGCCTCAGGGCTGTCATTAGGCCAGAAGTACGAGTAAGCAGCGGATGAGGATAATCAGCTCGAGGCTGGTGTGGTCTCCCTCACGTTCTCCCTCTCCTCCTCCTCCTCCTCCTCCTCTTCTTCTTCTTCTTCTTCTTCTTCTTCTTCTTCTTCTTCTTGTTCGTCGTGTTCTCTGTCCTTAGTTTCTGACTCCTCTTCAGAGGTCCCCCAGATATCCAAGGTCCCCTCTTTGCCGTCCGTTTCTTCAACTTGCTCGACCTCGTCAGCTGCCGAGGTCGGGTTTCCCAATACGGGTGTCAAGAAGTGTACCGCCACATCACGCAGCAGACTCGTCAGCTCCTCCACCGAGTCTCGTGCCGATTCCTCGAGGTAAATACCACCGGCTGTTACAATGAAGAAACCAGACGACCACCACGAAAGCGTAAAGATGACCAGCAACGCTGCCAACACCAAGCTCCACATCTGCCAACGGTGGGACCACGTCTTGCTCCTCAACACGCCAGCCCTGTGCAGGTGCCAATCCGATGCTTTGGAAGCGAGGAACGACTCCCATCGCTGGTGTCGACTGAGATGGTCGGCCTTCTCCTCATGCTGTTTCGTGCTGAGTCTTCCATGGTTCCTCTCCCGGAATCGGTCGAGATGAAACTTCCATTCGTCCTTGAGAGCCCAATCCTTGCCGAAGGGTCCCAGCGCACATAGCCGAGCCCACCGCTCGACAACCCGGTGCCCGACCTCCAAATCGACCTCAAAAAACTCGCCGTGCCTCTTGCTGCAGCCGCAGGGAAAGTTGTGGCGGAAATTTGCTAGCTCTTTGTGCGCCAGTTTCTCCACCTGCTCGTAGAACAGGTGGACCTGGGTGTGTTCGGGGCTCGTCGGCGGCAATTCCAAAATCTTGATGGTACCCTCGCATCCGCCTGTCGGGATCGCCTTGAGACGGGTGTTGACCGACGCTTCGGTGGTGTAGCCGATCTTGATGACATCTTTACCGTCGACGCGCGCCGGCACTACGTATACGTAGCCTAGCTCCTTGTCCCTTTTGCTAAGCTTTTTCGGCTGGCGTATCTGCTTCTCGATCTCTCCGTCAATATCTTGGGCGCGTTTGGCTTTGGTGGCGCTGCCGACGCCGCTACCACCTGTGAGCGGCGTCGGAGCACTGACGGCCTGATGCTTCGGAGTCGGCCTCACGGTGCGAGGTTTCTCGGAATGTGTTTGTTTTTTCCTCTGCACCGGTGATGGACTGGGAGTTATTTGCGCAATCGAAAACCGCAGTTCCCGCTCCGACTCGTCCGAAGAGATCCCAGTGGTTCCAGTCGGGGTCAGCCTGGAACATATGGATCGTGATTGCGCATCAGGGAATAGGAGTCCTGAGGTCTTTCGAGACGACTGCGGTGCTGATTGTGATAGTAGTGGAGATGTTGCTGAAGGCGACGGTGATACTGCCCGCCGTTTCACCTTCCGCTTCTGAACGTCGGGGCCATGCCTTGGACGACACCCTGCCTGTTGATTCGAGCTACCTTTCGAAGCGGCAGAAGCATTGGGACCAGCCGCCCGTCTCACGGGTCCTTCAAAGGGGATAAGTTCCTCTGAGCTCTCCCTAGGACAGCGTCTCGGAGAAGGCTTGCGCTTTTCTTCAGGGGTAGCAGAACGAATCATATTCTGGTCGGGCATTGATGCAGAGATGTGATTGAACGGATGCCCGAGATCAGATAAAGACGGAGTCTCAAATACAAACGACGAGAATATAACGAAACCTTTCGTGATATAACGGCGAGTCTCATCTATTAAAAACCAAAAATGGAGAGCAGAGTACCCGAACGCCAAGGGAGGGAACGGTCCCGACAGTCTGGTTCGAAACTACCAACAGCCTCCCTACTGGCCGCTGCCACCTACCCCTGGCATCTGCGCCCCCTCCACAGCCCCCGGATAGTCCTCAAACGATGAAAGCGACTGCAAAAACCTATTTAGGCGCCCTCCCTGCAGCTCGCTTTTCCTCTTTAGTAGCCTGGCACGCGAAGGGTTTTGCATACGAGATGAGGACATCCAACTGCTACCAGGGTTCAGCAAAACCCCAGTATGCCTGGGAGGTGATGAGTTGCTAACCGCATCAGAGCCCCAGATACAAGTGCTACGGGACCATCTGCCATCATCTTGGCATTGGCCGCCTCAACGACCTCTGAAGTCCTCGGCCAGTGTCCTTGCCGAGCCATTGATGAAAACCCTTTCACCGTAACAGCGTCGCCCCTCCTTTGCCGCGCGTCAGGCACTTCATCTGCAAATGCAAGGCTGCTTTTTTCTTCTCACCAAAGGACAGAAAGCGCCTGTCTCCCGCACGGAAAAAGAGAGTGGCAGACCAGAGAAGCTGCCCGCGAAGCAACGGAGATCCCCACAACGGCGACGACTTGGACGGACTTTATGGGCGCTTATATCCGAGAAATGCCATGAGAGACCTTGCCTATCAGATTTTACAATTCGATTTCAGTTCTTCGGTGCTAGGAGCAAGAAAAAGTTTACACAATAAAACTAAGTCGAGAACTCACAATGGTCTTGTATAGATGTAGCATTGATATCAATGCCGTCTCGGACGCCGGGCAGCCGGAGTCCGGGGCAATGAGTGAGCAAAGTCCGAAACACGGCGGTCACCCCTCTGCGTATAAAATCGAGGTATGCACCAGCAAATTTCAAATCCAAAGTACAATGCAGGTGTGACTTACCCCGCCATTTGTACTAGGGCCACGAATCTGATCTTGAATTGTCCTTTCTACGTTCCAATTACTTACCACGCTCTCTGTACACCACCTAAACCCCCACGTGACCATCAAAATGAGTGCCGGCCTGGATGCTGCCTCCCTCTTCTCCGTCTCCGGCATGGTGGCCGTCATCACCGGCGGCGGCACCGGTATTTCTCCCCTTCACCTCTCCTGCTTCCTGCCCAATCGGCGCTGATTCCGCCAAACTGTAGGAATCGGTCTCACCATGGCCCGCGCTCTAGCTGCCAACGGAGCATCCAAAATCTACCTCCTCGGCCGCCGACGCGAGGTTCTAGAAACCGCCGCGAAAGAGAACCCATCCATCTTTGTCCCCCTCGAATGCGATGTCACGTCCGTCCTCTCTCTGCAAGGGGCGGTTGACATCATCACCAAGCAATCGGGCTTCATCAACCTTCTCGTTGCCAACTCTGGCATCATGGGCCCCGTGAACGGATGGGACCCGTCCAAAGACGTCTCGGAAGTCCGTGCCGCCATGTTCAAGCAGGAGACGCTCGATTCAATGACGCAGTGTCTGCAGGTTAACGTCTCTGGTGCTTTCTTCAGCATTGTCGCTTTCCTGGAGCTGCTGGACGCCGGCAACAAGAACGCGCTCAAGGGAGGGTTCGGCAAGCCGATCAAGGCAGGAAGCGACGTGCCCAGCGTGCAGAGCCAGGTAGTTGTCACGAGCAGCATTGCGGCGTACAGCCGGATGGCGGCGAGCAAGCCTGCCTATGCTGCTAGGTAAGAAGATAGAAAAGAAGAAGAGAAGGGGAAAAAACCGTTAAAAAGGAGCGATGCTAACCCTTGAACTCTCCAATTCAGCAAGGCCGCTATTTTGCATCTCACAAAACAGACCAGTTCGAATCTGGCCAAGTACGGAATTCGTGCAAACGCCCTTGCCCCTGGGTTGTTCCCGAGCGAGTTGGCCAGCGGGTTGATTGGCCAAAGAGATGCGGGCAAGGAGAGTTATGATGATCCGTGGTTCATCCCTGCCAGACGGTTTGGTGGGGATGAGGAGATGGCCGGGTTGATATTGTACCTGGCCGGACGGCCTGGGTCGTATTGCAACGGCTCAGTCTTTGTTGCCGATGGTGGGAGGTTGTCTGTGATGTTGGGCAGCTACTGATCCACTTGGCGGAGTGATACAGTACACCTCTGGAGTCTTGCACGCTTATTCACGGCTTTTCAAAGTCTGAAGGAGCAATAATTACATTTCAGAAAGGGCTTTTTCGTCATCTTTTTGCTGCCCGGCATGTCTCTGGTCTGTCCAAGAATGTTTAGTTTCTTTAACAAGCAAGGTCTGTTTGACAAAGCTGACTGCGGTGGGCCTTGGAATTCTTTCAAGACAAGAGTTTTGGGCACGTCGAAATTGCAGCTGACGACTGATCAATGGGCATAATTCTTCCTATCCATCACCTGTGATTCTATACATAGTCATGACTCAACTACATCGCCTCCCTTCCCGTCGACATTTGGCTCCGAGTCTTCAAAAGTAGCGATCCATAGCGATCCATCTACCAGTATTCGCGCAATTATATACAAGTTTCTCCCGATCTGGTCTCGTAATGATGGGGCCTCTACATCCGCCAGACTAGGACCCACATCGATGTCTACTACCTACTTGTACCACAATCAAAGGGTCTCGGATCTCTTCAATAGTCTTCCCGAGGAGTCTCGCACTATTAAGGGCATTTTATTGGTGGATGACAACGCCCCCACACTCTCCTTGGCGCGTGGCTGTTTCTGCCTTGGGTTGCACTGGATTCCTCCAAGCGCACACTGGACGGCCTCCCATCAAGCCTCTCTCCGCGCTGTTGCATTTGGTCCTGCCAAACAATTCATCATCGTTTCCACCCCCAGACAATACAATTTCAAGTTACCCCTCACAGCCCCCTGGCAGGCATCACGACTTTCAGAATCACACACCATGATCAATCTCGAGGCCATTCCGGCGGAGCTCCGGCTCTCTGTTCTCGAACATATGAATCTCTTTACCGTGCGCCAGCTTATCAGAGCATCACCGGTCTTTCTGCAACAATTCTTGGAGAACCGGTCATCGCTGCTCCGATCAGCGTTGAGCCTTACAATACGCGAGCATTCTGTAGATGAAGCCCTCATTCTCCAGCTCTCCGCCAAGCCTAGACCTGAGTCCGCTGACGAGGCCTTCTGGAGCGCTTATGCCGCCCAACAGAAGGAACGGAAGGAAGAAAATGCCAAAACCATCGCGCGTATGACCGACCAAGAGGTGACCGCCACGGCTCGCTTTCATATTCACATCATGAAGCCGGCGATGGAAGGCTATCTAGCCTTTGCTAAATATCACTCCAAAGTGCAACACGATAAACTGGTTTCGCCATTGGCCAGTTCCCGGCCTCGCAGGCGCAGAAACTCAAACTCAAAGAGGGCTGCGAACCTTTCGCCAGAGGAAAGGGAACTTTACTTGCGGTCTTTGGAACTGTTTTATCGTGGCTCCGGGCGCACGGACATGGATATTTGTATAAATAGCTGCATGTCTCGGTGGTGTTGCTTTTTCTTCTCGATTCACCCAATGGACGAGGGTAAGTGCAGTTGCCAGTGTTCTCTGAGAGCATTGTCAGGTACCCGGGACAGAGGCTGATTATTGACCCGGTTTCGCCATTTCTTAGAGACACTCAAATGTCTGCGGCAGTTTCACGAGGGCTTCATTCCAAGAAATTCGTAATGGCGGTCAGAACTGTAGGTCAACCCTGGGGCGAGCTCAGCGTATTTAGAACTAAGAAACTGAGACAATGCTGACTAGTTAGAACCTTTTTGCAGGTCAAGAAGCCCATCAATGGCCGTATTGTTTTCCGAAGGTCCCTTCTCACAAACTCTATCAAGGGAATCTCACTCGCGGAGTTACTGCTAGGCCAGGAGAAGCACGAAAATAAAATACTTATACATTGCTCAGCGCGACAGTCTTTGTGAATTATACCGTGACCTTTCTGAGACAGGATCCGGCATTCATGCGGATAACCAAGTGATTGAGACTGCCATTTTTAAAAAGGTGATACATGTAGATAGCTCCATCTAGTTATAGAGATATCACCACCGCCGACCAGATTTTCTCCCGGATCATGGGTCGTATTGTTTGCGATACTCGTAGCTTACTGTGAATGTTTAGTTTTTGATAGCGTGGTGAGGGACTAATTGCAAGAGTCGGATCTCTAGCATCGCGGCCGGTGTTCTTCGTCTTCGAATTGAAGTCCAAACTTGAAAAGACACGGGGAAAGATAAAGGGAAAATCAGGAGAAGGAGACCAGAGAATTGCCAAAGCTATGGTAGTGACACGCCTTCAACCAGCAGCGATGGAATAGGAGTACATCGTAGGTTCTGAGTTGATAAATGTACTAGACAGCTCAAGAAAGCGATGACTAGGGTAAAAGAGTATAGTTTTGATTAAATTCCCCCCGTGTCAAAGTCAGGCGCTGCGAGAGGTCTAGATGCTTCCACAGGGTTATCATTGGGCACAGGGAAGATTCTGCAAGCGAAAAAAAAAAAGTGTAAAGCCAAATAAATACTCAGGGCGGTACCCTGGGTACCTATTTAATTTCTCCTCCGCTTAGAAATTCTAATTCCAACAACTCTCATACCCGCCACATATAACCTTTAAACACCATCAACATGGCAAGCCTGACCGTCGTATCTCTTCCCGGGAGGAAGCGATGCAGGTTTGAAAACGTTCCGACAGAAATCAAATTTACGATACTCTCGTATATTGACGTCCCCAGTCTCAAGTCCCTCATCTTTGCCTCTCCGGAGTATTCGGCGTGCTATCACTCGCGTAGATTGGACATCCTCGGCGGCGCCATCGCGAGATCCTTGGGCCCTGTCGTCAACGATGTGTTGGCCATCGAAGGCCTCAAAGACCTCGGATTCTTCACGCCAGACTCGACATCGGAATGCAGCATCTTCAGA
The DNA here is from genome assembly GCA_033297175.1 of Cladorrhinum sp. PSN332. Taxonomy (NCBI): domain Eukaryota; kingdom Fungi; phylum Ascomycota; class Sordariomycetes; order Sordariales; family Podosporaceae; genus Cladorrhinum; species Cladorrhinum sp. PSN332. The sequence goes on along the minus strand of MU858829.1, from coordinate 115,990 downwards.
CCACCCCTTTCGTTAACAGAAACGGTCGAATAGAATCAAGTGGCAAGCGAAGCTCCAGAAATCACTCCCGGAGATCACTTATGAAGGTTGGTCATTACAGATCTCATAGTTCTTGGTTGAAGCTGTTTAAATATACGTATATGTGCAGGATAAAACAGTGCTAAGCATTGCGGGCACATTAGCTATTCGCCATCAACTTCCAACAATAACAAAGAGTGGCGAGCCCTGTTGGGATTACCTGCACAAAGACCTCATGCCATGGGTATTCACAAAGCACCGGGGTGTGAATCTGTCACTTCTGGTCATGTTAATCTGGGAACCAGCAGAGCGCAGCCCCAGCTCTGCCAAGATCTCAAGTCATCAGGAGCCGTCCCACATGGACCATGAACGCACACACACCGAGAGTTGGAGTACTGAGAGTCCTATTGACGAACCAGTCTCTCTAGGGTTTGCACTCGTAATGCAGACTACCTTCGGAACAAGATACCAGCCAAAACCCCCTTTTTACCACAATAGGATCATGGGGATAGACAGGATGATTGCGGTCTACAATGTCGGCCAACCGTGTGCATGGGAATCCCCGTGGCTTTTTGGAACGAGACGAGACAAGATGAGGGATGGACTATTGTGAAAGCCCTTGTTGATGGACAGAACATGCCATATTGGGTTTGTGTATATATTATTTGTCACTCCCGGTGGGACCTTTCCTCCAAGTTAATGATATGTGGTACGAAGCAGTGTACGGTCCCACTCATGCTCGTAACCTGCAAGTAACTAATAAGGTAGGGGGCTATCAACCCCACGATGAGGCAAAAGTCTCAAACATTTCCGGTATCGTAAGGCTTGTGATTTGGGGCTTGGTGCTTGGTATCTAGACATGCGGTTATTCAGCAAGATTGACGTTCGAGCTTCCATGATAAACATTTGGAACAGCCTGAGCTCAATTTCTCCACTCGAACCTCCCTTCACCGTAAGAAACCTCCCGCCTGGTCTTTACATGAGTCTCACGAACTTGCTGGTTCTGCCTCAAGCCAATCCAATCCGTCGGTAGGTCTCTCCCATAGCTGTTCTTCCGGAATCCAATGTCTACCACTTTGGAGTTGTTCTGCAGGGATATGCTCGCGTATGCCCTCAATAACTTTGAGATTGGGAAACCTTTCAGCTTTGTTGTGGAGAAAATCGTCCACGTAAACGTCAATAGCCGGGTATTTCCCTCTTTCGTAGCCGTACAGTTTGAGATATTCCAGGTTAGGCGGCAGGCAATCAACCAGGCGGTATGGGACACTGGGAACTGGACTTGGAGACTGTTTTCGCTCTGGGCAGTCCGCATCAAAATGGACATAATACCCCAGGAGGACGCCGAGACGAATGCTGAGGTGAGTAAGCTTGGTAAAGTCATGCAGCAATCCAATCGAGTTTGGGTAGTATCGTTGTGTCTCCGGGATATCCTGAAGCCATAGGGGGAGGCCCTTCGGGCTGTCGTCTCGGTCTTTCTCGAAGTAAGGGCAAAGTGCCTCATTCCGAGATGTCTCTTCGCTCTCTAGCTGTTCCTCCCACAATTCAGTGTTGATCTCATGTTCGTCTCCTCGGGAGTCATTAAATGGTGAAGGGTATCCGTGCGTTGTGATGTCGAGCCGCTTCAGGGTGTCCTTGTGCTCTGAAAGACACTTCCCGAGGGTCTTGGGATAAAGAACGGGAAGAGCCCCTGCGTCCCTGCTCCACAGACACAGGCCATCGGTATAAGAAAATTCCTCGAGTGCCACGGGAAGACGAATCATGGTTCCGATTAGGTACCCCGATATGAGGGAGTGCGTGATGTGAATTTTTTTGATGCCGGCGGAGACCTTTGACGGGAAGTAGGCTTCCTGGGCTTGGTAATCCCCAACTGCGTCGAATGAGAATGTCTCCACGCTGGGAAGTCGGTGAAAGAAACGGAAACAATGCAGTGAGACCAGCGGGGAATACGTTCTTGGGTCCAAAGTCTGGTACCCATGAACTAAAACTTTCTCTAGTCTGCCGAGAAAAGGGCGCGGGAGCTCGCCGTAATTATTTCGTGTTAGAAAGTCAGCGAGGACGGTGTAGGGCCGAACGTTGTTTATTCGGAGTGAAATAATATTGGAGCAAAGCGAGATCAGGATTGTTGCCATAGTCATGTTGTAATTTCCGTTTTTTGGGTTGACATTGTAAAACAAGCGGTTGTAGCGGGATTCCTGGTCTTCGCCGTTCGGATAGCGCAGCGTTAAGTCCCTTTTCCATTCAAGAGCGGCAATCATATCTTTAGTGTGGTCTTCTGCCAGTCCAAGGGACTTGGCGTGTTCGGTAAGAGATTGGTAGGCTTCGGCATCGAATTTTATCGGCGTCAAAAGGGAAGCGGGTGTCTGCGAAATGCCACGAGGCGTACGCGTGTCACGTCCCAGGCGGGAGGGTAGGTCGATGATAAACTCCTCAACAGCGTCAGCTGCTTGGGGTTCTTGGATGAAAGCCGTGATAACAGAATATGCTGCGTCAAAGTCGTCTTCAAAGATGAGTCGGATCCTCTTGAAGGACGGTGGGGAGGATGACTGAGACGCCATCTCGATGGAACGGAATACTTGAGGCTGTTGGGGTTGATTGCAATGCAAAGCTGGACTGTCTACGTTTTATCATCAGCAAAAGATCGGACACCGATTTTTTAGGCATCCACCCCCTGAATTGTTGCCAAGTCAAGACTGCCAAGACCACGCTAAAACAAAAGAATGCTTCCGGCTTGTGGTAACGGCGCCTTTTTAGGCAATCTCTTTCCCCTCAGGCCTGGAGAAGCTTCAAGTTAATTTTGCGGTATTTCATTTTCCGACCATCTTTTCCGAGAGAAATCTCACTTATTGCGTGTGCATCTCGTTGTCAGTAAACTTTAGCTTTGGTATCCCAACCTTTTCATGGAGTATCCAGTGCTGTTAGCTGGTTCCAGTCTACCTACGTAGCAATTAGAAGCAGAGACAGGGCCATGCCGCTCCAGGTATAAAGCTTGCTCACGCTGGTCCGGGTGCACTCGTCCTGTGACGTTGCCCGAGCATAAAAAGAATAGGGTCGGATCAGGCAGCCTCTTGCCAGGTCCGTTTTGCTGAAGCGACAAAGACTCGGGCGATGAGGAGCAAGGCAGCAGAAGATGTTGGCAGGATTGGTGAAACGTTGGAATTTTTTTTCTGCGTATCTGGTAGTAACGTTCTGAATCGTCGACGTTGTTTGGCTCTGCTGTTCTTGGCTGTAAGTTGGGCCACGGCGAATCGAGTAAAATGGAACTAGCTCCGACGCTGCTGTTAACGAGGATAGTAGAGAGGATCGTTTTTACACCTAAAAATAACGTTCATTAACAGCAATTCAAAAGGGGCAGAGACTTGAGGTCCAGAGGTCAACGACACTGTGTGCCATTTCGAAAGGAAGGAACGGGACCATGGGGGGGTGGCAGCAACATGCGCGCAGTCACTTCCCACGGAACAGGTGACCATGATCACGACCCACGCGTTCCCGGCACCAATGTAGGCATCGGAGGAACAGGAAGCCTCGAGTTGAATTGCTTGCAACGACGTTCCCTGACAGCACCACCGTGACATTCCAATGGAACCGCTCCGTTCTAGTCTCTCTACCACTCATACAAACTCTGCCCAGCGACCTTCGAGCTCAGTCCCCAGTGTCAATCACCACAATTTGCGGCGGCTCCACCGCACGCGCAGGCACCGACTGATACTTCTTCTTTTTCTTCCTCCTCTTACACAAACAAACCACCAGCACAATCAACACGATCAAAACCGGCAGTGCAATGCCGAACGAGACACCCATGATCACCTTGTTAGATACACCATTTGTGTTTCCATCAAGAAAATTCTTTGCCTTACTGCCTGCGCCATCCGCAAAGCCGCTTATCTGGCTTGAGAGATCGGTAGCCGGCGTGGGTGGCACAAAGGATTGGGGCACACCCGTTGTTGCCCCAATCGACTTGGCTCCAGCGCCAAAAGGGATGGTGGCCGTCACAGGCTCTTCAGTCGTTGATGGAGGAAAGGTGGCTTGTTGACCTGAGGGAACGGATGTGACGAGGGTCTTGGTTTCTTTGGATACGGAGGTGGTTTGGAGTGTCACCGGGCAAGGGAATGTGGCGGTGGCGCAGACAATACCTGTATGGGTAACGGTTGTCGTCAGGGTCGTTGTCGTCAGGCCGGTTGCTGCTTGTCGCTTTGTAAAGATGGGGGACGTGATGATGGCGGGAGGTGCAACAGTCGGAACGCAAACATCTGCGAGGGTGGTGTAGAACATGGGAACGGTCAAGGTCGGGTCTGGGCCCCAGCTGTCGGTGCCAATCTCCATCGTGGCGCTAGCTACTGCAGCCATGGCAAAGGTATACCTGAGATTGAAGGTCAGCATTGTCAGGAGGGACTGTGGGTTAAGAGAAGAACTTACTCTTGCCTAGCACGAAGGGCACAACCTTTGTTGTCCTTGGCAAATTCATCTCCAGCTGTCACGTTAGTCACAAACTGCGCTACATTTCCGTATACCCCAACTTCTACGCCTGCGCTTGCATCTGAGAGCCCAGTAACCAGCTTCCCAAACAATGGCAATGGCGAGGTTAACAACTCAAAGCCTGCATGCATCCCAATTCGAAGAACACCCTCCAGGACAACATTGGCCGCTTGTATGGTCACAGGAAGGAACTCAAACTGTGCACCGCTGAAAATGACTTCTGCGAGCTCGGAAGCAAACATTGTGATCTTGAAGCCAAGAGGCGGGTTTACCTTGAGGTGGAAGCCTGATGTCGCCTCAAAGGAACCGCGAGCAGCCAGCGTCAGATCGGCGGTGATGAACACACCGAGTTCCATTCCATCAACACCGAAGCCGAAGGGTGTTTGTGAACGATACAACGGGATGGTCAACGTGCTTTGAGCTTGCAGCTTGGTGCTGACCAACATATACAACTCTAGCTCATCCAGCTGGAACAGCAGCTCAACACCGCCGATGGGAGGAATGTTGATGTCAAAATCCGTGTCAATGCTAAAATTGTCGAAAGAAAAGTCAGAGGGGTCCAGCTGGTTGCTAGTAAACTCGTTCTTGATGTGGTCAAAGTACTGGTCGAAGCTGGTCATGACGCTGCCGGTGACATTTGCGAGCCCCACCTGAACTTGGTTTGTAACATCCTTGATCGTGCTGCTGATGTTGAAATCGCCTTTGACCGATAGCTCGACCGTAGCACCCGCCTTGAAGTAGCACGTCACGCAAGTGATGTCGATGCTGGCGTTGGCTTGAAGGGCATTGGACGGTGAGCTTTTGGCGGGCTCGAACACACTGAACAGCATTTAGTCTACATAGAGGCCAAAAATGCACAGCAACCTTCTCACCGGTTGTAGAGTGTCGCCCCATTCCAGCTTTTGCCGATCGTGCTACTGTTTCTCAAGGTTACGTCTCTGTTGTTCATCGCAAAGTCTACAAGACGGCGATGGAGGAGCTGGAAGGTGTCCTCATCGGTGGTGCCAGGGAGGTTACGCGTTCGAACGACCACATTATTGTCGTGAGGTTTTTGCCATGCCGTGACAAGGGCTGCGCAGAAGCAGAGAACGAGGCCAAGTTCAGGGATCAACATCCTGAAGTTTTGAAACTGATTTGACAACTCCAGTGAGGGAGTGAGGTGTCCCGGGGAGAACGGCCTCTCAGGTGGGAAGACGGAACCGGTCTATGTCGGCGTGCTCCAGGAACCCAGCAAGAAGTCCAAGTGGGGGTGGCTCAAAAATCAGTGGGGAGCACCGAATTGGTTGAGCTCTGAGGTCAGGCCATTGGAGGCGGCAGTTGCTTCGTCCCAACTATTCTCATCTCTCTCACCACAACCTTATCATGCAACAAAACCAGTTCCATTCCGCTATTCGCCAGCTCTGACAGAAGACCGAGCTCCTCCTACATGGTGCTACACAGAATTTTGTCAGCGGGTATCTATTTAATTAACAAATGTCCCCCTTTTATCTTCCTTGATGGGATGCCATCCAAAAGGATATCCACGCCTCCCTCTCTTTCAACAACCCAATAAGATCTGACAACTGGTCTGATATCCAACATATCCCCCGTCCTTGTCTGATTAAACAGTATCGTAATTTTGAAACGTTATCGTACCCTCCAAGTATTTCTCATAAGCCATAGCCTCCTCCAGAAGCAGTTGCTCTTCGGCCATACGAGCATCCTCCTCCTCTGCTCTTTCCTCCTCGAGCGTCTCCATCATCTGTTTCAACAGCTCTAGCCTCGGAGCACTGTTCTGCCTCCTTATATTGTATTGGTGAGCCCGTAAATTGCTCGGGACCTTCTTTTTATTTTTCCTTGGCTTTTTCACTCTGGTTGGGTTTAGGGGTGCCAATGGCTTGCCCCCTTTCTCAGGTCCCCGAGGTTTTTGCTGACTGGAATTTTGAGTGGCAGTGGGGAGGGGCTGGCCGCTCTTCTCGGCAAAGAATTGTTTCCTCACCTGGTCGAAGGCGTTCTGCACCGGGAGGAAGTTGTTCGTCTGTTTTCCTTGGATCATGTAGATCTCTCTCATCTCGGTCGATGTCTTCATTGCCGCCTCATCCGCTTTGTTGTGAAGCAGAATGAGGTGCCCAGGAACCCAAAGAAACTCGACCGAGATAAAAGCACCAATATTCCCCATCGTGGAGCGCATACTGGTCAGCCTTTCCCGCTTGCCCCTCGCCAACTGTGCCAGCCTGCCCATGAGCGTTTCAAGCTCAGACGGGGCAGACTCTTTCATCATCTTAAAAACCAGATATTTGTCCGAAACAATAATAACACGGAAAGATCGCGGATGGCTACCGGGAAACCACATAGGGGTGACAAGAAGTTGCCGAATTTCATGCTCGGCAATCTCCAGTGCCCCAATCACCGCCACCATCTCAGTGTACTGACTCTGAAGTGCAACGTCCATAGGCCACGCCATTTGAATGATCAGACCATCCTCCTCCGGTGACAAGGGCAGGCGGCGTAGAAAAGAAAGGCCGTATCCCCCATGTCTCCTCCCTTCTCCATGCGCAAAGGACCCGTCCGCACATATAGTGAGCGAAAAGGGACTGTATGGGGATATCGGATCGATTGCCACTGCTCTGAGACCCTCCCATATGTGCTTCCGGTAATCAATCTGGGTGATAAGCGCATACGGCTGCGCAGGCATAGCCTGAGCCGGGAGAGCACACCCATTGGCTTGGGATGTCGTGGGCACAGGCGCGATAATGCTGGCAGCTGTATCCGGAGTTTCGAAAAGGGAAGGAGCTTGTGCTACAGAGCAAACAGCTGCTGTTAAGGGGTTATTAGCTTGAGGAGCGATCCGACTCGAAGGATCTTTGGAGAAGAACACAGGAGCTGGAGCTAAACCCTCAGAAGAGCCCGAACAAGCTGCAGAGGAGAGACCGGCAGCTTCATCGGATGGAGCATGTTCAGCTTTGAGGCAGCATCTAGCAGGCTGCGGGGCATAATGACTCGAAACAGGACTCGCAGAAGGAAAAACAATTCTAACCGGCGAGAGATTGGTAAAGGCTTCCCGTGATGGGGTTAAAACAGGATCGCCGGAGGAGGAAACGGGATAGGCGGAAGGGGGAAGAAGAATGGCGGCGGCGGTGCGGTTGCTATCCTGTGCTGATGGCGGGTCAACGGAATCTAATATAAATGTGGGATCATGTCAGTTCTGAAATGCTTCAAGACTTTCTGGTTAAATCGAGGGGAAAATGATGAACGCACCCAAGGTCCTAGCTGGCCTAGAAACGAGATTCCCCATTGCGACTTCGAATGACAATCTAAGTTTTTGAATACAAGAACAAGAACTCTGAAGGGGGTGGGGGAAAGGTTAGTCACTCAAAGGCGATCGATCATTGTTCGCTTTTCTTCCCCTTCGTTGGTTGATCTTTTGAGGTTGGGAGAAAAGAAGTCGGTTGATTTGTGAGCGGCCAAAATTTTGAAGAGGGCTCTTCGGTGCTAAGCCCCCCGAAGGAACATTGTTGTCGATTCATTCTCCCTCCAGTTGGCAGTAATTGAAGACACCGAGGTACCTGCGCACCTTGATGGCCACTAGGCAATTAAGGTTCTGAAGGGGGTATATAGGTGGGTGATCCCCTGCCAGTTGCAACGAGCGTCTGAACAACACTGCGCGCACTCCATAGGCAACGGTTGCAATCTGTAATTCCAAGTCCTACTGTATTTGGTGAGGCCTCTGGTCAGGTAGTCAGTTCGATTCTGGATCTTGGAGGTTGTTGTTCTTTTTTTTTGATTTTTTTTTAATTCTTTTTAATTTTTCCACCTACCACTACTTACTCCCTTTTACTCCTCTATTCCCCTCGATTATTCTTTCAAATTATAACCGCGTGCTTTCTCCTGCCAGTGCTCCTTTCCGAATCCCTTCCTATTTCCAGCACCAAACTACCTGGTACTTTGTGTGACCCTTCCTGCAATGTTCTAGATGCATTCTCTTGACTGGCAACCATATCCTACTTGGGGGTAGGACGGGGAACCCTTCTTGAAGTGGCAAAGGTTGATGGCACTGGAACGATAATCGGCTGTGGCTTCTCATCGTCTGGACCAACAGGAGTCGAAACAGAGCGCCCGGCAACTGCCGTGGCAGCCGAGCTGTTGCCAGCCTGAGTGCTTCCGGTAGATGTGGTGCTGGCGCCGTCCCAAACTGGCGGTCCAGGAATTGGATAGCTCTGTTATACATGTTAGCGCGGCTTCTCTTGACACCAAAGGAGGTCAAGCCTACGTCAAAATTGGTATACATGTCGAAGAAGATGCCCGGGTCCGTGACTGTGTACCCAGTGTTGAGATTGAATCCCTGATCTGGCTCTCTGGTTCCGCTCCCTCCAACTTCAACTTGGACGCACTGTAAAATCGGGGTTAGCTCGTATCGTTTCGTTTATGCTGCCGCCGGCTGTGAGTAGTGGTAAGCTGGACATACCTGGGGGTAGAACTGAGCACCCCTTTGAGGATTCTCATCAAACCTCACGTTGGCCTCATGGAGCGCAATGATTTCTTGTCTAATAACGTACTGCCCAGCCTTGAGCTCCGCAGGCAAAGTAAAATCCCACTTGCCTCTTTGAGCAATCAGTTTATCCACTGCCCACTTCTTTGTCGAGGAGTCAAACCCTTCTTCGTGGATCTTGGTCCAGACGCCACCAGAGGGTTGTCCTTGGACAAAGGGAGTGATGTAGGTGATGATCGGACCGGAGTGGCTTGGGTCAATGATGTCGTCCCCGCGGGTGATGCGTCGCCATTCAAAGGTCAGACTGTCGCCTGCGTTGGCCGAGATGAAGGATGGGGCGGCGGTGGCCCCATTGACGTTGCAGTTGAGCTCAGGGAGGGCAATGTCCTTTATGGGATCGGTATTTGGGGGAGAGCGGATGCTGTAAGCAGCGATGTTAGTATAAACCGACTTGATAAAAGGGTTGAAGGATTGGAAGATTACTATTTGTTTTGCCCGTCCCCCTGATCGACTGAATCAACGAATGCATTGCAGATGACGCTGTGAGCCAGGGCAGAGGGCAACCCCACGAGCAGGAGGGTGGTGAGATATGATTGGTGCATCTCGGACGAATGGGTGGATGGTGAAAGAGAAGTGGAATATGAGCTGAAGGCAATAAAGGAATGGACGTTCAGTTCAAACCAGGAACTGAGGATTAGGGGCGCCGGGCCGACAAAAGAAGGAGTGAAGGTTGATGATGATGAATCGTAGACAAATCTTTCTACCCAGAATTTGGGGAGGTTTCGTCGTCTTATACACATGCTGAAGTTCTCGCCAAGTTCTTCATGGCCGTTGATTGTGGCCATCTGGACATGGTGAGATAGCTAATCTGAGTGAAGCAGCATCCAATCCGTCAGCACTACCCGGTGGCGGACGTTTCGGATGATCTGAGGAGCAAATGGTCGCGGCCATTCTTCCGGGTAGGCCCGCTGGTGGCCATTGTCATGGACCGCAGTTGTGGGGTTCCCGCTGCGCCTGCGGGAAGGGATTTTAGCTCGTGTTGGGTAATCGTATTGCTGTCACGAGCAGACCTGACTGTTTGATGATATTGATGTTGGAAACCGCCAAATTTTTTGAGAGACTTTTTTTACTTGACTGCTTTCATGATACCGAACAAAAGATGAAGAATCCTGGAATAAGTGAGAAAAAATAGTTATAGATATTCTGCATCCCTGTCATCAGGGATGGTAGCAGCGAACCCTCCACATTTGGAAACTTGATGCAGGTCACCATCTTGGCATTTATTTCCCCATCAGCCAAGTCTCGACGAAACCAACTCCCCACATACCGAAGACCGTTGCACAAACGGCCCGGTCGCCAACCACCGACCTATAATACGATTTACTGAAAACAACCAACTTGGCGGTTTGGAGATGGTGTCATTGACCCTGCCGCGCTTTTGCCCGCTATGTTACACTTGCTCTACAATACTAGCAATGGCGGTTCTTCTCGTGTCCGGCCGACATCCACGGTTTGGATGCCTGATCCATCACGGTGCGTCTGATCAACGGTGTTTGTCCAAGTTTAACCTCACTGTGCCAGTTTAGGTATAGTGGCCTTGGCAAATGGGAGCTGAAGCTGAGGCAACCATTCGGAGGAATGAAGGTATGCAAGGCCCATGAATGCATCCGACCCCTACACGGACCTTGCAATCGTCCCCCATCAACATCTGCCTGCACCTTCGTCACCATCACCCACACGACAGCAAGATTATCTCTGCCGGGTTCCCACAAGTAGTTGCTCTTACAAAACACACTTCGATGTAGCGCTATTGAACATTATTTCTTTGCCTAGGCATTCATCGCTCTATAGCCACTGTAAATTGAGTCGCAGCAAAGTCAGGGACCGTGGCATGCGGTCAACCGCTGACGAACTACCCTGCACAGTGATTGAGTCTGGCACCGATGCTCTGTGATAATTTATACTAGAGAAGAAACTGGTGTTCTCTGACTCGGCCTCTCTAAGGTCACACACACTCTTTGTTGATTATTTCTACGTAAGTGAAATCAGCAACGAGTGTGAGAAATAAGTAAGATGAGGAATTAGCATTTTTGAAGTTCGCTCTTGCGTCACAATTACCAAGTTAACTCATGCGAAGATCCAACAGTGCTTGCGCTGCAAGATGAGTAGGCTCAAACCCTTGTCGGCTTTGTAGCAGCCGAATTACTTCTTGCAGCTCATCCCGGTTATGCTGTGGCCAGAGATTGTCGTCTTCCTGTGGCCCGTCTCCTGGTGCGCCCCAAGCGGAGCGGCCATGGTCATATTGATACTGTGCATGGGCGAGTGCTGTCAAGCCTCTGGAGTCTTTTGCATCTAGTGGCACACCACTTTTCAGCAGAGTTTCAACGACGGCTTTGTTCTGGCCGTTCCACCGACAGACCGCCCAGTGTAGAGGTGACCTGCCCTCGGCATCCTTGTCCCCTTTGGCAGCGGATGAATCCGACAAGAGTTCAACCAGCTCCGTGTGGCCAAGCTCTGCCGCCAATGACAGAGCACTTCTCTCCTGTCCAGATGGGTCCTCAACGCCAATGTGGATACCCCTGCGGACCCAGATCCGCACGGATTGAACATGATTGTGCAATACCGAGCCCAGAAAGGCTTTTCTTTGGCGTACCCGGGCCGCTAATGGTACCGGACTCGAGTAAGAGAAACACGGGACTGCGAAGGCTCTGAGCGCAAGGGAAACAGGTCCAGACAGTTCCCCGTTCTCAGACAAAACCCCAAGGATCTCGGTGGCGTTCTGTCCCCAACGCTGCCACTGGCTGAGCCGCATAACTGTTTCGGCCGAGGCAGCGAGGGCTGTCAGAAGGTAATCGACCAACCGGACTTGAGAAGCGTAAACGAGAATTGTGAACGGGTCTGAACCTCCCTCTGTTGGATTCAAAGTCAGAGGTTTCTCTGCCGTAGCTAGTTCCCCTAGTATTCTCCGAGCGTCGTCTTCTCCCAAAGATTGGGTTGGTGTTGTTCGGTGGTAAGCGCTGTCAACAATGAGGCTAATAAGGTCCAAATTCCGTTTGTACGTTGCAATCCAAATTGCCCCTTCCCCAGATGCAGCCTCTTGTTCATTGTATCCCATCTTCTTAACGGCCACGTAGCCAAGAATCAATCGAACAGTAACCCATTGACCAAGTGTTGCCGCCAGCCCAATGAGAACTTGGTGTAAAATCAGCCCAGGCTGTACGGTACCAGTGAAGAGAAAATTACGGACGGCACGAGACAGACCGGTTGGGCGTCCGGCGCCGCCAAAGCCGGCTGTCGTGTTCGCTGGCCCCCTGTATCTCAACTGCGGGCTGAAGAGACCGCGATGAGTCCAACTGATTGAACTTAAATCCATCCCGGCAAGCGGGTCGCTTTGTGCTGATGGCATGGTCTCCAGTACTTGCCCATTCTCGTGGAATTTCTTGTAGAGCATGGGTTTCTCGAGTATGTGCTGAATCAAGGCGTCAAAGCGAAAGTGTACACTTCCGGGGTCCCAAGTGGAAGTGCGTAGAATTGGTTCGCTGGTGATCTTGCCGAAGGCAAAGAACGATGCAACTTGTTCGCAAATCTCTTGGTCGCTCTTCTCATAATCCGGATGAATAACTTCGCAAGCGTCAGTTGCTATGCCGAGCAACGCAAACACTTTGTCTCGCTGGAGTGTTGCCTCACTGCGGCGGAATTTGGCTAGGAGGGTCCTCAGACTGCGTTGTCCACTGTTCCACCACGAGTCCTGTCGCTGAAGGCCCGGGAAAACTTGCAAAATGGCGCGAACATGCTCGGGGATGGAAAGCTTCATGACGCTGGGAGCAATCGCCATTGCCCTCGATCTAACAGACCAGTATCCACACAGGATAATCGCTCGTCGGGCACTGGCAATCTCCTGAATAATCCAGGCTCGTGTAAACCAGGGTCGTCTGAAGAGCTGTTCCAAGGCGCTCTTGATCTGATGGAGTTGGTTAGGCTGAATGGTTTCCAGGAAGTCACGGAACCCAATCTTGATCTCGCTTTGCCAATCAATCTTGGACAGTCGCCTCCAGACAGCGCCGTTGCTGGCAACCTCCTTGTCGAGGCGGGAAAGAAACTCCATGGCCAAGTCGGCGTCAGGCGACGACTCTCCTAGCCAAACAATAACCTCATCTGACTTTTCGTAAATCAACTTCATCTGCGCTACCTGATGACCGCGCTCCTTGTGGTTGTCTTGGTCGATACAGATGGCGTCAATCCAAAGAACCCTATCCCTGTTTCTGTCGCGAAGATGGACAAGCGCCTTGAAGAGATTGGCGGTGACACGATAACTGCAACCGTTGACCAAGATTTCCGCCTCCTTTTCAAGGCCGCCCCAGGTATAGGACAAGGCCTCATATTCTATCCTGTGGCTGTCGTCGAGAAAACCTTCGAACAGTTCACATTCGACAGGGCCACGGGAACCGTGGCAAAGGCGAACAAGCCGAATCGAGTCTTTGGACAAGTCCATCGGGCGGTATTGGAACTGCGGAAGATGCATCTTGGTCTGGCGAGTTGTCGTCGTTGGGGTCACGGTGATGGGAGTGTGTCCAGAATGATTGTATCTCAAAGAGGGGAATAGGCGCCCATGTCGTTGCGGGCGGCCTTCCGACTGGCTGCCTCCGTTTCCGCTCACATTTGCCAAGACCAGTGTTCCCAAAATGGCACATTGAGGGCAACAGGTCGGCTCCGCAACGGTTCATCGGGGACGGTTCAGAATACAGAGTATTTTCCCCAGGAAGGGTTAATGAATCCTTAACAGCTCTGAACGGGTTCGGGAGATTTTGGCTCCCTTTTGAGATTCAGAAGATATTTTATTGGGAAAGATCACGTCCTAACTTGCCGTATATATAAAGTGGCCACCACTGACAAATAACCTTTGAACGGGTCTCCAACGCTAGATGCACAATGATCTTGACGATTCTGGTCCTCCTTAAAGCCCTCTGCGAGGCCCATCCCGATATGGGTATTGTTTTGCAGTCACCAAGTTTCAACGTTCAATGGCGGCAGGTGTCCGCCAGGTGTCTCAGTTGGTGACCCATATTGCCGCTAGGCAACTACAAGTCTTAAGCGGACTGATCCACTAATTTCTCCCTTGAGTTTGTGTCCCAAGCATAAGACACAGTCCAAACTGCAATCTGCACTGTTCATATAGCCATAATCTCCCAGCATTTGCAGCTCCGGTGCTTTTTTCTCCGGCAACCACAAAACTTGGAAACATCATGGAGAACGCCGTCCGACTGAGCGAGGAGAAGTTCCGTCAAGTCTACGAGAACAGCTTCAGACTATGGTCTCTATACCACACAGCAGCAATTGAGCAGCCAGCCATCCCGCCATCCTACCTCGACATCTTCAACGCGTTCCCTAATCATCCCTCGCTTCCACGAAACCTGAATCTGCAGCGCATCTACGCCCGAAATAGGAAGTATAGCCATATATACGCGACGGGCCGCTCTACTTGGGGGTCGACTCACCCGGACTGTGAGCACGGATTACCCCCTTTTCACGAGCAGGTCAAGTTCGACGTTCTCTCGGAAAACCCCGTCCCCTTATCCGTCAAGGCAGCATCAGAGGACGAACCGCATTGGGGATCATAGTTCAAGCGAGGCGATCAGAACTATCTTGGTGTGCTGATGTTGGCGTGGGCATACATTTTATCCGCTCGTTGGGCTGAGATTATCCCCGGCGCATCGCTGATTTACACAGCCAGCAAGGCTGATGGCTATCTGCCAGATCAGTCACCACCCGTCAATCAGCCCAGCCTGACCGTTGACATCACAGATGTTGATGCAGATCAGGCTCGATTTTGGGCCGCGGTTTTGGCCCCGGACCAGGGATGGCACGCGACTGTCTCCTTGGGCGACGACGGCACATGGGTTTCTCCTTGGTCAGTCCTGCTCAAGCCGGGATTCGACTTCTTCGTACAAGCAAAGTTAGACATTCGACCCCATGGCTCCGAGACAGTGGCTCCGTCTTTCTCAAGAGCCCTCCGTTTTATTGACAACTTCTGCCACCGTCGCAATATCACGGATCAGAGTCATGCCGCGCTTGCCGCTGTTCTGATCTTCAGGTCATCAGCAGGCAATCAAGGCCTGCAGCTGCCGGCCTTCACAACCACTCGTCTTGATATCCCGGCCCAAGTTGCCCCTTCGGACCCGCAGCCCCAGTCTCTCCATCTGCAGCACGAGACGATAGACCGCCTCATCACTCTCGGCTGCTACGAGATCGGAGTTCTTCCCATGCTGCTAAGCAGCTTTTACAGTCCAGAGATCCTATGCAATGCTGTGAGCCCTTGGCTCCAGGGAGCCTTGGCAGCGATTGATGAGATATCCGACCCTCTTATCCTCGCACGTGTATTGATGGACCGAGAGCCGAAGGCGGCTGCTCTCTGGGTTGGCATCGCGGTTCTCGGGCTTCAGAAAGGGTACCTGAAGAACGTTGGTTATGGAATGATCCCTGCCAACCTTCACTCTGCTGTATGGTCTGGAACAACACAGTCGTTCATCCAGCTACCCGTCTCGAGTCCCGCCGTGAAGGCCGGCAAGGTGTCTCGGGAAGACCAATGCAAGTTGCTTTTTCTTGCTCGCTCTGGATCTCATGATCGTGCCCCTGTGGGCCAATGGACGCCGTTCGGTGCAACGCCGCTGGAAGACACAGACATTGAGGTACGGCTTCACGCTGTTCATTGTGGAGGTCACGGGCTGCAATATCAAGGAATTTTGTGGGATTGCATTGATGGAAAAACAAACCACCAATTGCCTCGCGGCGATGGTATCTGCGAGCGCCCGAGCCCTCCGCTCCCAGAGGACACCTCAAAGCCGGATCGAGTACCAATTAACTACCAAAGGCTGAACTATGACAAAGACTTCATTTCAAAGGGCACAACATCGATTATCTTTCGGTGGTTGAGGTCTGACGGATGTGCAGTGGATGAAAAGTATATCTGGGAAGACGACTGGTTAGATCTCAGCATCATGGACAGTGACGAAGAGATTGAGGACCAAGATAAAGACAGCTGTGGGAGCGGCAAGTCTTTCTCGTTGGTAAAAGATTGGCTGCTAGAACTGTCTGAGCAGCCCTAGATGGGTACAAGACAGTCAAAAGGATGAATGGAGCTCATCATTCCATTCCATGTTGTCCTTCCATCTCATCACGATTCACATGACCATCACCCGTCACTGCTCCCCTTCTTCCCGTTATGTCATTCATCTATCTACCTGGTGCCTTTCACAGGCGGCCAGGCCTACACCGACAGCACCAAATTGTCAACTGCTTGATGGTGTATATCTCAACGAATGGCCTGGACACCACCCGCAAACCACAAGCCCCATTTGCAGCTAACTATTCGTGGTCGCATGTCTGGCAAATCTTGAACATGTTCTGAGAGCCCTGGGTCTCATCTTTATTGATTATGCCCGCTATTGGAGTGGTTACAGACGTCGCACCACCCTTCGAGGCCCGAGCTGGCTGACATATTGTCTACCGTGGCACCGAGAACGTAATGCAAGAGGTTGATGCATAACAGGTCTCGTAAAGCAGGACTATTCATCAAGTTGGCATCTTGCTGGTGACCATAGCATGTTGGATAATATTCAAGTTGGAACCGATCAATGAGATGCGAAGTGAGTTGGCCAAAATGCCTTGCCCTTCAAGTTCGCATCCCAAACACACAGTCCACCTGCACCATCCTTATACCCATTCGAGTTCATCGACATCCCTAAAGGTTTGAGCGCTTCTGATGCCCTTCAACCTTGATTCCAGCACGTCCGAGCCGCGCCAGTGGCGTAAAGGTTTTCACTCATGCACACCGTGCGCCCAATAGCGTGCAGATTGCCCACAAAACAAAATGCAAAGGGCCTTGAGCAGGTCATTCGTCAAGTGAAGCAACAGCGTGTCTTTACTTCTGTGAGCCTGTGTCGCTGGCATTGTGCATGTTCGCCTCAACAGAACAGAAAAGGCCCGAACCACATCTACACTAGGGGAGAATAGGAAGTCCAAGATGGGAACATACTTTCCGAGTGCTTCGAATCATTTACAAGTCTCCTCTCAAAGTTTCGTGTAAATTTCCCTTGAAGTTCCCTGTAATGTTGTCCCAGTGTGCTCAGCAGGACGATTTGGAACATTCGGGCGATGTTTGAGGGGAAGAGCCCTTTCGTATCAGTACTGAGCTGAAGGCACACTCCACCCTGGTTGTCGAAAATCAGACATGTTTTATGACCTACCAAGTCGAAAGTGCAACATGAACATTGCCAGCACCCACACCTGCCCACCATTGCAAAGGTCAAAGAGCCCTAATGAAAGGCATATGACTGAGATGATTTGACCAAAAATTCAGTCCCACTGTGTCAGTGCTCGCGCAATGTGACCATTGTCAAAGCTTGTCACAGGTATTTGCCGTGCCGCGCGTTCAGAAACATCTAAGACAAGGTTATCAAGACGCGAAGCATGTGCCACAGAACGCCAAGTGAGCTTAACACAGCACCGATTTATTTCTTAGTCAACTTATTATCCAAGAAATACTCATTCATGACAGCAAACATCACTTCTTGATAAGCAGCAGGCCTGTCCACAAAGACTGATGGCCTCCCTTTTAACAGGCATCCCCGTCAATTACATGTATATGACACTGCCACAGCAACCTAACCCACATCACAACACGGTATACCCCAACCAAGGCAAGATCTTCTCCCCGATCCTCGTCCCGCCAACTAGTACCTCGTTTCGCCATCCGTCCACACCCTTTATCCAAGGCTTGCAATAACGTAACCTAAATAATTTCAACGCAACGCAATGTCAACGCAACGCAACGTAACTTGGCTGCCAGAAATATTACCGTAATGTAATTTTGAGGGCGCGTTGCGTTGGCTAATTAGCAATTTTTTTCAGTGGTTTTAGGCCTCCTATTCTCCTTTTCCGACCCGGTATTCTTTATCGATACGTTTATTCTTAATAAATAAGACCTAACGAACTATCCCCACCCGAGCGACCTCTTTTTTTGCCCGCGGTCCTAGGAAGTTGATCGGGGCCGAGAACGAGGGCTTGCTCAGCCACACTTGGAACGCCATCAAGATAGGGTTGTAGGTGGTGGTGACGATGGTTTGAGGTCTTCGAAAAATGTTGCAGCAGTTGGGCGGTGGCACAGCGCCCAATCGGGAGCGCAATGCCCAGAGCCCGTCCGCCCACCAGAAAGCCCAAACAAAAGTGCACAACTGGAAGACGCACGATGGGGCAGAAAAGCATCTACCGCGCCCAACTGTGGCTGCCTTAGCTCCCACTTTTCGCCGTCCTCGAGTTGTATCTCCTCCACCGTCCGCACCCTGCACTCACTTGGCCTACTTAGATACTTGCCTTGAGCTATATATATATTTCATCAACGATCTACTCCTACGGTCCTTTTCGTCGACACCCCGGCGGCTGACGGGGGTGGAACGATGCCGGGAACACAAGCCCCGCTCCGCTCCCAACCGATGGAGTCCAGTTTCCGGAGGGTGCTCCAGCAATTCAAGGACGAGCACCTCAATGGATCGGAGACCGAACAATTTAAGTTCACCAACCTTGCGGACCTGCAATCCTCCATGAAGGAAATCCAAGACGAGCAAGCGTCCAAGGCTAGGATGCGCAACATGAACAGATTGAGAAAGTTCTTGGAAGGAATGGAGCAGTATGAAAAGCTCATCGAGGTGTTTCTCAACGCGTCAGAATTTGTGGCTTTTGTGTGGGTACGTCACCAACCTCTATCGTTCACCCCCTGGCTTCCGGTTGCTAAGAACATTTACCGCTAGGGCCCTATGAAGTTCCTGTTGCAGGTCACGAAAAATCATGTCAAAGCCTTTGATGCCCTCCTTGAGCACTACGAGGACATGGGAGAGCAGCTTGAGGTTCTCGCGCATCATCAATCCCTGTTCGAGTCAAGGGAGAATGTTCATCTCAACACCATACTCGAGATGATATTTAGCGACGTTCTCGACTTTCATGCAAAGGCCTTGTCCTATTTCCGGCGAAATCGTAAGCGTAATCCTCCCAGTCTTTCAGTCTTCCACTAAGTACTCTTTCTAGGATGGCGGACGCTTTTTGATGTGACGTGGAACACCTTTCGCACTCGGTTTTCTGAACCCATAAGCAACTTGAAGCGGCACCGCAAGCTCTTGGAGAACTACGCCAGTTTGACCACCCTTGAGAGGATCTCAGCACTATCAAATGACCAAACAGAGGCTCTCAGGCTACAGAGACGCGAAGCAAGACGCCAGCAACATGACAGGGTCCGTTCCTGGCTTTCGCCCGAGGACATGATGGCGGACCAAGAACGATACGCAGAATTGCGACGTGGGTATCCAGGCACTGGAGATTGGATCCTGCGTAGGAATTTAGTTATGGCCTGGCTCGATCCCGGCGTGAACGTGAACCCCATACTATGGGTGACCGGTATCCCTGGCGCAGGTACGTTTTGCGAGGGTGACAGGATCTCACACCCCGATGAACTTATAACTGACAATGTGTAGGGAAAACCGTTCTCGCGTCTGTCATTATCGAAGCAGCGGCGAAGCAGAGCACCGCAAAGGTTGCGTTCGTTTATTGCAGAGACGGAAATCGGAACCGAAATAACTTTCTGTCTATTGCGAAGAACATACTGTACCAGCTGTCTCAAAACGACGACCAACTCACAGAGTATATCGATGCTATCATGTCTAAGGAAGGGCAGACGACACTGCAGCGATCTGAGCTTGCCAAAGACCTTCTCCGTGTTATAGTTCGCAGCCACGATAGCGTCTACATCGTGATCGATGGTCTTGACGAATGTCTCAAGCAGGAGAAGAAGGGTATCTTCTCGTGGATCCAGTCAGTCGTCAGCTCAGATCCGGAGCCTTGTCTTGGTCAACGGGACACCGCCGATCAAGTGGACGACGTTGAATCAACCCTGGTTAGGTGTCTTCTTATGAGTCAAGAGGACGGTGAGTCCTCCAGGCTTTTGAAAGGCTATCCGGTACTCAAGATTCTTCCTTCCGATAACTACGGCGATGTCAAGACCTACTGCGAAGCCTGGGAGTCAAAGATCAGATCCAAACATCCGATGGTGAAGTTCGATGGGGGCGCCAACTGCATCACTAGTAGCGTTCTGAGACGCGCGGATGGTAAGTATCGACGCATCTCCTCTTCCGTTCTAGCCCTAGTCTAACCTCCGATCCAAGGTATGTTTCAATTCGCAAGACTCGTCATGGTCAACCTTTATGCCCAGTCCAGGGCGTTCAGACTGCAGGAGGAACTCAAATGGCTCAGTGAAGACAACGAAAACCAGGGCGTGGTGGGCAAACTGGACGAGGCGTAAGTGCCGATTCTCAACCATTCCGCACTCTACTATCCGAGCCGGAAGATTCACACAGATACAGATATGGCCGCATCTTCCGATCCATGAGACACGACATGGATGACGAAAAATACCGGGACGCGATGCAGGTTCTTTCCTGGGTTGCCATTGCCCAGAGAGATCTGGGATGGCATGAAATCCAGGGTGCTGTCTCCCTTGACCTTGAGGAATGGGTGATTGATTTCGAAGGCCGGCGATTTTCCGACGAAGATGGCCCGAAGGACCTTTGTGGATCACTGCTGGAAGTGACTCCAGGAGGGGTTGTTACATTAGTCCATTCAACCGCCAGAGTGTAAGTGTGAAACTCCCATTTTAGACCCAAGTGTTACCAATTAATAGTCTCTTTCAGGTTTCTTACGAAGCAGCACGTCAACGTCGCCGCCGAACACCTCAATCTCACTGTAATATGTCTTTTATACTTGAGCGTCGGGTACGTCGACGTTTTACTGTCTGATGAGGTTGTCGAGGCCAACACAATGAATGGCTGTTACGCATTTTTCGACTACGCCGCTTCACATTGGCTGGACCATCTCACGATCTTAGTGACCAAGCCCGCCACGCTTGATCCCTCCTCTGTGGACCGCCTGAGTAGGGTGATCCGTCACTTTCTCAGACAGCACTTCCAAAAAGTGGTTCCAAACAGTGTTCCACCAAGCTTCGCCAAAGGATTCGATCCTCGTTCTTTATTCGGCCCCGAAGACTTCCTCGATGCATTGTCGCAGGCAGCCTACATGTGGTCACTGCACTTCGCCAAATCGAGCAAACGGAAGGAAAAAGCCAGCTCCAAGGACGACCAGAAACTGAATCCGGGACCCGGGCTCGAAAGTTTTATTCCTCGCCTGCGATCTTCCCTTGACAAGGTCGCCCAGAGACTGAAAGACTCGGCCAGATTGCTACGATTGAAACAGTACCACGGGCCAGGCCTCTTCAAGTGCCGCTTCATTCATTGCGATTACTTTCACACGGGATTCCCCGACAAGGCGGCGCGAGATTCCCATCAGAACAAGCACGACTGCGCCTTTTTCTGCGTGTTTGATGGATGTTGGTACGGGATTACCGGCTTTGCCAATTCCAAGTCCCTTGAAGCCCACATCCGTAACGCTCATGCCGCCAGCAACACAAATCATAGCTATGAGTCACAGTTCCCCGTACTTGATAACCCTCGAAATATCAACGTGCAAGCGGCCATAAGGGGCGGGGGCCTTTCTGCAGTGCAGCGATGGGCTGAGCAGTTCAACGGGCCGATTCCTCTGGAATCTCTCGGGACACCAAAGGACGATTCTTCTGGAGTCAAGACTAGGCGTATAAGCAAGTCCTATTCAGGCATGTTATTCTTGGACGTCTTGGACAACAGTCGACTTGACATTCTAAAATACCTGGTCGAGAATTCCGAAGATATTGAACTAGCCAAGATTGCATTCTTGCGTTGCTCCTTTGGCCGTTCAAGGTGGCCAGATGCTGAGGAGTGGATATTCTCCTCGCCATCAACGCTGGCCAACGTGGGGGCGCTTCATTACACGGTAGCGCATAGTCTTCCCAGTCGGGACGAGGTCCTGTGCTTAAGAACACTGAAGCACTATCGTCAAAGTGTAGATCCAAACCCGAATTGCTCACTTTTGCACCTGATGGCAAGACACGGGTTTCTTAGTTGTGTTCGCTTCCTGGTGCTCGACTGTGGACTGGACGCCAATCGCTTTCACCGCGAACGCACGGTGCTCATGGAAGCGGCGGAAAGAGGCCGCGATAGCATCGTCCGGTTTTTGATGGAGGAGCAACATTGCACACAGGCAACTGTCGACTACGACAGTGGGGAGGGCACAGCGGCAGCTATAGCAGCTGGAAACGGCCATGAATCGGCGTTACGCATCCTAGCGGCGAGCACGACTCCCGATCGGTTTCAAACGCTGCTCAGTTTGGCTCACTTGCGCCAGGCTGCCATCGTTGGAGACAACGAAGTCGTCTTAGGGGCTCTGAACGCGGGCATCCCGATCGACGTTCCAGACTCAGACCTGTACACGCCGTTTCTCCATGCTGTCGAAAACAATAACAAGGAGACAGTCAAGCTGCTGTTGAATCGTGCAAGGGAGCGAATATCTATCAACCGGAAATGCTTATGCCATCACCGTGCAATTAGTTCAAATAAACGCAAGAAACGTGGGCGGATATTGGGAGCTACGGCGCTGATCATGGCCTGCATGGATGGTAACGAAGATATTGTCAAACTTCTTCTGGAGTGTGACGACATTGATACCAGGGCGGAATTCCTCATCAACGTCCCATATTTCATGGGTCGCAGGCTTGAAGCTTCCTATGGGGAGGTGGACTCTTTGTGGCTGGTGGATACTCTTGGTTTTCAGAAGATCAAGATGCTTTTGGAGGAGCATGAGAACTCCCGTCAGCCTCCACCCCCACATACCACGGAGGATGCAAATAGAGAACCTGGGAAAAGATTACATGGAAAGGATGCCGATTCAGACCTTGCAAGTCAAGAATCATTCGGAGAGGAAGAAATAGATAGCTCGGCGTAAGAATTGCTTAGTAGGCATCGAATCAATAGGATTATTGAACAGGTGCGAAAACGCACCACAACCAACAACACAAACAAACCCACGGAAAAACAACAACGGGATTCATACACGCTCGTACTATGTTTATGTGGCCACAAGTTCATCAAGTAATGCAAAAAAAAATTTAAACAAACCTCCAAACATATAGAAATACGTAATTATAATAGCCCAGAGACTCACCGATGTAGTAAAGAGGAAGAACATAGTAATATCGAGTATGTAATAAATAGCCTTACAGAGTCGTACACAGTTGTAAATAAAGCTTGTTCTTCTGATCGGAGGAGTGGTTGTCTCACTTTATTAGCAGAGGCACCGTTAGGTAGTGAAATTCGTGGTGGACTAGTGAAGAGACAAAGAATCTACGTGACGCGACGCGACGCAAGTCCTCGAACTGAGGGCTGTGTGCGAAGAAAAAAAAAATACCCGAAAATCCCCCTGATTACGTACATCTGCTGAAGCCAGAGCCTCTGAAAGAAATCCAGTCCAGTCACCCCATGTCATTGTGATATATTTCCGATGAATCTGACATCTGCCACAATCTATTGTGACCCTTTTGGCTGCTGCAGTCGTGATTGAAAAGTAACAATTAGCAACGTCAAGCATTAGCATGAAAACAGGGAGAAAACCCCACCAGAAGGCTCCCCATCATCTCTGATTGATCTGCACCGGCATTTGCAAATCCCATTCCAGAGAGAGATACCTTTTGCATTTGCCGTTCTCGAATGCGCTGTTATGGAGTTAGTTTCCCATCCAGGTATTCGCGGATTGTCTCTGCCGTTGGGCCAGTGGGACGCTTGAATTGGACTCACACTCTCAACAGAAGCCGGGACAATGTACCGCACGACGCACACATCCCTCTTTTGGCCGTATCTGACTGCTCGACCGATTGCCTGCTTCTCGACGAATGGGTTCCATTGTGGTTCCAAGATGTGTACTCTCGTGGCCGCCGTGATGTTGAGGCTAAGATAGCTTGTCAGCTACCTTCACTCGTTGGTGACTCCTTAATATAAGCGGGGTATGTCAGGTTCTTACTCACCCCACTGCACCAGTGCCGAATGTCATGACCAAGGCTACCAACTGATTATCTGTCTGAAACATCTTTAGGATCTTTGTTCTGTCCGATGTACTCGTGTTTCCGTCGATGCGTCGAAACGGGATCCCTCTTTGACGTAAAGTATGGACGATGATGTCAAGAGTTTTGGTCCACGAGGAAAAGATGATACTGTAGAAACAGGACTGTGGTTAGCTAGATGCGTAGGGACAAGGCAACATAAGAATAGAAAGACCGGTTTTAAAAGGATATAACAATTGCGCACCATTTGTCCGAGTTCCGGTGGTCCTCAATATCTTGAACCAGCAAGGAAACCTTCGTCGAATGTCCTGAGAGATTCAAATTGTTGTTTATTTCAGCAGGCATCTTGAAATTTGAGGAACCTCCCTTTTTCCCCCGTGACTTGGGCACCTTTCTCTCCCATTCGCAATAGCAGTCAGCGCAGAGAAATTTCTTGCCATCCGGTGTAGATCGCCCTGTCTCCGCGATTTCGCATTCGCAGTCGGGGCAGATTTTGGCGCCCGCCACGCCGGCGTCTTCACTGGTATCGTTGTCCATGATACAATCTTGGAGGTCTTGGTCCATAGTTCCGTGGTTGCATATCCGGCGCAGACGCATCACCATCTGGAGGACAGCTTTTCCACTCCCAGGGCCCTGTGAACTGGATATGGAAGCTTCCATCTCAGTCTTTGCCCGGTCTTCAACCATCTCATAGAGTCTTTTCTCCTCGTCGGATAGGTGGACATCGTAGGTGATCTCTTTTGGCTCCGGAAGGTTGATAAGTTCCTTGGTTCGTCTCAAGCACAGAGACTGGAGGAGGAGGCGAAGGTTTTTAGCGGTACCACTCCTGCTCTTGTCTTCTATTGGCTTGGCGATATGTTTGTGAAAGTCGGCTTTGCGGTGGAGCAGAGGAACCTGAAGGAAGCTGATGAGAGACCCTAGATCGGTGAGACTGTTGTGGATGGGTGTTCCTGTGAGACACCAGCGGAACTTGGCTGAGAGGCTGGCCACAGCATGAAACTGTCGAGTTTGGTCGTGCCGGATGTAGTGGGCTGCACCCGTATGAGTAAAGGTACCTTCGCTTCGGACTAATCTCCTCCTCCAAGGAATGGAGGAATGATAGAGTACTGTGGACTTGCCTTCATCCAAAATAACACGGAACCAAGTCACCTGGTAGGGCACTGCAGCGCCTCTGCGGAGCTCAGTTGCTAGGGTCGCATACGTGGACAAGACAATATCGTAATCGAGGAGTTCTTCTGCTGTTGTAGCCTTGGTGCTCCCGTGGTGCTTGAGAATCCGCAGCTGCCGCGAAATGAGGTGGCTACAGCACCAGTCAGAGAAAAAACGAGTTTCGAGGATTCAG
Organism: Cladorrhinum sp. PSN332; assembly: GCA_033297175.1. Taxonomy (NCBI): domain Eukaryota; kingdom Fungi; phylum Ascomycota; class Sordariomycetes; order Sordariales; family Podosporaceae; genus Cladorrhinum; species Cladorrhinum sp. PSN332. The sequence goes on along the minus strand of MU858829.1, from coordinate 90,667 downwards.
GAAGTAGGCACGCACTCTTGAATATCTGACAACCACTCTTCGAGGACAACTTTTAGATGACGGAGGTTAGCGGGCTGACCAGCACTGTAGGTCTTTTTTCCCCAGGAATGAGAACTTAGCACTTACGTACTGATGGTGCAATCACAAGAGTAGCTCTTGATTGCGGCCTTGTCGACAGGCTGTTTATGCGGCGGAACTCGCGGGACGCTGGGATACTGTCGGCAACTGTGGCCAGCATTGTCAGAGTCTTGCCAAGTCCCATCTCGTCCGCCAAGATCCCCCCAAAAGCTTGCTGTTCTGGTCGTGACCTTTTGGTGCCTGTAATAATGTGCTCGTAGCTAGGACCCTGCTGTAAGCTTATCTAACGATCATCAGAGGGTAATTTGGAGATTGAACGCACCATTCAGTGTTGTTGATGCGTTTCTCCTCCCACAGCGATGGAAGCCGGGTGGGCATTCTCCCCTCCCGTTGGGCAACAAAGTTGACACCCAATACTTGATGCCTGTAAGTCTGTTAGTGGGTGTATATATGACGAGATGTATCTTGCCACTAACATATTGAGCTTTGTTGTCACAATGTCGCTCGTCGGAGCCTCTGATTGCAACTCGGCGTGGTGATCAAGATTCTTCAAGATTGTCTCAACCTCTTGCACACGGTCATTCACCGACAACGGGGCGTCAGTATTTGGGGTTGTCATGTTGGCAGAATCCCCAAAGCTCAGTCTGTGAGGGTTGTCGTATCCCGATACTCCATCGCGATGGCTCGTCGGATCCTGAAGATAAAGTCGGGCTTTGGAGAGAAGCCGCCCAACCTCGTCCGCTGCTTCCGAGGGCCCGTAAAACACAGCCGAAACACCGAATTGGATCTTTTTCTCTCCTGACTTGAACTTGTTCCGGAAGGCCCGAAACTCTGCCCCGGAGAGGAACAGATCGACCTCGCACCCGAGAAGCTTGCCGACTGCTGAGAGAGCATGAGCAGTGGTCTGATCCAAGACCGCCACATCCACCTCCGCTTCCGAGTGGAGTTGGAGAAAGGTGGCATTGTCTCGAGATACTGGGCGCAACTCATAGGTGTCACGCCTTGCGGGGAGCGAGAGCAGTCCGGACTTTTCGATAATTATTGGGTCGTCCAGTAAGAGCCCTTTAGAATCGCATATCTGCATATAGAAGATATATCAGTGTCCGCTTGACACAGGAAAGATATTTCTGGGTACATACCATCCCAAAACAGACCATCTCGACTAGGGGCTCCCACAACTGCCAGTCGTAGTCGAGACCGACAACCTGGTCCCCCCCTGGTGCATATGCATCGTTCATCCACACATCAGGTGGTTCTGAGCAGTCGTCCAACACCTGGGGGAGACTGCCGAAGGCGCAGTCCACCTCGGCCAGCTGGGTTTCAAGGCTATTAGGGTACTCGTTTGGTTGAGGAAGGTCGAACGATTGAGCCAAGTCGCAGAACTCCACGCCAAGCCCCAGCCTTACGCGCTTTTTGTCGCCAGCTTCCCAATCCAGCAGATCAGGAATTCCTAATCGTTTAGTAGGGGGCGGATAATAGGTGTCCATGTTTTCTCAGCGGCCGCGTTTCGATATCGACGGCTCTAGTTGACTTTATTGCGAAAGAGGGATAAGAGGAAGGAACGTCGCGGTCGATCTACAGTAGCCGCCACACAGCTGCATTAATAATACCTCAGGCTGGAATTCCTGGAAGCGCCAAGCATCAGCGCAAGACGGACAGAAACGTGGCGGGGGCAGAAGCCGGCCGAGCAGGCAGGCAGCCACAGCCACATAAATACTGTCACCTTGATAGGTCCGACAAGCAGCCACGCAACAGGCGTTTTCCAGGGCTTTTCTTCGTGTCACTACAAAATTTTCTACTGCACACTTCCAAAGATAACGATACAGACAGCGGTCAAGTGATCGGTCTTTCTATTTTCCCTCACATACTTCTACAACCTCAGTTCGATTCTTGGCCATTACACTCGATTGATTCCATTTACGGTAATTGCGAATGTCATCAATCGGGCGACCCCTTTTGCCCTGAAATTGGGGACGCACAAGCAACAACCCTAACCCCTTTAACCTGGCCCGTGCGCTGCTAATTCCACTTACAAGAGGCATTCATTTACGGTCCCCCCTGAACAACAAGCCGTGTCGTTTTTTCACGTCATATTTAGAACGGATGTTTCACAGAGTGTATGTCGCCTGCTAGCAATTACCACTATAGTACACTACACTTCAGACCACGGTAATTATAGCCGGTCCCAAAATCACTTCCCTGGACTCAACTCGGCGCATGGAGATGCTCGCTGTGCCTGACCCCTGCTCAAGCCCCGTACTGCAAGTAGGGTCGGAGCGTCAACAGGCCCCCGTTCGACGGACAGCCGGGACGATTTCCTTTTTTCCTTTTGTTTTAATGCGTACTGTTGCATCTTTTACCTCAATCGACGTTGTATGTAGCTTATAGTACTTATTTTCACATTAGACCGGACAGGTTACTGCCGCTTGTCGATTCTCTTGGGAATCTTTAGAGGCGGTTCCATGCTTTGAGAGGTCAGTTTTCTTCCCTAACGCGCCTCAGCCGAACACCCAAATTCTGTCGAATAAGCGATCACTACCTAGAAAGATCAAGGGAAAGGTGCCCGTTTCACACCGGGTTTGCATTTGCATGTGTCCATGTATATGTACATACAGCACATCTTTAATCCGGCATCTCCGGACCACCTGCATAATTCCGGACCACCTTTGTTGGCTCTGTCATCCTTTCACGGGATCTCGCGTCTCGTTCGCGACATATGTTCCCTTTCGAACAACGTGATCGATCGCGATTGGCACAGAGAGACCAACAAGATTCACACTGCATCTTGGCAGCCCGACCACCGGACAAAGACCGGGATGCTCCACTTCCTACCGCATGCAGTTCCGGATTTAAGAGACATTTTCCTTTCCTCAGTTCAAGATATAAACATCTCCTCCGAGTCCTTCCAAGTTCCTCATTCACTTCCTTTTTATTCTTTCTCAGTCCACGATACTTCTACCGGCTCCAAATCCTGACGCCTTTTTCCTGGCGCACAGATCTCCAACCGCAAAACAACTTCTCACCTTTACCCCGGGCCTCTTGAACAGAACCGCCAAAATGGTCATAGCCCACACAGGAATCAAGGTCCCCGCCGCGCTCCACGCCTCCGTAATCGAGTTCTACGTCGCAGCTCTCAAGCCACTGGGGTACACCAAAGCCCTCTCCCTCTTCAACGACTCCGTTGTGGGCTTCGCAGATGCAGAAGGAACGGTAGATTGGTGGGTTAGTGTTGCGCAGGATGGGGTAGCGCAGGGTTCGCATACGGCTTTCAGGGCCGGGGGTATGTTCATGTTTTCTCAGTTTCCCCCTTTCGGTACAAGTATTGGTTGTTGTCCGATGTCAACCGTGCATGTGGAATATACTAACGGGGTTGCAGACCGCGCATCGGTCGACAAGTTCTACGAAGCTGCCATCTCAGCCGGAGCAAAAGATAACGGCAAGCCTGGTGCGAGACCGTACAGCGGACCGCATTACTACGGGGCGTATGTGTTTGATCCGGCGGGGAATAACATCGAGGCTGTTACTGAGAAGCCTGAGTGATGGATGGATGGTTGGACGAACTCGGGCATGTTCAAGTTGGGAAATACACCATCTTCGACGGGCACGGAGGGACCGAGTAACATATCATAAACAAAACGGGATTAAAGGCCAATCCTTCAAAATATAGAAAAGAATGCAAAAATGACACGCGCTCTTCGGATTGACCCAGCTACCTAAGCTGCAAGTGAACTCCGTTCCTCCAACCATGTCTAGTTACTCCCCACGGTGTCTTCTCTACGCATTCCCAAGTCCCCCCCTTATGATTGGGTTTTGCTCTTTCATACTCAGCTAGCCTGAACAGCATCAACTGCCTGTCCCGCAGCTTCCTGCGCAGCCTGCTTTCCAAAGAACTTCACGATCCCACTCACTATGGGCCCGATGGGAATGCGTGGCTCTCTCTTCTGGACTGCCTGGCTTCCCGCTGGCAGGCCGTTCAGCGCCTGCTCCAAAAGCACCGCAATTGCTTGGGCCTCCTCGTCGTCCAATTCGCCTTGCAATTCCCTGGCCTCCACGAGTCCAGAATCTGTAGCATCGGTAACAGAGACATCTGGCTGAGCTTGGACTGGCGGAGTAGCGGTAACATCGATGAAAGGACCTTCCAGCTGAAATCGTTCCGATGCACAGGACGCCAGCTGTCTGCATGCGCTATCGGATACAGGACCACTCTGCGGCTGTCTCTTCTGTACTTGGCCCTGAGGCAAATTATTGATTGTCTGCTGAACGAGCTGGAGAAGTTGGTTGATTGCGTCCTCGGCCGTTGGGGGTTGGGCGGATTGTCGGCGTTGGTTCTGGCTTGAGATGGATGGATCTTCCGTAGACGGATCTTGTGTAGGTTGCTGAGTGTTGGAGAGGACTTGGTTGGCTACGCCTCCAATCAAGACAGCTGGGAGGACACTTCCCGCGCCGTTGGCGAGACCCTTGATCAGGTGGGTGCCGATGTTGCCACCGGGGCCTCGGATTGGTCGCCGGCGCTGAACTGAGGCAGGCGGTTCCTGTTGCTGTTGACCTGCCGGTTGCTGCTGCGAGGAGAGTACCTGGTTGGCGACCTCCCCAGCGATGAGAGATCCGACCAGATTGCCCGCAACGTTTGCCGCCGTGTTCTGCAGGGCACCAGTCACAGGGCTGTTTTTGTTAAAGATATTGCCGAGGGGAGGAACCTTTGGGTCGCGTTTGGGGATGCTAGCAGCATTGCCGATAGCGGCAGTGGCGAGCCCGATAGCGGCAACGACGGCGATGGAGTGCTTCATGTTGACACTGAGAATGCTGATGGTGAACTGGATCTTTCAAAAAGACTGGTGGCAAAGAAATCAAAAAGGAGTGTCGAAGCTTGCCTGAAGCTTGGTGGAAAAACAGAAAAAGGACTGGACGGGCTTACCAGAAGCCCTGTTTAGATAAAGGAGTGTCGAAGCTTGAATGGTGAGCAGATTCAGGTTCTGCGAAGGCCCAAACTCTTGCCTTTATATACACACCAGGTGAAACTTCCCTTGGCAGAAACTTCATTGCATCGCGTTTAGCTCGGATTTGGCCTTGGTTCCCATAGTGGTCTCCCGTTTCGACCTTGAGCTAACCAGCCAGGTTCTGAGGTCATAAGAATCCCGTTGATTTCGAAGGTGATGGGCATCTGCCAAGCATGGTCGCATCCCGAAATAGTGTTCCACACCACCATATTAATGCCATGTGGTGTCAATGATGTTTGAGATATCCTCGCTGCGAAACATCGACCGAAGGGGCGCATCTTCGGACAACGGCTTATGACAAATCTACGAGGGCGTGGTAAAGGTGGCGTCTAAAGTCCAGCACCATCCATGTAAGTATATCTCTTTTGGTATACGAGGTTGACGGGTGTGATGCGATGCCGCTAGTCTGCATCAAAATCCGTGCCCATGCCGTTCACTCGCTGACATGATCTAAATCTGACTGCTTTCGGCAGTTTAAACTGTGAGGCGTGGCTGAGATACCACGGTAAGAACTATAATCGTTCTGGTCTGCTAAATAAAGTCCTTGTCCTTGTGGATAGGTTATCGGATTCGGGATGAGCGGGAGTAGGACGCAAGTTGGCTGAGCTTTGGGCGGGCGCGTCTTAAACCCCATCAATTCCGTTCTTGTCAAGTCGCCCTTCGTTCTGGTGTGTGGTGATTAGTAACGTCCTGTATTCGCGCCGCCACCTAGGCCGTCATCTTGAATCTTATATCAATGTGCCGCGTCGCCGCTGATATAATAATGGGACGGCTTACCCCTGAATTGTATGTACATCAGCGGACGATCGACGGCACAACCCGCGTGTGGGGATTCGTACAAGAATGTGGCTGCTTATGGCATAGAGTTCTGTGACAGGGTCAACCCGTCTGCATGTTTCTGACCAGTGTGGAACATGAAACGCAGTTGCAAAAAGCCTGGTGGATGTTCAACTCGATGCAAGTCAGTGGCGGGCTGGGTGTCCAAAAACTGGGTTTCTAATAGTACACAGGTGTAGTGAAAGACGGGAATGAGGCACTATTGCCCAAACATCATCAAAAGCCGGCATTGGCTTGGAAAAACGAATCCCACTGAATCTGCCCGGCCCCATCGCCCGAGTTCAAAACTTGATTGTCCCAAAGAGTCTATTATACGTCAGCCACTTGGGACACTCTATACAGACAGCACGGAAGATAACTTACCCAGTCTCCATTCAAGTTCGGATCCAGCAAGCCATCCAAGCTATCTCCAACCGCAGGGACTTTCATCCCTGTCCCCCATTGACCACCCATATACTCCATCGAATCTGTCGTCAGACCTCCAGGCGCGCCCCAAAGCGTCTCGCTGCTGGGAGGACTTGATATCCCCGTGGTTTGTGCCGCTGTCGCAGACGCAGCCATGGCTGCAGGGTTTGGTCCGGTCTCCATCGCAAAGGTCATCAGTGGCAAAGTCGGGTACGTTCTTTCCAAGTTTGCACTGCTTCCGGTCGACTCGGGGCTGTTACTGAAAGTTTCTCCGGTCGACATGGATAACATCTTGGTGAGGATGTTGAAAGCCCTGTTTGCTTCTGCTGACTCCTTCCTCCTGCCCTGCCAAATGACTCTTGACGTCCGGAGAATCTCGAGCAATTGCTCTTGAGACATTATCTCCGGACTTGTGTCATTGGCTAGTCTCTCAGCAGCAACCGTCGTGACTAATGGACTCCTCTCTTTGGCTTTTAGACACCACAGCTCGACGCAGAGAATCATATCTGCCAGGAGAAAGTTGTGCGTGCTCAGACTGCTCAAAAACCAATGATTGCGATCGTGGGACAAGCGGCCACCGAGCTGGAGTTCGACGTGGATGTCATACTGATGCTTGAGTGTCCTGGTTGCCGCGTCGAGACAGACCCGTCGCGAATGTTCGTACCGCTTGTCTTTGCGCGCATACCCCATATATCGCCGGTGCAGGACCGTTCGGCACTTCAGATAAAGTAATTCCAGTTGGAAGCGTTGCATGATGATGTCAACCGGGTCAACGACGGATTGACTGAAGGGACGGTAACGGAGGGCTGGAGGGAAATTGTTGTGAACCTCTTCGAGTTGGCGGTCTAGGTGCATGATATCGGCGAATGTAGCAGGCCTGCGAGCGCTCATCGCGGCCGTAATAGCGGAGAAGACGCTGACGAGGCGCCCTTTGATGATGCACCACAAGACGACCGTACGTTCCGTTTCTGGCCTCGACGGTGGGAGCACCTCGGTCGATTCATCAAAGTCCTCGTCGTGGAGGTTTCTGGGAAGCTCGGTATCGTATAGATCATTCGGTATGTTGCCTGGAAGACCAAACTGGAAGCCAATTAGAATGTCAACATCGCGAAGAATCACCCACGTTCTTCGTCTCATCTCTCCCTCGAATGGTGACATGTTGGGATAATGTCTCGGGTCACGGTGGAGACCCATGTGCATTGCCAAGCGAACGATGATTGACAGGATGACCGAGGCGCTGGTGTTGGCGTCTGGATGGCTGAGATACTCGCAACCAAAGTAGAGTATCAATGTCTCAATCTTGTATTGACCTGGTTTGGTGTAGTCGTCCATCACCAAACACTGCGCGCACTTGGCCTTGTATGATCTGTAGATGTCGCGGGGATTGCCCAGGCCTCCTGGGACCTCTTCCCCGGCTCTCATGTAGTACAATGAGGCGTTGCAAAACATGGCAAACAGCAATCCCAGCTGCGTGTAAGTCATTGCGCCAGGGTTCTCCCAGAAACTGTCGTAATGCTTGAGGAACGTTGGCATGTGAAACATGACCCAGCCAGGCTCTTTGGCCTGGAACAGGCGAGCAAGCAGTCGATCAGCGAGAGGTCGCGGTGGGAGGTACTGGAGCATCTCGCCGATTGGCACACGAGGGAAACCACCCAGCAGAAGATCCGGACCTCGAGACTCGGTGAAGGCGGGCGTCGCGGAAAGAAGATCTTCTTGGTCGAGTGTTGGCTGATCGGGTGGCTCGAGACTGCCAGTGATATTCATGAGGTCGTTCAGGATGGTTTCCCAGTGAGATTGGTCGACGTATCTTAACTCTCCCACGATATTTCCGGCCGTCTCTCTGACCCTTGCGCATAATGCCGGGAATTCATCGTCGTCAAACTCGTCTTCTGGCCGTCCTTCTCGGGGTGGGTTCGAATACGAGGCAACTGTGTTACTACTGTCACGTTTCTGTGCCTTTAGAACATGGACAAGATGCTCCAAATGTTTCAGTCGGGCTTGAACCGCGGCTTCGTTTGGTAACGCTCTGGAACGGGGATTTGTTGCTTGCCCTTCCCCAGGAACGGGAGCATCTTTCGAGCGTGCCGCCACGAGGGTTTGGCCTGCGCGACCTGAAGGACCGCCAGAAACATATGGTATGATTTCACAGGTACCTTCGATTCCCCGCTTTGTGCATTGGTCGCAGGGGGATTGACGGTCGCATTTCAGTCTGGCACGGAGCGAAATGCAAGTGTCAGCCAGTCAAAGCCAGTCAAAGCCAGTCAAAGTTAAATCCGGGGGGTGACGTTGAGAGCTTACTTCTTGTCCCGGCAAGTGGTGCAAGAGAAGCGGATGCGACTCCTCTTTTTCTGTCCAGTGGTCGAGGATAAATCCGGGCCACCGGCGCCACCGTTCTCCGACATCTCCATCGCGCAGAGGTATATAAAAGCTTGGCCAATCTCCACAACCGTTTGAGTGGTTGTTGATGTAAGTCAGACGAACTGAAGTTCTGTTGGTGAGTCAAATGCAAATTCCTGGCAAGCGATGGCGCTCCCAAACTTGAGTTTTGGCTGCATTACAATTGCCGTGAGCCCTTCCCGTCTCTTGTTGGTTCTCCTCTTCCATCGTTTCTGATGAGGTAAGCATCCTGTTCATCGGCAGGTTCCGATGCTTCTCTCTCTGCCCCCCGGACTTGATATTTGAGCGGGATGTTTCATTGAATGTGGGGCTGAGTGTTCTCTGAGACAAGTCGAGTTCGGGGGAAAGACGAAACCTCGCTTGATGGAAGACAGAGGACTACATGTAGACTACCCTACATATCAATCATATCGTTATATAAACACTGAAAAGACAACCTGGGGCGCAGACTTCCAGAGTAACTCGGTCTATTTCAATCCCCTTCGGAACGGTAGAGTGCGATGTCTGATCGGCGTTTAACAAAACCCATCTAAGACTCGCGCTTTCCGTGGAACAAACAACATTGCTCCCTGTTGTATCTTCGAGCTCAAGTCATCAAGACAACATCGCTACAGGAATGACAATAACAACAATGGCTAAGGAATATATGTTAAGAGGCCTTCCCTAGCCCTTGACGTACTCTACATGTACCGGCATTACGTATTTCTCATAGCTTATACCGCTCCTCATATCCAACCAATTAATTGCCAAAGCAAAACACCTAAGTTCTGGAATCATTCGGAAAAAAATCATAGATCAAAAGACTTGACACCTCACAAAATCTTGTATTGAATGTCTCACGTTCAGAACATCCCCTGTCCCTGAAACCCCCCTGATCCTTGTCAAGTGACGCAGCTCCCCGCCTCCCGCTCCGGCTCCACTTTTCCTTATCGCAACAATCGGCAACGCGTCCCGATCTCCCCATGGTTTTCTCCCAAGTCGTCCATCTTTCCAAACCGTCGCAAAACCTCCCAAATATCCGACAACTTGGACTGAGTCTTTCCGGCTTCTTGACCTAGCACTACTAGGTGTAGTCGCCGGCTAGACAACCAAACCGCAGCCAAGATGTCGCCACCACCCGACGAGACTACCCCGCTGCAGCCAGCAGTCCAGCAAGTCCGATCGCCGACTACTTCTCGCCGTCGCATCCTCAACTCCCTGCGACCTGCCATCTACCCCATCGTTGGCATCTGGTATTTCATAAGACATGGCGAATTCCATCCACTCTTTCTCTCGCGACTCTTGCCCTTGTCTTTGATTTCGCTTCTGGTCTACCTGATCCTCTTTACCTTCGCTTGGCTCCCACAGTACCTTTTTCTCGCCATCCTGTTCAAGTTCCAGGGCAAGGCCGGCGCCGCTATCAATGCCACCTTCTTGGTCTTGGGCGAGGGCCTAGTAGTCATTCAAGGCCTATTTGAGGGATTCTTTGTCGACGAAGCCCGGGTCGACGTCTTCGATGTAGGTCTTCTTCTTCTCTCGGTGCAAACTTGCGAGCGCGCGCAGGGCGCATGTCGCTGACCATTTTGCGCCCTATACAGGCAACTTTGATTAACCACGGCTTCATCGACCTGATCGCTCCCCACCGTGTCCTCTTTCCCGATGCGCCGAATTCCGTCAAGAGACTGGGCAAGCCTACTACGCGCGCCGAGTACAATCCGTGGAGCTTCACGCAAATCGCTGAGCTGATTGTCTGCCTGCCTCTCAACTTAATACCCTTGATCGGCACTCCAGCATTCATCATGATCACGGGCGCCCGAATGGGGAAGCTGTCTCACTACCGGTGGTACAGACTCAGAGGGATCTCCAAGAAGGAAATGAAGAAGGACTTGCACAACCGGAGCTGGGAATACTTGTGGTTTGGGACCGTTGCCATGATCCTGGAGCTTGTTCCAGTTCTGAGCTTTTTCTTCTTGCTTACCAGTGCTGCTGGAGCCGCCATTTGGGCTGCAGACTTGGAGAAGCGATCGAGAGTTCGGGTTGGACGTCAGGTGACTGACTCGGAGAGACGCGCACTGCTGCCTCAGCAGGCACAGGAGGATGGGCCTGTTTACCATGATGACCCGGTTTGATTATCACCAGCATTTCATCATGGCCTTGGTTTAGACTTTCATAGGATTCGACATCCTTGGTTTACAACTTTATAGGATTGGGACTCGGAAATACCTTTGATTTTACATTTTTCATTCCTTTTTTTCTCCAGTGACATACTGTTGTTGGCTAGTATTTGCTCTGTGACTTGCTACTGATGACAGTGGCCGCTCGTCATATTGTCCGTATCCCAGCGAGGTGACTCGAGCAGATATGATCCTTTGGGCCCTTGGATGCGCAATGTCTCGCGTGCTGCAAAAAAAAAAAAAAAAAGAGGGGGAAAAAGAAAAGACGAAAAGACAGAGCAAAAGCACGCAACGCAACGGGACACGACGGCCACATGGGATCAGAGAAGTGCACGACTCAACAAAAACTGTCGAGATTTGACAGACCAGCGTCATCCAGGCCAGAATGACCACACTAGTCCTGGCAGTGATACATGAATTGCACAGAATTGATAGATGCCAGCACCTCGACGTTCAACTCCAAGGCATCGAATGCAAAGTCGATATCCATCACTTCAACTTGTCTTGGCGTGCATGCCAGGGTGACAATTTCCATCCAGAACAGCGGAGTAGCCATCCACAACGCTTTGGACGCAACTGCCTACCTACTCGCCTGCCCCATCGGATGGCTGAAGGCAAGAGCGAAACACATCGAGGCGCTCGGTAAGAATCGGGCCGCCCATGGTTTCCGGAGCCTTTTGATGAGAGCCAAATCGTCGATCTCTCTGGCGTCTCTTTCCATATTTCTCGGTTCCTCGTCCGATGCTCTCCATCGCACTCCACCGTCTCGCCCCGTTGTGCCACAAGAAGTAGACGGAACGGGACAGATGATGGGAGGGATGGAAGGCACAGGCAGTGTTTGCATCAGCCAGCAGACCAGAAGTGGAATCTAGTAACTTCCTGGGCGTATGAGATATTCCGTCAGACTCCACCATGAGTCGGTTGGCTCATCATACAGAGCAAGTTCTTCATGTGCGACTTCCCTCGACGGCTATCGACGAGGTCGGAGCCGACAATGACGTGACCATGCCAAAGCCTATGCAGCTTCTCAACGATGCTCAACATGTTCAAAGATGGGGCACGAGCGTCCTATATCTTGGATTTCCTGTCGACCAATTCTTCCATTTCCCCTCTTCTTCTTCTTCTCTTGTCATCTCACAACACTCACTCTCTTGCCGCCTGCACGCCTGTCCCTCTCTGAAGGCCTACCGTTGTCTCTGTACGCCATTTTTGCTCTTCGAGGGCCTATCCTCCCTTTCGCAGCATACTTTCATTCTTGCACGCCTAGTCTTGTCCCGGAACGCGCAATTTCCATCCCCACGCCTGACTTCCTCCTGAAAGGCATCCATTTGGTATTGCAACGCCTGTCACCGTCCAACGATGCGTTTCCGCATCTGCCTTGGGCTGGCTGCCCTGGCCTCTGCCGCAGCTGTCCCTCGCATGTAAGTAATCTCTCTGATCTTCACAGACATGTTGCTAACCATCTCCCAGACATGACCAAGACCTATCAATTGACACAACATGCACCACCACGGCCACTGAGCATGGTGTCATCACGGTCGCTGCTGGCCAGTCAACCACTTCCGCTGCCCCTCTGGTCATCACAGTCACCCTGTCTGGCTCTGGCTCTGGCTCTGGCTCTGGCTCTGGCTCTGGCTCTGGCTCTGGCTCTGGCTCTGGCTCTGGCTCTGGCTCTGGCTCTGGCTCTGGCTCCGGCTCCGGCTCTACGCCTTGCACGTCGTCTCTCACGGCTTCAATCATCAGCGCCACTCCTGTAGTTGTCACAGTCACGGCGTCGCCAGCGTCAAGCACATCCACACAAGGTTCGGTTGTCATCGTCACAGCAGGCATCAGCACAGTCACCGTCGGTCCAGTCATTCCTTCAGTCAATGCCAACACACCTTCAATTAGCACGGTCACCGTTCCAGTCTTGACGGTGACAGTTGGGTCAGGGTCTGGCATACCTTCTGGTCCAGGAGTCGTAGCGCCCACCCCCTCAAGCAAAACGGATGCCGGCAGTCTCTTCCCTCCTTTCACTATCATTTACACCATTCCTACCGAGGCTGGCATCTCAACGCCAGTGGTCGCCACTGTCACCGTGACGCCAATTGCGATTACAACCCCGAGTGGAACGATACTTGCCACTTACCCGGCCCCACCAATGATCACCATCTTTCCACCTTCATCTGCTCCGGGAGGTGTGGTGGTCACCTACACGGTTCCTGCAAGTGGCACTGTGCCAGCGTACACTGGGGAAATTACGATTACTCCAGAGGCACCATTTCCCGGTGGGCCCACGACCACTCTCCCGACTACCACTGTGATTGTTCCTGGAACGTTTGCTGGGACCCTCACGACTGTTGCCACCGTCGCCTCCACGCCGTTGACTTTCACTCTCACGCCCACCGATGTCTCTGGGACTCCTATTGTTGTCACTTACACGCCTGGTGTGGACAGCAACATCCCCAGTGTAGCCACCATTTCGCCTGGTGTGGTCACCGTTACGCCGGGTATTGGCACCAACACACCTGTTGCGGCTACGATTACCCCTGGTGTGGCCACTGTCGCTCCTTGGACCTTCACTCTGACGCCTGGTGGCACCGGATCATCCGTTGTTGTCACTTACACTCCTGGTGTTACGCCTAGCACCGTTGCTCCTTGGACCTTCACCTTCACACCAGACCTCACAGGCTCACCGGTTGTTGCAACTTACACTCCTGGTGTTACTCCCAGCACATTTGCTCCCTGGACCTTTACCATCACAGCTGCTGGGACCCCTGTTGTCGTTACCTACACGCCTTCTGCAACCCCCAACACTGCTTCAGTTATCAGCAATACACCCGCAATCATTACTTACACACCTGCTGGCGGATCTGGAACGCCTGCGGCAGCAACTGGAACACCCGCGGTCGTCACTTATACACCTCCTGGAGATTCTGGGACATCTGTCATTGTCACTTACACGCCTACCGCCGCATCCGGGACACCTGCGGTTGCAACTTATCCGCCTGCTGGAACACCCGTTGTTGTCACTTATACACCTCCTGATGGTTCTGGGACACCTGTGGTTATTACTTTGACCCCTGCCGGTGTTTCTGGCACGCCTGTGGCTGCGACTTACACACCTGGTGGGACGCCTGTGGTTGCAACATATACGCCCCCTGGTGGCTCAGGCACTCCTGTTGTTATTACATACACGCCTGGTGCTTCGGCCATTGGTTCTACGGTGGTGCCCTACACGCCATCGGGACCCGCCGTTTCTCCCTTCGTCTTCACAATCACCCCAGCTGGTGGCTCCGGTTCGCCCGTGGTGGTAACTTACACGCCTGATTCTTCGGCCATCGGTTCTACAGTTGTGTCCTACACGCTGTCGGGACCCGCCGCTTCTCCCTTCGTTTTCACAGTCACCCCAGCTGGTGGTTCCGGTCCGCCCGTGGTGGTGACTTATACGCCTGATGCTTCGGCCATCGGTTCTACGGTAGTACCCTACACCCCTGTTGTTTCGGTTATTGGCTCTACGGTGGTGCCCTACGCGCCCTCGGCTACCACGGTTGCTCCCTTGGTCTTCACAATAACCCCAGCTGGTGGCTCTGGTTCGCCTGTTGTGGTCACCTATACTCCTGGTGCTTCGGCTATAGGTTCTACAGTGGTGCCCTACACGCCTTTGGCAACCACCGTCGCTCCTGATGTTATCACTGTCACGCCTGCTGGTGGCTCCGGGGCACCAGTCGTGGTGACCTACACGCCTGTTATCTCATCTGGCTCCGTTTCCACGATCACCGTTCCAGTCAATTCGGGATATGGCCAATCTGCTTCTGCTTCTCCTTCGGGATCTGGGCAACCAGGGGTGATCACGGTCACCGTGCCTCTTGCGACTGCAACCGTATTGCCTGTGACAACGGTTTCAATTGCCAATGGCCAACCTGGAGTCATCACCGTGACGGAATCGATTTCGGCACCAATTTCTGCATCCGCGACCGGCTCTCTGATCGCCGTCACTTACACAGCTCCTGGCCCATTTGCGTCTGTGTACACTGTGACGTACAGCTTGCCGCCATCCACTTCAACTGGCAATTCTGGTGGCTACGGCAATACAGGTGGCAACCCGACTCGGCTTCCATGGGACACGGTCAACCCAGCTGCTCCTTCCTCTGGTGTCTCATCGGCGGCGGGTCTTGCGCCGGTCACCTTGACGATTGGACCAACTGATGGTTCTGGGGCGCCTATCGTGGTTACCTACATGCCTTCGCCGACTCCCACCGGGCCTTGGACTTTGACTTTTGCACCTACTGATGCTTATGGAACACCTATTTTGGTTACTGGAACGCATTCAGGGATAACCTACACGCCTTCATTCGCCACACGGACACCTGCTGTAACGGTCATCACGGTCACGGCAGCACCGGATGATCCATACGCGCAGCACTCTGCCTCGAGCGCCTCAGAGACCACTCTGTGGCCATTGGAGTCTTCGTCTTTGGACACCTGTACGACATCTCTGTACCCATCCACGGTCTCTGATGATCCCTGCACCACAACGTTTGACACATGCACAACCTTTTCTACCAGCTACCGAGCTCCAGACCAACCCTCTCAAGCTCTTACCACTGCCCTGTCTGTCATTTCTGAGGACCCTGCAGAGCAATCCCAAGGACCTGCGGAACAATCGGAGGTTCCTGTATTTGCCACATCATCGGCTTCAGAGGTCCTGATCCCACCCCCTCAGACAGAACTTCAGGCCGCATCTACTACTCCAGGTGCCTATATTTTCTCTGTTACGCCCTCTGCAGTTCTTGGGTACGGCAATCCGATCCCATCTGGCAACCTTTCAACGTTTTTACCACGCCCTTCGGTCTCTTCGAGGGGTATTCCTGTGCCTACCTGCGGTGCTGTTGGAGATCGCGGTGCAGTCATTTTCAAGGTACGTTGTATTCCTTTTTTTTTTTTTTCTTTTTTTTTTTTGTTTATCTCCATGTCCTTCACCTGCAGGGCGGGACGGGTGATCGACCTGTGGCACCGAGGTCAATCGGTTCCGGTCCGACTCGCCTTCACGGGCGTACCGTTCCCAATATGGGCGGGTTCTTAGGTTTTCATCATGTTTGTTTAAATTTTAACTTTGAAGCTGACTATTTCTTCTAATCAGTTTGATGACATACCCACTCTGTCGATTGACGATGGTGGTGATCAGAGCGATATCTCGCCCCTTCCGGTGCCGTTCCCATACCATCGGTTCTTCTTTTCGCCCGGATTTGCGGTTGTGCCTCCTCCGACAGCCAAGTACTCTCCATCCTCTGGCAGTCAGTTGGTTCAGTACGATCCGTCCATTTCAGAGACGGCAGTCATTGGGCTTGCTCAGTTGAGGGCCGACCCTTGCTTCCGGTTTGCGTTCTTGGGCATCGGCTTGGGCTGCAACTCTACATCGACACCTTGCAGCTTCAATATCACGGGTCTGAACTGGAATGGGACAAACGAGGTTGTTGAGTCTCACCATGAGTTCGATATCGCGCCGTGCAGGAAGACTGCTGGCTGCACCCTCAGCCACCAGATTTTGGACTCTGCGGCAGCTCTTCCTTTTGGAAACCTGACGTCTATCTCAATCACTTATCAAGGAACGTGGTGGGCGGATGACCTGCAGATTGCGTGGACGGAGAACGACTGCGGTTCTGCTGCCTGTCGAGCAAAGATTCCCAACACCATCATGATGGCTCGTCCAGGAGGGAATTAACAGGGGACATGGGGAATAGGGAGCGGATGATTTTTTTGGCGGATTCTTACCAATTTTTGATGTAAACATGTCAGATATGAGGTGTATGTTAGTTTTTTCTTTGATGCGTGGAGCCTGGTGACGACAGAGTGGACAGGGCATTTGGAATCCAGATAGGCAGAGAGGTTATCACCTAATTATGCACTGGAAGTGGGGACTTAATACAAATTTATGCATCTCATTTCATTTGTGACTGTCTGCATGCTCTAGGAGGCGTTGTTTATTCTCAGAAGGCTTTTGGCTTTTTGTAAAGCCTGTTATTTCTTGAAAAGGCTTTCTTATGTCGGAAAGGCTTATGTTTTCCTCGGAAAAGAATATTTAGAGTTGAAGTTGCCTTTGTTATTCTTCATAAGGCCTGTTTGAATGTGTGTATGCGTGTCTGTGTGTGATGTGTGACGTGTGGGTGTTGGTCTATGGCGCTTAGGTTATATGTGTAGTGCTCAATAAAGTATGTGTACTGCTGTGTGGCTAGGTTGCGATTGATGCTTTGTCTCAGATGCCTGTGCGCTGTTATGTATCTAAATGGGGAGCTCCAAAGTATGCAAGTTTGGTAAGTACATGTAATTATCATCCTAACCTATTTTTGCTATTGGTGGTTCATTTATCATGGTATATTGGGTCTCCCGCCATACCGGTTATATTTCCCCCCTCTTTGAGATGGGTATTTATGTATGTATCTTTGGGGTATTAATTTAGATGTTACTGTGCATCTATGGCACTGTACATGTACCTTTCGGTTTGAGCTACTGCAGGAACGGACCACCAGCTGAATAGATGGGGACGTGCATTGCCGCTGATGTGAGTGGGATTTATGCAAAGTCAGTTGATGTGATTGAGGCTGTGTGCTGTGAGTAGGTGTGGGTGGAACAGCACAACCAGCATCAATGAACGAGTTGGTTGTTTTGATTACATGATGCATATGTACTGTACGATGCAATCGTAGCGAGCGTGTGTAGGAGAGAAATATTATGATGGTGCCAATTGCGCATATATTTGTCGAGATGTTATGTTAGCATCATCAGGAATGAAGAAGGAGGAGACTATGGAGTAATTATCGCGTGTGAGGTTGGGAGGCCCAAGCGTTTGTCTGTTGCCTGAGTGTGTTGGAGTTTCAGATTATGTAGGTAGGTATGTCTTTTTGGGATGAACTTGAATTTGTCAGTGCTCAAATGTTGGTTTGTGCTTGGCTTTTGCTTGGTTGCTCAGGTTTGTCCGGTTTACACTACAAGAAGGGGATACCGGTTTGGGAATGTGTCTCCGGGTGGGGAGTCTGGTGTTGTGGGATGGAGTGCGAAAAAGGTGTGTGCGGGGCTGGGTATGGTGAGTGTTTGGAGAGAGGGCCAAGGGAGACGAAATGTGGAGATTGGAAAAGAGGAGAGGTGGTTAAGGAACCTGCCTATCTCGGTTGGGTAGATGATGGCTTCTCGGTTTCCGTATTTGGGGACGGCAGCTGTGTTGCAGTCAGGCAGGAATGGGAACCAAAGATGAAGAAGGAATGGGCAAGCGCGTTCGATTGATTAATTGTGGAAGTTTTCTAAAGATCTTACTTTCTTAGAAGACAATAAAGATGTGGGAAGGTGAGAAAGCTTTGACTCGGATGACTTTTGTCCGATTTCGCTTCGTCATTGCCATGGCGGAGCTTGCGTTTGGAACCCATAGACCTCTCACGAGTGTGGAAGAGTAAGCAACAACTTATTGCTGCAAGCCCCACGTGGCTCGTAAGCTTCGGCGGATAGAAGAAAATACCCGCGTACCTGCGTTGAAGCATCTCTTTGATCCTTTGATCCGACACGCTCTCAAAGATCAAAGAGCACATGCCTGAGATGCATTGCTTTTCCACCTTCCAAACCGAGGCATTGGGATGTTGTTGGAGATTCTGGTGGTCATAGCGAGGAGGGGATTCGTCATGAGACTCACTGAAGTGGAGGGCGAAAGAGGGGTTGGGCTTGTTGGTGTGGGTGTGAAGGGTGCCCGACAGGGAGAGGGGATCGTGGCTTCTCCCAGAAAGCTTGTGGTTGATGGTCGCCCGTGACGGGCTTAGCTCGCCGTTGGCGCTTGCAGGACTCACCAGCGGAGGGGAAGTACGTATGCAGAATCGGTGGTATTTCCCCAGATTTTCTCACCGATTCCGATACACTAGATAAGACGCCCTGCAGGTGACGCTAATGCAGGAGAGAATGGCGATATCTTGAACACAGATAGAGCGGCGTAATCGTGAGGAATATCCAAAAGAGGGACTGTGGCCGGCGAGCGCCGAGTCGGGGAGGCGACACACTGTCAGATTCTGTGCTAATATTGCGTTTTCTCCGATGTTTTCTCCGATATGCGCGTCAAAATCACCCGAGATGGAAGTTTAGGAGAATCGAAAACTGGGAACCGCCGATTGGTGGCCCCTTTCGGAGGACGGGGCGATGGGGGAAGAAAACAGGATGTGTTACCTAAAAGCTTGCGGGCGGCTCGATCGCTTCCAGGCCAGAGAACCATCAGCGACCCCCACACGATAGTAGACGGGGGGTTGAACCAAGAAACGGAAGTAAGATAGAAAAGTGAATTCATCCGTGCTGATTCGCCGAAATCTGGTCGGCTTCTAGAAGATGGACGCTAATATTGGACCTAGAGGTAGCAGTGAAGCTTCATTATTATCTTGAAAGTCTGGTAGCGGAAGCGAAGACAACTTGCAAGCCGCAGCAGATCATATCATCTTCCATGATTCTTATTCCACGGATCGGCGGGCTGTCCGCCGGCAGAGAAAGACACGTTTGGTTTTATCCGCTGTGGAGAGTTCAAAGACGTTGTCGCTTCACCTTCCCTTGGTGGATTGAAAAAGACGGACTGCAGCTTCTCCCAGGTTTCCGTCTTTTTACCCCAACAAACTTGACGACTACCGGCGATCTACCACGATTTGGGCTCCATCCCCGGGAATGTCGCGTCCAAGTGACCCCGATCCGTTGTCGCGATGTTACACCGGACCCGGGATAGTCGCAACGCCAATGCGGGGAATGCCTGTCTGCCATGGACCATCTCGGAGTGGAGACAGGGGTATGAGCGATGGTACATCGCGACGAGTACACCGTCTCAACACCCAAGCCAAGCGTCAAGATACAATTTCTCTAATGTGTAGTCGGTGTGTGGTTGTGGGATATAAAATCGTGGCTGATCTCTGTCTTTGTTGTCCATCTTTTCTCTAGACAGTGCACCAAGCTCGACCACCTTCCAATCCTCGCTCCTACAACTCTCCTGTCTCAACGACTCTCCCGGCCTCAGGTCATCTCTTCAGTCACCATGAAGTTCCTTACCGCCATCACCGCCCTGGCTTCGGTCGTTTCGGCCCTCCCCACCGAAGATGTCAGGGCCCGGGAGCTCATCGAGTCGCACGAGCAGACCATGGAGTACCTCAGGGCCCGAGCATGGGACACGGCCGGAGAGACGGCAAACGAGCTCACGGATGGTGGTGCTTGCCCGCCCGTCATCTTCATCTACGCTCGCGGCTCAACTGAGGGTGGCAACCTTGTACGTTTTTGTTTTGTATATCTTGTTGCTTCTCAAAGACCTTGGACTGACCATTACCTACAACAGGGATCTCTCGGAGGACGCGTTGGTAATGCCTTGGAGAGATCTCTCGGGGCTGCCAATGTCTGGGTTCAGGGCGTCGGCGGTGCCTACTCGGCAGGCCTTCTTGACAACCTTCTTCCCAAGGGAACCACGGATGCGGCCATCAATGAGATGAAGAACCTTCTCACCAGGGCCAGCTCTCTGTGCCCCAACGCAAAGCTCTTGGCTGGTGGTTACAGGTAAGGATTAGATTACTTTCTGCTACTTCTTCATACGCCTTGGAACAAGGGTGCTGACGCTTTTCACTACAGCCAAGGCGCCGCGCTCGCCGGCGAGGCCATCAGCACCAGCAGTGCCGCCATCCGTGAGAAGATCAAGGGCGTTGTCCTCTTCGGCTGGACCAAAAACCAGCAGAAGAATGGTGTCATTCCCAACTACCCTGCCGACCGTCTCAAGGTCTACTGCGAGAGCGGAGACCTCGTCTGCGCTGGCAGCCTCATCGTCCTTCCGGCCCACAGCACCTACAAGGATGAAGCGGAGGGCGTCGCTCCTCAGTTCCTCATTTCCAAGCTCTGAGTGATGTTTTTTTTTTATGATTTTACGACTTTTTATGTTTTCATGTATCTAACGTCATCATGTATCTATCTTCTCCTTGTCTATAGCTTCATGCAATCAAACTTGCAAAGTATTGTCGTGAAAATATGGCTTGTTCCATTCTTATCTCGTACCTGATTTGGTGAAAGTCGGGCTGTTAACAGACACCAGCTAGCATAAGTCCCATCCCTCCGGACACTCCCATTAGACTCTAACCCTCCAGACGGACGCGCAATCCAACTCGGCCCTCACCTTCCTCGCCTTGATCATCCTGGCGGCACACATGAACCCCGTCCCCAAAATCAATGTCGCTCCCGCAAAGATCTGCGCGCCAAAGTACCTCCCCCCAGCAGCGGTAATGATGGCGCCGGCAATAGGCGGGCCAGCCAACGTCGCAAAGCTGACAACAGTGAAAACCATGCCGATTCTGACGCCCGACTTCCTCACGTCGGTGTTCAAACTGCTCAGTCCCGCAGGGAACAAACTCTGGATTCCACCCGCCACCATCCCGTAAAAGCAGGACCACACGTAAAGCCCCGTCGTCGTGTCCACCGCCTGCCAGCACAAGACGCAAATTCCACACATGGCCGCCACCGGCACAAAAACATTAATCGGCCCCACCTTGTCCGCGATGCTGTTCGGGATCAACCGGCCAACGGCCCCGACGCCGTTCATGACCAACAGCAGGTTCAAGCTCTCCGTGTAGCTCAACCCGATTATATCCCTGCTAAACGCCGCGACGTAGTAAAAAGGGAAATACAACCCGATAAAGCAGGTGAAACTGCCAATCGCATAAAACACGTACTCCCCTTCTTTCCACGCTCCCCAATCAACCAACTCCCCGCTCCGTCTGGGCTTGATCCTCTGTCTCAGAAACACGCATCCGATCCCCAGCGTAACAGCTTGCACCGCCCCAACAGCTTGCATGGCGGTACTGAACCCGACCCTCGGCAACAACTCCCTCATCATGCTCGGAAACACCAATCCACCCGTTGCGCTCCCGCACGCAGCGATACCCAACGCCAACGCTCTTTTCCGAGAGAAATACGTCGCCACCGTAGCAATGCAAGGACAGAAGAGACACCCGTTCCCCAAACCCATGCATATCCCCTGCGCCAGAAATACCTGCCAGTACGTCTTGGCCACAGACGTACAAAACACGCCGACAAGCTGGAACAAAACACCAACGGCAAAGACTTGGCGGAAGTACCCCGCGTCGGTGAGACGACCGGTAAACGTGCCGATGAAGAAGAGCAAGAAAATCTGGATGGAGCCGATCCAGGATATGTCTGAGGGCGGGCGGTTGAGCGCGGTGGTGTAGTAGGATTGGAAGACGCCGAAGGAGTTGATGATGCCCCAGGTGTTTGTTATTACCAGGTGGGCGCAGAAGACTGCCGTCCAGGCTTTGACGCCGCCGTCAGGGGGCGGGCCTGGATCCCAGTTGGACTTTTTGGTGGATTGTCGGGTAAGGACGCGCGAGACTGCTCGGGACAGGACGCCGCCGTTGTTTTGGTCTTGTGCTTCTGGTTGCTGTGGGGGCTGCTGGGTGCGAACATCATCTATCCGGGACGAGGCGATCGAGGTGGTGTCGCTGTTGGTGTCTGAGGGTTTCTCGGTCCTGTCGAGCTGTGGTCTTTCTGATGAGGATGAGGACCTCTGTTTCTCCAAGTCGGTGGTAGAACCTCGCTCTCGGGAGGCTACTGGTGGTTCCATGTTGTCAATGTGTGTGTGTGTGTGTTTTGTTGTTGTTTCCCCTTTTCAGGTTTGAGTCACCCGGCCCCTTTATGCCGAGGTTGAAAACAAAGAGGGTCCAGTCCCAAAAAACAAAACAAGGTGCTGTAAAAATTCATGAAATCATCAACCATGCGAAAAGAGATCCTTTATATCACAGCCATGACAGTCATCATCCACTATCAATGCAATACATATTAAAAAAAAAAAAAAGGGGACAAAAAATCGGATGTAATTCGGAGGGCGTAGCGGTCAAAACACCTTCCCTGCTCCAAGTGCAGATTTTTGAGATCAGTCATCCTTCAAACCCAAGAAACCCGCCTTTTTGTTTTTTTTTTCTCGAAGCCCGTTCCCTTCTGGTGGGTCCAAGGAAAAGCTCCATTCCACCACTGGTGCCGGGAATAGGGTCATCAAGAACTGGGGTTGGTTGGAACTTTGGATCCATTATCCGGGCCCAGACCCGGTGGACGATGCTGCTGCATCAACTTCCATGCGCTATTACCAATTTGGAAAATATTTTGTAAAAAGGGCACCAGATTTCCGGTGACTGGTTTTTCCCTAATTTTCCTTGCATTTTGCTGACTAACAATTCTGCCACCAGGGACTCGAACAAAAGTGAAGTTTGGAGCTCGAGGGGATTTGTTTTTCCAGTGCTGCTCTCTAAAACTCTTGTCGCTTTGACCCGTGCTTCTCTGATGACGACGTCATCTCATGTGACTGTCAGGCTTTTTGCCATGACCAAGAGAAAATGGACATATGTATTCCGTACTCTTATTTCCGGTCAAGATAAATAAGCTAAGCCGTCAGAAGGTTAGTCAGACGTTATCTTTTTGCAAGGATGAGAACTGGCTATTATCACAAAGATTCCATGGCACGCGCCGAGAAAAATGGACCTTTGGTCCGGATATCGGAGGTCACCGCTTGACTTGGGACGAGCCGGTGACTGTTGGATCTTGACAGTATATTTCAGGATCCTGAGCAAGTAACTTTTACTTCTGCCAATCAGTACTCCCGGCCTTGGCCGGCTCGAAGAATGGGATTTCGGACAGCTGAAAATGGAACGAACATGGAATCCAGCCGGACAAGGAAATGTAGGCTGTCATGCTGTCAGTTCCATGATGCAAACCACCACAATCCGTGAAGCTCTCGCCCTCGAGCAATTACGGCAATTGCCCAGCTCATTTAGCACACTCGTGTTTATCATGACCATCAAAGCCACCAGACTCGTGTCAAAAAAGGGGTGTAGGAGATGATGAGTGGCCGGCAGTGGGAGCGATGACGCCTCAATGCAAACTCAATCCAGCCACTTGCCCCTCTGATACCAGAGATTCAGCATGTTGCTGCCAACTGTCATCTTTGGGGTGCGCAAGCAGTCTTCTTCCCTGTCATCTTCCTCTTCTCGCCGGCGCTCGTAAAGCACATCAGCTCGAAATACCATCGCAGCTTTGCTTTATCCACCATCAAGATGTCAGCAACAGCCTGGTGGACCATCGTCATACTCCTCAAACTCGCCGTCGCAGGGTGCATAATTTACTTCCTCTTCAAATGGTTAGCTAAAAGGCGGTATGCCCGTGAGCAGGAAGCACTGCAGGCAGCCCCGGCTCAGTATTATCAACCCCCTGTTCCACCGAATTATGCGCCTCAGAACTCTGGCGTATGGTCCCCTCAGCCTCCATCAAATAACCAGTATCCGGGCAATACCGCCGTCCCTAACATGAGCATGCCGGCGCCACCACCGTATGCTGCGATGCCCCCGCGGTGTGGAGGGTACAATGCCAACACGCAGCAGAGGAGCCAAGTCTACTCAGGTTAAAATTCGGTTTACCGGCGAGGTATGAGCTCTGGATGGATCCTGGACTCGGGACGATTGCTGACTTTTCTCTTTTTTTTTACAGGCCAGCTTACTTGGAAGCAGCACTTTGGGCAAAGAGCGAGAAGGAGAAGATGGATTGCCTTGGTATTTGGGCGGCGATGGCAAACTTCGTGAAGGATACCTGAGAAAGACCGTGTTCAGCTGCTAGGCTTCAAGAATCACAAGTATGATGGCCTCATCTTCGATGAAATCAAAATCGAACCTCCTGGTCTGAATACCCACCATGTGCTTACAAAAAACTGGCATCCGGTGGGGAATGGCCATGTTCTCCCTTCTCGTGATGTCACACCCAGAGATAAGGTTCAAGTAGCTTAAGCGTCTTGCATGCGAACCACAATCCCTAACAGGTGGTTCTTCCCTATCTCCCCGCCGGAGACCGTCTATGCTCAAATCCTACCACATTTACCTGAATCTCAGCAACTTTAAGCCAAGAGGACAAGAATGATGAGCACAGACAAACTCACAACCGCTGCTAGTATCCCATCCATCTCGGCTGTAGCCGCTTGATCAATTTCTGCACATTGGAAGCGCCAAACACGACTGTTGATTGTATGCTGGGACCCTACGGAGTGTCACCGGCAACATATTTGACGAGAAAAAGTGATCTTGGATTTTAAGAGTTCGCAGAGGAGAGGAAGGCGATTGCGTATAAGTGGTGTCTCTATTGCTTTAGTTCACGGGCCTTAGAAGATTCACCAAGTTGGAGTTAGTATTGACTCTTTCGGATGTCCATAGCCTTGGCCAGGGCATATTAGTCGAGCTTCACATTAGCTTCCAAGATTATAAGCGGGACATGATGAGATAGAATGGTGATATGGTCCACGATTTGTGGACAGGTCGAAGAGCAGGCAGAGAAGTAACTAGACTTCGCGAATGAGGCTGTTTATGTACTATTACTGCAGCAGCGATTTTTTGGTTGTAGATATCAGAGGCTGTTAAGCTACCTTCACCTCCTCTTCGTTTCTCGCCTACATGTATCCGTGCTCTCCCCATCGGAAGACCGGAAGACAGACATGCGAGAATGCGCGGCGAATCTGTGCCGTTCTTTCCAAAGTTGAAAGGCTTTTATTACTACCATTCAGCGAGTGTTTTCTTTGAAAGAACAAAGTGCGAGAGAAGGAGCTGGGTCCAGGCCGACTTATCTAGTTACCTGAGGGTTTCGAGGAAGTAACTAGTAGGTAAAGCCTGCCTAGATCCAACAAAAAGATCCAGTTTACCTACAAATTTCAGTTAGTCAGCTTTCCCCCGAGCAGTTCTTGCCATCCAATCGCACCCGGCGGAACTGGACAGGAACGCAAGTTTGCCGTCGAACCCCAAAACATGTAGATAAATCGTCTACCTAGCTGACCCGTCGTCTCAATCACGACCAAAGTCTTCCAGAGAATTGGCTCAAAGTATGTTGAGTACGTCGAGGACTTTACCATCAAAGACAGACTCAAGCGTACCTAGGCCCAGGTTGAGTGGGGGTTAGTTGTCCCGAATCCGACTCATGCATATGTAATGGTGACGCGCTGAAACAGCCGGCCCGGCCCACTGCATGCGGGGTTTAAACGTATCCCAGCACGCTCAGGGCTATTGGGGCAATACAGCAACCAACAGGTTCACCAACACCAATACGCTCACAGCCACCACCATCAGCAGGGATATTGGGACAATCTAGCAGCTCTCCCGACAACGCAACCAGTGGGACTGGAGCGCCCAGTCTCTCGATCTCAGAATTCGCGACCTGCTCCCTATTCACAACCTCGGCGGAATGCACAGCGTCAGGGCGAATACTCCATCATGACAACAAGACCCACTCCGACGACCGTGGCCGAGCATCTCGCTGGACCAGCCCAAGCATGGCATGGCAAGATCACTTCTAACGGTCCCTTCACTCCCGAGAAGGACAGATATCGTCTATACATCGGTAAGTGCTCATCGCCCCTTTCTCTCCTTACCGCCTATTACTAACCATTACCCAGGGCTCTTCTGCCCATTCGCTCATCGCGTCAACATAATCCGCCATCTCAAGAACCTTGAAACAATCATCCCCATCACAGTCGTCAAGCCATACCCCAAAGGTGACGCCTCCGGCTGGCCAGGCTGGGCATTCCCTTCCACACCAGACGAATACCCCGGCGCCACTCCAGACCCTCTTTTCTCCTCTGCCTACCTTCACGAGCTCTACTTCAAGGCGGACCCCAACTACAAAGGTCGATATTCCGTTCCAGTTCTTTGGGACACAAAAACCTCCACCATCGTCAACAATGAATCCCTCGAACTCCTACGCAACTTCTCAACCTGCTTCAACCCCATCCTCTCCCCACAAGATCAAGCCCTCACCCTCTACCCCCAGCACCTCCAGCCTCGAATCGACCACCTCTCCTCCTGGTTACAAAAAGACCTCTGCACAGGCGTCTACCGCGCCGGCTTCGCCCGCACCCAAGAGGACTACAACCCAGCCGTAATCCGCGTCTTCGCAACTCTCAACGTCCTCGAACGGATCCTTCCCCTCAACTCCGGCCCGTACATCCTTGGCACCTCGCTAACAGAAGTCGACGTCCTCGCCTACGCGACTTTGATCAGGTTCGACGCGGTCTACGTCCAGCATTTTAAATGCAACCTCGGGATGATAAGACATGACTACCCGCAAATAAAGAATTGGCTGGGGAATTTGTACTGGAATGTGAAGGGGTTCAAGGAGACGACGGTTTTTAAGCACATCAAGGAGAATTATACGAAGAGCCATGGAGACGTTAACCCGCTGGGGATTACGCCTTTGGGCCCGTGGCCTGATGTTGAGGGGACGGAGCAGGGGTGGGAGTTTGAGATGGAGTTGGACAAGGTGAGGGTTGGTGGTGTCGGGATGAAGGGGGTGAAAGAGGTGGAGAAGGAGATGTGGAAGGAGTTGGGGTTTGAATAGCGCTTTGGTTGTGGGCGTGCTGAGTTATTAGGGTTATCGCAACGGCTCGGGCCATGTTTCGAAGAACGGAGGGTTTGGCGGCATCAGGTATGCGAGAAGTTGGGGAGAAGTTGTAGCGGTGGAAAAGGAAGCATAGAGTGGTTTCGGGTTTAAATTTCGACCAAGTTTCAAGAGCATTCTGAGTTGAGGTAAACCTCACTACTGCAAAGTCCTCCGCCCTGGGATACAACGTCGAACACTCAGGGAATTTGTGCGGGACTAGCATAATCGTACCAAGTCTTTGATAGCCATTCCTCGTAGGTGTAAGCCCAGAATAAGTCCCTGCACCATAATCCGTTCACAAGTTCCAGTCCTACCGAACGGTGCAACCCCTCCTGGTAGCAGACTTGCGGGGACGTGTGTGAACTGATGGAAGTTTGCTGATCGTTGTAGCAACTTTCTGCCGTCTGGCATTGTTAATTCAGAAAGGTGGCAGTCGAAGTTGGGCTCGATACTAAAACGAAACCCAGGAGTTGTTTTCTGGGTTTATTTTGATTTCGAATTCGTCCCCAAACCCCTTTGCAGACTGCGAACTCAGAGTGCATGGAAGAAGAGGTCTGTGTAGACTTATGGAAGCGTCTGAGAGTCTGCCATACTCCTTTTCGTCTTTTATGAGCAGCTTGGTTACGCTGCATATGCGAGACAACGATGTCTGCACCGAGTTTAGGCTCACACCACAGCGATCTGGGTCTGAATTGATCGATGCCCATGAAAGCTTGGTGCTACGCAAGTATGAGATAGTCGCCCGGCGCAATATTGACTGAAATTCTAGAGTAGTTGCGTCAAGCTGGCTGTGTTCAGGTTAGTTTCCAACGGGCCCTTTGTGGTCTCACGCCCTACACGCAGCCATAATCTGCCAATGTATATTGTATCGTAATGAGGAGACTGTAAATGGGGTGCAGTCATGCTTGCTAGCCCTGAGATGGCCAGTAGCTTGTCACTTTCCACTGTGAAAAGAGTCCGTGGGAAATTGTGTAGTGTTTTGCGCTACTTTTCCTCGATAGCTGTGGAATAGATTGTTTGGCTCTTGACCGCTTCTGTTTCCCAGTCTAGCCCATCCACTGAAACCTAAATGGTGCAGAGAGAGTCAATCCATATGTATTCGATGCCCAAATGCTGGCAGACTTTGACTGCCTGGCGAAGTGTGGCAGGTAGCTTTGAGACGGATATCCCGGCCTTCAAATCCGGAAGAGTTGTTGAAGTTGCTTCAAGTGGAGGATGGCGCTCCAACTCGTCCAGTCCGCCCCAGCAGTAACTTAGCGCAGCATAGTTACCGGGTAGCCTCTGGCGGCCGAATTCAACCGACGTAATCACTTCGGTAATGGCGAGGATGCGCTTAGGCCATTTTTCTGGCAGACGCGGGCCTGGTTGTGGATCACAATCGTGTAAAGGATGTGACAAGCAAGTTTGTAAGGCGTCCCGGACGAAAGCAATCGGATCGGGCGCCAAATCGAGCGGACACTCATCACTGATAGTTGCAGGTTCGGTTCTTTTCACCATGTCCTAATCGTGAAAACAGAGCTGATGTCAGCGTGCTGAAAAACTAGGGAGATCACACATTTCAAACCTTTCTTGAGATGAATAAATCCAGATCCATGCGACGAAATGATGACACTTTCCGATGGAATTCGCCCGACTGAGAGAAAAAAGGACAAAGAGGAGGGTTAACTGGGCGTAGTAGTTCATACAATAACAGTGCGCCGTTATATAATTTCTTCTTTCAGTGAGCCTGGTTCACTGTCACCCAACATATGAACGACCAACCTGAGCGTCAGGCATCTGGTTTCCGATAGATTTTGGACCACACACAACATGCAATGAAGCCCTGCCAGGCGATCATCCTGAATCTAAGCCATATGCAGTGCTGTACGGCCCAGAAGGATGCAGCTTCGCGGACCCAAACATATCCAAGTCGTCTTGTATGGTAATGGAATTACATCAATCTTATTGAAATCATCACCGGTAATAAGGTCGGGGTCCCATTTTTATGATTAAGCAGCGACAAAAAAGTCTTTTGCATATACAATGGATTTTCCCCGTTACCCCTGAGCAGTGGGACTTGGCATGCCGTGACGTCACGAGTCAATGATTGACCGTTGAACGTCAATGACATGTTGACCGTCGTTTGAAGATCAGATACATAGATTTTACGTTTTCCAATCGTCCTCTTTGTCAATTTTCAAAGCGGCATTTTTCATTCATCAACGGCTGTGCGACAATTCCTCAAAAACATCTCTACACAACACATTATTTACCTTTGGCAGCCAATTCCCCCTTCTCAACGACTTTGCCCAAGACATCCACCAGCTCGACCACTTGAGCTAAGTCGGCAGCGCCGAATATTCGACCAAAGGCGAGTCCTACGGACTTCCCCTCGCCGAATGCTAGTCTTCCGTACTCGGCCTTACCTCCCGCAACTTGCCAAAACCCTCGCCAACACTCGAAAAACTATTGGGTCCTCAGTCATCAAGACAAATTACTCATTTATCAACATGTCATCCACTGCTGCCCCCGTCCCATCGGACAACAATGCCAAGCGCAGACGTACCACCGACGATACGGCCTCTCGAAACGCCAACAGCAACGGCGAGCAATCCGAACACCCTCACCAGTTCCAAGCCTCAACCCGCACCGACCGTCCCGAAGACCAATGGAAATTCCGTGCCCCTTACAGAATCCACGAGTCCGATGAAAACTTCCCAACCAAGTGGAAAGGCAAATGCCACTGCGGAGCAGTTGAGTACCAACTCTTCCGGGACAAACCACTCGCGTCCAAGTACTGCCACTGCACAACCTGCCAGCGCATGCACGGCTCGCCCTTCCAATGGGCGGCCATCTTCCACAAAGAGGACATCAACTTCACCAAGGGCCATCACGACCTAGCTTGGTATGATCCTGCCTCAAAGAAGACGACGCATCATTTGCCGTGCAAGGTGCAGTGCGGATACTGCAGGGCTCCGATTATGGATGAGGGCAGGAACATGATTTTGTTGTTCCCGACGCTGATTGAAGGGATCAACACCAAGGAAGGAAGGGAGGCGTTTAAAGCCGAGTGTCACATGTTTTATCCGCAGAGGGTGGTGGATATCAAGGATGGGCTGGTGAAGTGGGCTGGGTTGAGCGGGGAGAGCGACAAGTGTGATGAGGAGACGGGGGAGGTGATTGAGGGGAGTAAGCCGGAGAAGAAGGAGGCAAAGAAGAAGGGCGGTGAGGAGGGGGACAACAAGGAGAATGAGCAGGAGTAATTTCAGGTAGGATGCGAAGGGCTCGATGCTGGATGAGGAGTTGGGGATGACATGACGTCCTTGGGTGTAAATAGAAGGAACGCAATTGAGGCGTGGTAAACGACGGCCAATGGCATCATTGAGATGTGCTTGATGGGCAGAAATGGCGTGCCAGAACCGATTGGTGGGTGCAAATCTTGGGTGACATCTGCTTAGCAGGGCATCGAGTTTTATCGCACAGTGCAATTTCCAGGTTGACCTTCATGACCACCACGAACACTTCGCAACCTGGAGATCCGGAAGGCACGAGGAATTCCTCCCATTCACCATGTAACAGGCCCACATTTCCTGGAGTACCAGTGTAACCCCCTCCCCTTTCGGGAGGGCAATTCTCTTTGATCCAACAACACCGAGCAACGTGGAGATGGTTCATGGGGTCGTCAACCCATGTGTCACTCCGACTGTGTGCCTTGATGATGACCGAGCAATCTGTGATTTATGGCGACCTTCTGTTCAGTCCAATGACCCGGGACTGCTGTTGCTTCGTCTTCCATAAGAAACCGTTGTAAATGCCGCAAAGCAAAAATGTCGAGACGGAATCACACAGTGACACCAAACACAAATGCTGCCTTTTTCTCTTTTCTCTGCTGGTGTCGAGATTTGTAAAACACAAAGTGTGGAATGGCTTCGGTAGCGTTGAGCGGCGGTGCAGCCTCCCAGCGGCCATGCCTCATCGGGTACCAATCCAACCCCCCTTCATCGGAGCTTATCGGTATCTTTTGAGATAATGAATGCATCACAATCTCAGATTTGCCCCTCAGGAAAAAAAAAAGTGGTAATTGGTGGCTTGGTGAGGGGTAGTTTGTACCCGGTAAACATCACCAGATTTTAATCTGGGAATATTTCCCCGTGTGAGCCAGTCAGGAAGAAGCTTCTCGCCATGTGAAAATCTTCCCTTCGTTACGAACAAGGACGGTAGCAAATGGAACAGAAGAGACGCTCGTTCGGGGAAATGCGGCCAAATTCGCCGGCACAACTGCGGCAGGTCGGGAGAGGCAGACAGAGAGACTGAGTGTGTGAGTGAGCAGAGAGCACAAAATAATAAATGGCTCAAAGGTTGCGGCGCTTGTCGTGATGTTGCAACATGTTTCCAGGATGCGAGGATACGCGGTGCTGCTGCTCTTTCCTCATTCAGGCTGATTTTGGCATCGTTGGCCTGCAGGATGTCGCGCATACATACACTGCAGAGAGAGACAAGAGAGATGTGTGATGCTGAGACACGATCTGGGTCAACCTTTTTGAGGCCCGTCATCCCGTGGCCCCTGGCTACTTTTTCTGCCCAGATGCCTAGATGCCCAGGCTGCAGGGGTGGGCAGAGATCGCCGAGATCCCTATCAAACGTCTTATCGTATCCTCACTGCACATCTCCCTTTTTTTTTGCCTTTCTTCCCCCCCTACTGCAAGTACGTGTAGATTTATTTAGTTAGTACCCAACCCATACCCTTGTAGCCCAAGACCATCTCTTTTGAAAACCAACGTTTGCAACCCTGCTCGGTGCGGCGCCACTCCGGCATTCGGTCGTCTCTCAGCCAGGAGCAGCTAATTCTCGGTTCTGGTGCCCTCCTGTCCCTTGGCCTTGGCCGGAAAGTAAAAGCAAGCTGATCCGCCCTTTTTCTTTTATGCTTTACAACCGTCTCCGTTGAGCTTCACACCCGTCATTCTTTCCAAGTTGTTTTGGCTCTTGGTGTATGGTTGCGCGTCCGGAACTCGATTCTCCATGTTTTTTTGTTGGTTGATGAGATAGATTTCCTGTCAACCCCTCACCGCTCGACCTCTCGGAACACCCCGCCGGTATCACCGCTCCCTCAATTACGTCAACAGGTGCGTTGCATGCGTTGTCCCGTACGAGTGACCCATCCTTTCCAACTCCTTTTTCATCCCACTGCAAAATGATGGAGCTGGCAAGGGGGGAACATCGGCACAAACCAGGATCTTCCCAACATGATCAAGGAAGGCTCGAAGGCTCTCTTCCTTCCATCTTTTTCGCAAAGCTGCGAAGTTTCCTGGCTTGGCAGAGATTGCCCCGCGATGCCCCGCCATCTGTCTGGGCACCACACCTCGACTGCCCCTCGCCTCCCATTTAGCGAAAGCTGCCCAATCACGGAACGAGATTGCGAGATGCCGGGGCACAAATTGGATCTCTTTGCTGCAAACCACAGCGCCGCCGACGACGCCCGATCGCGGGACTCCTCTTTGACCACACTCCCAGGAACTGGAAAGCTGGAGATTGTGGAGGCACATGAACAGCGCCAGTGATGTCGAGATGGAGACAAAAAAGCTCGAGACAAAAAACATGGACGAGTGCCGTCGATTAAAAAAAGACTGGGCCCCACCTTTCTTCGCCAGAACCCACAGGCTTGAGCCCTGTTGGCCATGGCCCATCCCTCCTTCCCCTGACTGCCGTCCCCAGTCATCTCGTCCTCCCCCGTCATAGCTGGCTGGCGCGCTGTTGCTGCCAACTTGCCAACAGCTTGCTTGGGACCCGCTGGCTGGTATTGAGCGGTTCCATTCACTGCCTTTCCTTTAACTCCCCCGTTTCTGACTCTTTTCTCCCTTTGCCTCTTCACTTCTCCTGTCTTGCATCACATCCATATTCTTGTTGCTGGTTTTGGCAGTTTCTCTCCGTTTTAATACTACCAAAAAATACAAACGCCTTTGCCACTGACTAGTGGGCCGAAACGAACGAACATATCCGTTAACCCGCCCGTTATGGAGCAGATACCAACAGACACCGCCGCGGGCGACGAGAAGAAACAGCCTCAACAGCCGATCGAGTTAGCGGAAGCCCTGCCTGTCCGGCCACCTCCCGCACGAAGCGATTCTTTCCTCCCTCCGCATCTCCGTTCCTCGGTCACAAACGTTCCAGTGACGCCCGACATCTCACAAGACACATACAATACCAGCGATCCAGAGACGGGTCCGGAAGGTTACTTTTCTCGGAAAGCCATTGACCACGCGATTGCTTCCTCCCCGGCACCGGACGTGACTCTCAAAGACGGACAGTCATTCGAGACCAAAGTAGCCGTCGGCGCGCAAGAAGGAAAAGACTGGCTCAAGAGATTGGGGATCGCTGCAATGGGTCGCCGGGAGTCGCTGTCTGACATTAGGGCAATCAGTCCCGACTTGGCCCTTAGTGGAAACATCATCTCGGCCACATTCAATATCCCCCATTCGTTAAAGTATCGTAAGGGAGCCGACTGGGTATGTTTTGTATAGATGGAAGGGAGAGACATTGCCAAGTTTCCGAAATGTGGGGCTGATGTCATCGATGTGCTGCAGGAATTGACGCCCCGCCGAGGCCAGTCGGCCCTTTTCGACTCGTTTTCCTATCTCTCGTCCGACGAGGCGCCATGGAACCACACCGCGGTCGCCTGGACGGGCGAGATCGAAATTCCACCCGATGCGCTGTCACCGCCTACTACTCCTCCGACGACCACGGTCCACCTCAGCGCCCTCAATCATCTCTCCAAGCCCGTTCCCATCGATGGTGACTCCGCACCTCCCACGCCGCCCCTCGTCGATG
Organism: Cladorrhinum sp. PSN332; assembly: GCA_033297175.1. Taxonomy (NCBI): domain Eukaryota; kingdom Fungi; phylum Ascomycota; class Sordariomycetes; order Sordariales; family Podosporaceae; genus Cladorrhinum; species Cladorrhinum sp. PSN332. The sequence goes on along the minus strand of MU858829.1, from coordinate 56,556 downwards.
GCCTCTGGATCCCCAAGGATGATATGCTCCGCCTCGAGAACCAATTGTCCCACAACAAGAGAATAAAGACGGTTCCCGTCTGGCTGGCGGATGACACCGACGGCCACGACGACGGCATCCATTTGAAGGACCAAGCGAGATGGAGGCGCTACGCCGAGCATGACCTCTACACGCTCTTCCACTACAAGCAACACGAGCCCAGCGATGGGCGCGCCGAGAGAGTACAGTGGGCCGATTACTACCGAATGAACCAAAAGTTCGCCAACAAGATCCTCGAGATCTACAAGCCAGGCGACGTCGTCATTGTGCACGACTACAATCTGCTGCTGCTCCCGAGCATGCTCAGACAGCGCTCACCCCACATGTACATCTCGTTCTACCTGCACTCTCCGTTCCCAAGCAGCGAATTCCTTCGGTGCTTGCCACGGAGAAAGGAGGTCTTGGAAGGTGTTCTGGGCGCCAACCTGGTAGGCTTCCAGAGCTACAGCTACGCTCGCCATTTTGCGAGCTGCTGCACGCGCATCCTTGGATTCCCCTCCGATACTGCCGGCGTAGACGCCTATGGAGCGCGCGTCGAAGTCGGCGTGTTCCCCATCGGCATTGATGCTACCAAGGTAGCTACGATCGCCTACCAGGACTCCGTCACCGAGAACGTACATAAGCTCAAGGAGAGGTTTGCCGGCAAGAAGATGATCGTCGGCCGCGATCGTTTGGATAGTGTCCGCGGCGTGGCTCAGAAGCTGATGGCCTTTGAGCGCTTCTTGGAAATGTACCCCGAGTGGCGGGAGAAGGTGGTGCTGATTCAGGTCACGTCGCCCAGCAACGTCGAGGAGGAGGCGAATGATCCCGAGAACAAGATTGCCAGCCGTGTCAATGAGCTCATCATGAAGATCAATGGCATGTACGGATCTCTCGGCTTTACCCCGGTGCAGCACTACCCTCAGTACATCAACCAGGACGAATACTTCGCCCTTCTCCGCACTGCCGACATTGGTCTGATCACCTCTGTCAGAGACGGCATGAACACGACGTCGCTCGAGTACGTCCTGTGCCAGCGCCAGTCCGCCGGGCCTCTGATTCTATCCGAATTCAGCGGAACGGCCGGCTCGCTGAAGGATGCCATCCACATCAACCCTTGGGATCTGAGCGGTGTTGCTGAGGCCATCAACAACGCCTTGACGATGCCAGAAGATAAGCGCCAAGCAATGGAGCAGAACCTGTTGGCCCACGTCACAAGCAAGAATGTTCAGTACTGGATTGCTGGCTTCCTGCGTCGCCTGGTTAGTGTTCTGGGCAGCAGGAAGGATGTGGTTGCCACTCCGCTCCTTGACCGCTCCGAGATGCTTAGAAAGTATCGCGCGGCCAAGAAGCGTCTCTTCATGTTTGACTATGATGGTACCTTGACACCCATTGTTAGGGAGCCGAGTGCCGCGGTGCCTTCAGATCGTGTTATCAACAGTCTCAAGGCTTTGGCTGCCGACCCCAGGAACGCTGTGTGGATTATTTCGGGACGTGACCAGGAGTTTTTGGCCCAACATCTTGGCCACATCTCTGAGCTTGGATTCAGCGCCGAGCACGGCAGCTTCATGAGACATCCCGGTCAGACGGAGTGGGAAAACTTGGTGGAGAAGTTCGATATGTCTTGGCAAGACGAGGTACACAAGGTCTTCCAGGAATATACCGACAAAGTTCCAGGTAAGCTCTTCCTTCTGGTAATCTCTTCTCACGGCGGCATACTAACCAGATCTTTTACTAGGCTCCTTTGTCGAGCGTAAGCGCTGTGCCCTCACTTGGCATTACCGTCTCGCCGACCCTGAGCAAGGCCTGCACATGTCGCGGGAGTGCCACAAGGAACTCGAGAGCACCGTTGCACGCAAGTGGGACGTTGAGGTTATGCCTGGTAAGGCCAACCTCGAGGTCCGCCCAACGTTTATCAACAAGGGTGAGATCGTCAAGCGGTTGGTGGCTACCTACAATGCCGAGCTCAAGGCCGCCGGCCAGGACAAGCTCGAGTTTGTCATTTGTATGGGAGATGACTTTACCGATGAGGACATGTTCCGGGCCTTGAATGGCTTGTCGGCTCCTAGCGATGGAAGTGCCGATGTTGAAGCGGAGAATACCTTCACTGTTACTGTTGGAGCGAGCACCAAGGTTACGCTTGCCAGGTGGCACTTGTTGGAGCCTGAGGACGTTATTGAGTGCACAGCTCTTCTAGCCGGAGCTGCCGGGACTGCAGAGGGCGGCGTCCTTAGCATGGGCGAGGTCAACCTGGCTGTTGTAAGCGCTGTGGAGGATCATATTCCTACCGGGTTGTAAAAGGAGTTGATCTATGGTAGATCGGCGGCGAAGGAGTTTTGAAACGATGCATGAAACAGCATTGAAATCGGATAGAAAGCGAGTTTGTGGGACATTTATCTGGAAGCGAATATTGGGTTGATTGTTGGACTGAAGAGAGAAGCGCTGCACAAAGTATTATCGCATTTTTTTTGGCCATTTGGGTCTTTTTGTTATTTAGAACATGGATGGAATGGGATTAGAAAGATTCGAGCGAAAGTAAAAGATATATGCTTACCTTGTATGTCAAGTCTGTGCCTGAATGGCTGAGACCCTGCGGGAGCCTCTGCATAACTGCTTCGACCAGCGATGAAGAAGCGAACTAAGACTAGGTGAACAACACAGCGGGCGACTGGCCCGTCCACTGTCAAATGAGCGGCCCAGACCTCAGAAGCCAGAATATTCTGAACATCATGAGGTCCTCCTCAGGCGTCGGTCTCTCGTCGGCACCCAACACAATACACAGTTCAGGAACACGAAACAAGTGATATTGAAATAACACCTGACACCTTCTTCCCTTCAATTCCATACTCCAAAAAAAAAACTCCAAAACGAAACTGGTGATCACCGTGATCTCGCTTCATGCTCTAGCGCACTCCACCACGCACACCGGATCTCCCTTTCTGGCATGATATTTGACCACCTTAAGCCCAGCAGCCGTTGCCAGCTCCCGGTACATCTTCTCGTCCCTCAGCTTACCTCCCAGGTTGAGCATGACCAAGTCCACGATTCTGTTCAGCGCTACCGGCTCCTCGAGCAGCCTCTCCTCCACGACGATGACTCTCGCCTTTGGGTCATCTTTGTTCATCGCCTGTGCCAGTCTTTGTAGAATATTGATGGCCGGCTCATCCGAGTAGTCCAACAGAACTCGTCGCAAGATATACACCAGCGCTCCTATCAATTCCTGTCAGCAAGTTACTTGCAGCCATTGCTCTTCTTCTGACGTATTACGTACCCTTGACCGGTTGTGCTCGATGGAAATCATGCTCCATCATCCTAACCCCACTCAACAAACCTCCACCACCTCCCTCTTCCTCCCTCTCCCTCTCCGCCCCCTCAATAACCTCCTTCCTATCCTGCAAGACGCATTCCCCCCCATGCAACCCATCCACGCTATTCACCAAGTCCTTGAGTAGCTGTCCCAGCCCACCACCAACATCAACAACCTTGACCTCCTTTCCTTGTGCATGCACTCGTCCGACCCAACTAAAATCATACAAGGCCTCCTCCCCGACCAGCTTCACATCCCCACCAATAATCTCCCTGGCCTTCATAGCCCGCGTGAACTGCCCCGCGTACTCGGGAAACAGGGCCTTGACTTCCCAGGGCGGCAACTCGGGATGGCCCCAAGAGAAACTAAAGGGCGTGTGTGTCTGTCCGCGGGAAGGCTCGCGCCGGCCGTAGGTGGAAAAGTACTCGGGCCAGTGGGAGTAGGGTTTCATGCCGTTGCCTACTGCCACCGCCGAGAGGGCCGAGACGGGGGAGGAGGAGAGGAAGAGGGGGGAGATTCGGGAGTGGGAGACTGAGCGCGGGGTTGGGCCGGGGGAGAGGGTGCGCGTTGAGAGGAGGAGGGTGCAGAGGCGGGCTGGGAAGCGAGAAAAGACGGGAGTCGGTAAGATGTTTGAGCTGTTCAAGGAATGGGGAGACGTACCAATCAGGGACTCCTCGGCGTTGAGGGCGTCTGCGAGCTCGGAAAAGGTGATGCTGCCGTTGAGGGGAATTTGGTCGAAGGCGGACCAGGAGATGAAGAGGTTGCAAGCTGCTACGTTTGCGAGCTGCAGAGCGTGAGCGGTGCGTTGGGGTTACTTGAGCGCAGCTATGCAATTGAATGAACTCACAACAGTCCATTCTGTTTTGACAACGTCAACTTTCGGGGCAGTTTCGAAAGCGATTTTACCACACGTCTCTGCAATTCGCTTTCTTGTTTGCACGTCGCTTGGGTCGCTCTCTTCATGCCCTGCAATCCTTTTCGCGTCTGCGAGCAAAGACTCTGCAGCCTTGACCAAGTCGAACGCTGAAGAGGCGGTTGTCATGGTGAATCAGCTTGTCAATATGTGTAAGGCCGGCGGTTTGTGTTTGTGTAGAACAGAAGCTGGAAGTCGGTGGAATGACCAATTACAGCACCACGGGCCCGGGAGTGATGCAATGACACACACACACACACACACTCAGGCTCCATGTTGCACAGACGCACGTGTAGATCTAGCTGGGCTATATATCTCGCATCGTGTCCTTTCCGGTGTGCCCTTTCCGAGGTGCTATCCGGACATACAGGTAACGGATCAAACGTGGGGATCCGCGCAGCGTGGATTCAGTCAAAGTCCGGACGGCTGGATACATTTGCCAAGACATCCCCAATTGTGACATGGAGAGGGATGGAGTGACAGGCTTCGGAGGTACGGCGGTGTGAGACATTGTGGTGGAGGTGCGTAAAAGCCATCTATCTAACCCATCTCGGCAGTCCATTCCTCCCAGTCCTTGAAAATTTGGCCGGACACGTCCTGCTTCGGCTCTTCGGTCTTGAGCGAGAATTTTCCTACCTGAAAGAACTTTCCACCACTCCAAAGTACATGCGGTTGATCCTCTGCAAGTCTGAGAAACATCCGGTCAAGATTGCAGAAAGCTCAACGCCGCTTAGCCAATTGCTAATAGCTTTGCTCGGGGTCTAGTCGAGTCGAATTTCCCATTTCTGCCGGGAAGGTGTCCGAGGGTTGAGCAAAGCCGAAATATCGAGCACTGTACTCAGCCGCCATTCCGAGACGGAATCGCCATCTGTTGGAAAGCGAATTTTCGGGAGAGGGGAAACAAACCTTCAACTGCTTCAAGACGGAAGAGAATCTCGGTGTCGCAGCCACCATTGCTGTCGTTCCATGCCATCTTGGCAGCCAAGGTCAAACCCATATCCGGGTGGCTAAGTGCGCCTCTCCTGTACCAGATCCGTCCGCGCCAAGGTAAAGAAGCTCTGGAATTACATCAGTGACTCCAAAGGCAAAGGTCAAGTCCCCAGTGGTGGTCATAAGTCTGACAAATCCGGGGTACCCGAAAGCCGGCCAGATATGGCTGTCCGTCTTCTGAGATTTCTTCACGGCCGCCCGCCTCGTTGTCCTCAAACTCAAGGACACGGCACTTTCCGCAGAGCGAGGCTTCGTTCAAATTGGCCATGTTGCCTGAAGCAGATAAAAGGTAACCCGGCAGTTGCCAGTGTGGCGTCCAAGGTTAAGTATCCTCCCGTCTCAGTCAGGCAATAGTTTCTGTTTAGTCAAACCCAACCGGGTTTCCTGCACGTCCGCCCAAAGGCATGTCATACAAATTTCCCGCTGGCCAATCGTGCCGTTTATTATTTTTCTGACCAACACGAACCCACCTCATCAAACCCGCATCTCAGCCGTTGTGACGTGCAACCAACTGCGTCCTTTTTGTGCGCGGGTCACTCTTATCCCGTGTGGCTGCATGAGGCGTACGTATCATTTCGATGGTGTAGACCAACCCTCACTCTTTGAGGCAGCTCAGTCCCAAGTTTCCCAACTTGAATTTGGTCGAAGATGATATTGGCCGACATCATGCATGTACCCGGGAGAGCTACCAACTTCCTGTATATGCCTTCAAACTTCTGCATAATTCCAGATATAGACAATTTGACTAAAGAAATCAAGACAAGCAAATCATCTATGGTCTGCGTAGATAATAGTTCAAAGAATGTGTATTTTGGAGATGTTGACCGGACTTCCTGATAGGGCAGGTCGTGTTTGTTGATTTACCCCTTTCCGATACTTGATTGGCTACAGGCTGAACCATTTACTCCACAACTGGTTAGACAAGGTCTAAATATCAACCCGACCTACGCAACTCGCCCCGCTCATAATCCAATCTCGACTCGACATCGACGTCGACAAGCCACCACATCACCGCACAACAACTTGGACCTTTTTCGAATACATCAAGATGGAGCAGGATAGGTTTCTCTCCTCCGACGAGCAGTAAGTCAAAAGCAACAGATATTCTGATGAAAGCGATTCAGGATGGCTAATTCGGATTGAATTTCATAGGCTCTTCCAGAGCGGTCTGTTCTCCGATGTAACGGTCAAGTGTGGCGATCGCGAGTGGAAGCTTCACAAGAACATTCTCTGCAGTCGAAGCATCTGGTTCAGCAAGGCTCTCAACGGCCGCTTCGAGGTAGGTCACCACATCACCATTGAAAAGCACCAGACTCTAATTAACAGGGTGTTACAGGAGGCTCACACCGGCATTGTCAACATTCAAGACTTTGACCCCGAGGCTGTCAACTGGGTCCTTGAATACCTCTACAGCGGCAGTAAGTTTTATCTGCCATGCATCAAAAAGTCTTTTTTTCCCCCCCAATCTTCTGACATGACTTTGATTGTCTAGAATGTGACATCCGCCAGCTCAAGCCAGAGAGCCAAGCCGAGACCACCTTTGTTACCTGCATCGAGGTCTACACGGTAGCCGACTACTTCGCCGTCGAGAACCTGACCAAGATCGCCATGGAAACTCTCGAGGCGGAATTCGGCGCCAAGCTGCCAGCCCTCCAGCTGGCCTACGACACCGTGACCGACTGGCTCCCCGAGTTCATGGACGCCGTTCGCCTCGTCTATGCCGACTGCTTCCCCGGCGACACTGAGATGTCGCCCATCCGCCGCGCCTTCGTCCACTTTGCTCACACGGCCCGGTTCTTCTTCCTGCAGAACGAAGACTTCAACCGGTTCACCGACAAGGAAGCGCCAGTCTTCGCGCTGGACCTGTTCCGCACCATGCGCGAGACGGGCGACTTCGTGATGCCCAAGCCGGACCGCTGCATGTCGTGCATGTCCCAGCTCCAGTTCAGCAAGGGGAAGCACTACTCCCACCTGGCGCCCGAGCTGACGAAGCTCAACGCCTGCTGCCAGAGCTGCGCGACCAAACGCCGGTACGGCAGCAGCATGGAGGACTGGAGCAAGAAGGCCTACAAGATGTCGCTGGTGCCCAAGGACTAGGAGTCTTGGAAGGGGTACATCTTTAAAGGCTGCGTTCTTGAGGAGTCGGAGGAGGAAGGGCTCGAGGGCTTGCAGGTTGTCGTGGTGGACGCTGATGAGTGGAACCGGGCGAACCATGACGTCTAGGTCTACGACCGCGGAGGACAGGGGTGAGAAGCGGGTGCGCCAAGCGCCACCGGTCTGCGCAAGCATCGGCTGCAGGAGCACCAGGTTGACTGGAGGTGCAAGGGAGCGCCGGGATAACGAAGAGTGCAAGCCGGATAAGCTGGTCGTCCGGCGGCCGGTTGGCCGCATAATTACGGGCTGAATAATTAACAAAAAAAAAAAAAAAAAAACTTGAAACTTTGAACCGTCAACTTTTAGAACTCTGGGGAATACCTGTGCCTAACCAAAATCAACAAAAGCGAAAAAAAACCCCCGACCAGATTACTAAGTAAGTTCTCTCAACGGTCGCCGTAGAGACAAACTCGAGACGTGACCAAAACAAAAGTCCAGTCGTCAACGTCATCCGTGCAACCTTTGCCAAAAGAAAATCCCATAACCCAGAAACTACCTTTATACTTACAGAAACCGATCCGTCCCTTTCATCCCATAGGTGGGTGGGTATTTAACCAGTCCCATTTCCCTGCGCCGCCCGACCTTTGGCAACACCCTCCCACCGGCTCTCGCTCGTATCCCATTTCTCGCCCTCCTGTGATGATGGCAAAGTCTGCTCGTCCCCAACAGGGACGAAGGTGGTGGTGGCGTTCGCAGGCTTCGCAGCCGAAGGGCTCAGGGGTGAGACCTCGCCAACCTGCACGACAGGCACCGGTCCGCCGCCCTTGATCGCGTCTCCTTCCTGCGCCCCAACCCTTTCCCTTTCCTCCCACTGTCCCCACCCCGAATTGTGTTGATCAACAGGCAGCTCGGCGGGGGTGTGTTCCCAGGTGTGCACCTCCCTGGCCATGATCTGGCCGTCCAGCTCCTTCAGGCTCCGGCGCGAATCGAGTTCCTTGGCGTAGATGACGGCTCCCAGTTCGGCGCTGTTGCCGTCTGCGGCCGGGTAGAATCGCCCGTCGACCCAGACTCCGTTGCCGCCCTGGCCGGCGGCTGTGGTGCCCGAGTTTACCGAGGTGATGGAAGGAGAGCGGGCATCGTTGGGGTTGCTGGGGTTGCTGGGGTTGTTGGGGTCGGCGGTATTTTCTTTGTCTTTGGCGGACGGGTGGGAACGTCTGTAGTAGTAGAGGAAGGCGAGGCCGAGGATGAAGAGCAGGCCGCCGATGCCCAAACCTACACCGAGTCCGACCTTGGCGCCGTCTGAGAGACCGCCGGGGCTGGACGTGCCGTCCGAGGGGAGAGAACTCGGTCCTGGGGTGGTGACGGGGCTTCCGGTCGGGTTGGAGGTTCCAGAGGCCGTGCGCGAGCTGGAAGTAAGAGGTCGGGATATCGTCGAGGGATTATCATTAGGCCCGGGGTAGGTCTGGAGGGCGAGTGCGGGGCCGACGGTCGCGGCTTGGAGAGAAAACGTGCCGGTTGGATTACAACATTCCTTGATCACCTTGATCGACTCGCAGCAGTAAGCGGCCGGCGCACCGTAGCCCTCCCTTTCACATCCGTACACCATGACGCCGTCCGCTCGCCAGTTGAGTGCCGTCGCTACCGTCCCTTCATCGGGGTCTGCAGGAGAGGAGGCATTGTCAGTGTTTTTGTTGACCACATAGCTCGATGATGGGAATCATACTGTCTATGCAATTTTGAGGGCAACGTTTATCCTTCCAGAACGGATCCGTGCACGTTCCTCTGGCGTACGAATGGCCGATATCTAGGCCCGTCTCGTTCAAGTTCGGCACGGTAAGACAGAGGCCATTCGACAAGCACCGTTCTCGGGACGGACAGCACATGCTGTGATCGGCGTTTGGGTCGCACGGTACATCCCCCGCCTCGGCACCATTGGGGAGATAGCATTGCTTTCCGGCAGCAGTCGCTGTTGGTGCAACTGAGAGAGTTGTTGGCGACTGGGCCGAGGACAGTTGCGGTGCTACGGTAGTGAGGGCGAAGGCGAGAGCCAGGGCGTAGTTCCTGAGTGACGCCATCTTCAAGGAATAATCCAAAGACACATCTAGTCGTCGTTCAGCGAGCGGAGGAGAGATCAAGCCCCGCAGGAGAAGAAAAGAAGGATTCCAAGGGCTTTCATTTCAAAAGAGTCGGTTGGGACTGCGTGGGAGCTTGTGCAACCGTGATTAGACTGCAGGATGTCCCTCAAGCGAGAATCCCAACAGGGGATAGTTTTTTGCCCTCCTTGTGCTGACCCCCTGCTCCCCATTCCTGCTGTGCCTCTCATCCCACACCACAAGGGGGCAAAGCGTCCCGGCAAACATGGGGAATGTCGCCGAACCCCGGCCGGGAGTTTCGAAAGAGCAGGATCCTTCAACTCATCTCGACGCAAGGTCAATCAATCAATTAATTACCCTGCGCCACGTCTCTGGGGCGTGCTCTGGGTAACATGCCGAAACATAAGGACCCAACCAACATATTGTGATCTGTTCCTTGTCACACCTCCCCGCCTTGCCTTTTCGTCCTTTCCCTTTGAGCAGGCTGAGATGTGAGAGACGACGAGACGATTTTCAACGCTGGGCGCCTCCTGCAAGTGAGAATGATGTGATAATCAATTTGGCGAACCCTTGCTAGGACTCGTATCCCGGCTCTCACTAAGCCCACACAGGCCAATCGACCACATCAGGTCAACCAACCGGGCGGGTCTGGTACTACCATACCATACCACCGGGGAATGTGCAACCCGAGACACACACACGCACACACACACACAAACAAACACAAACAAACACACACAGTTGATGAAAAGAGACAAAGAGACGATTAGGCTTCATTGGTTCAAGAGTGCTACGGTAGTGTTGCTGCACGCGGATGCTCACAGACTGCGGGTCACTGCCGACATGACCTGTCACCTTTTTTGGCTTGTCGCCTAGTCAGCACCCTACAGAGTGTCTTGCGTCCCATGAGATTCCGGCTGATCTCTTTATGCTCGCTCGTCCGCGGTCTCGACCCAACCGGCAAGCCAGGACCAGCCAGGACCAGTCACTGCTGGTGGGTGTGAATCAATGCCTTTGTGGTGCGTAACACAACTCGCCAAGTTACCAAAAAATTGAATGTCATGGGTTTATTTGTCATTCGACGCTTTTGGGTAGCCGTAAATGCGCAGGCACGGGGTCGTGCTTACACCTTGTGTACCTATCTCTTTTCTCTTGCCGCCGGCTGAGGCGGGAAGGTGGAGGGGGGGAAAACAGTGCGACAGGGGCTTTAATGTTTAGAGGACATGATGAGTGGGAACTGCCTCGCGGAAGGACCCTAGCGGCATTCCTTGGCCTCTCTCCTCCCGCAAAACAAAGAAAGCGTTTGCTTTCTGACAGGCTGCACGAGAAAAATAAGATAAAAACGAGAAACGATGGCGTCGACAGAAATAGAGGGGCGATGGAAACAAGCCGCCATCATTTTTGGACAAGGCCTGCATGGTGAGAATGCTTAGGCAGATGGGTGTTCACCAAGGAGACCTTCAGATGGATGGATTAGGCAAGTGATCCCATCAGGGACTTGTGCAACCAACCGATAGTCAGCTTCGAAGCAAGTTTTTTTCTTCTTCATCTTTGTACTCCCGCAATGCAACTCAAAAGGGGTGATCAATACTTTATGCCCGTTTTATTCCCTCGATTCACGCAATCACAGATTCTCTTCCATTGTCATTTTGTTTACATGCCCCCTTTTCTATCTCAGACATTTTTATTTTTATTTTTTATTTTTCTCTTTGCTTGCTTGTGATGCCAAGCCAAACCTCCCGCGCTCCTTGACCATAACTGAGACAACATCCAAAATGTGATTCGTCCATCCGCCCGTCCAGGTAGCACTCTGGTGGGGGAATGCTGGGCAACCCCACATCAAGTGACTCCCGCTTTTAACCCCCAAATCCTTAATATCTGCCCCCGTGAGGCGGAGATTTCGCGTCTCTGCGCAAGACTGCAAACGTCGCATCGCCCCCAAAATGCCGTTCTTCCCCGGGCTTCCAGCCGAAATTGTCGACGAGATTCTCGATCAGATCTGCCCCGAATGCAACAAGGGCGAATTTCACGAGCACTCCTTTTGTGAACATCCCGCCGAGACTTTTGCGAGTCTCTGTCTGACGTCCAAACTCTTGAACGAATTCGCGACGAAGCGACTCTACCGTCGTCCCAACGCCAGAAAATGGTGGCTTCTGGGTCGCACCCTCATCACGCGCCCAGATCTCGCCGAGCTCGTGAAGGACCTCTACCTCGATACCGATGACATAGCAGGACCCGGGCCCGGGGATATTGGGCAAGAGTTGCACGCATGGTGTCTCGAGCGGAGAAATCCCGCCATCCATCTGCCAGTAGCTGCATCGGACAAGAAAGATGACGAGCCCAACTTCGACGACCCCTGGTCAATCCCTCACGATAATGCGGAGACCATCTACGGCATGAGCAGCAACGCCGCCATTGACATCATCGCGGGCCTTTGTCCAAACCCCGTGACTCTCCACTCGACGCCCTGGTATTCTGACGCCTTCACCTTCTGTAAACCGCAGTCTTTGCTGTCGCTGAAGCACATCAAGATCCTCCGCGCAGACACGGAAGGAGACATGGACATCGCAGAGCTCAGACGCTTGTTCCGCGCGGCGCCTAACCTTGAAACCATGCACTTTGTCGACGCCGGCTCCAACAGTTGGGACTCCACGCCTGCGCGGCACTCTTCTGTCGGCGATATCAAGCTTGAGAAGGCCACGGAAGTCTTGTTTGAATACAGCGGGGTGGGGCCCCTCGGGTTTAGAACTCTCCTAGGTTTTCTGCCCAACGTTGAGAAGATCAGATACGGGTACTGCGGTAATCATTATGAGCAGTTTACGCCGCACGAGCTGTTGGAGATTATTGGGGACGGCAGCTTGATGAAGAACGTCAAAGAGTTTTCTTTCGTCTATGACGGCGACGGCTGGCACGATGCAGGTTGGAACGATCTCACTCTTGAGATGGTTGAGCAGGCCTTCACAGCACGGGGGATCAAGTTTTTGCCCCCGCCTGAGCCGCAGCCGGTCCCGACACTGGGTATTCCGGAGCCGCCGAGTCAGACACACATATTGATGGGTCTCCCGGCTTATTTTGATGTGTAGGGTATTGATTGATACTCGGAAATGCAATTTCTGAATGCTCTTCCCGACGCCGTCTACAGGTATACAGGACTTGAGGGCATTCCAAAGAGGGCACGACTCGGAATAGAGTGAGTGTCAAGTGCATTTTCTCCGGTAGACCTTCTCCCATTGCCCCTTCTCTCTGGAGTCCCGGAGGCGCGGCACATAGTTTAGGCGCCATTCTGGGCTTCTCAGGCCGCTGACAACGAATTCCCGTCCGCTTGAGGAAAGTCCCACGATCATTCGAGGCAGGGGGCACGGAGGTGTCTGCAGGTCCAGCAGTCGAGGGACGTAATCTAGGGCCCGTCTGCCAACATCAAAAACCCTGACGCCAGTTCCCTCAAAGGCTCGGGTCACATACCTACTGAAAAAACCCTTATTCCATCAATGGTGAAAGAAAGAGACTAGCATTGAACAATGGAAAATGTTGTTTTGACATTGCTAAGACTTGGCTCTTGATTTGACTTGAGGCAGGTTTCGGTGAAAAGTCATTGCCACCAAGGCCAAAGTCCAGGCTGAGGGGCGTATTTCAAGTGCCATCTTAGACTCTTCAGGTCGCTAGTACTTGTATCGCCAACCCAGACGCCCGTCTGCTCAAAGGCCTGCCAAGTCAGGGTACTAGGACAGCTGCTGTAGAATGCGATAGTAGTGTCGATCCCGCGTGAAATCCAGGGCGATTCTCCCATAGATGAACGGCTCGATGATCCGGCGAAGCGCAGAAGACGTTTGGTGTAGCTGACAGAGGGGAAGCAAGGGCAAGCCAAGCCATACGGGCGCGATCCTCCCTTGCCCGTCGCTTTCGGGCTGGACCGTGGAAACATCAAACGTCTGCTGGTATGGCTGATCGGGATCGCCGATTAAATGCCGACGGATGTTGTGTAAGACTTCGACCGGAAGGTTGAGGAGAGGCGAGTTGTTACACGCAGCCATGATGGAGGTATTCTTCTTCAACCTCGGGTTTGGTTTGTTGTTTGAGGATCGAGGGGAAAGCACAGAGAAGCTCCATCCTTGAATACTCAAACCTGCATATAAGCATCGCCCAAGCCATTTTGATCGGTATATTCGGGTTATGCTTATACCTCTGATGCTTGCATGCGGGTTTATTGGCAGGGATACCGATGCAAGAAGCATTCTTACGCAACCGTACCATTTACTGAGTCTTCGTTGACGGAATCCCACCTCGAGAAACTGATCGCAGAGGTTGTGGCGAATGGATAGAACTTCTCAACGATTTCAGCTGAAAAGGTCGCTCCGCTTTATTTGTATTCCCACCAATCTTAGGCTCTGAGCAAGTTCAAGCCTATGAACTCAAGGGGCGGTCTACAACTGGTCAGAATAATACCCAACGTAAATTTACCACGATGGTATCCCGAACCTGAAGTCAGAGAAGCCTACAGCATCCTGCCACCCTGTTACTTAGTGTGTACCTCTCTGTGCCCCAATGTTCCCGAGCACGGGAAGCCATATCAGCAACGATTGGGGAAGGCGCAATGGCTCCTGATTCGAATGTTAGCTCCTGAGACTGTATGAAACTTTGCTCTGGAGTCTTGCTGCAAGCTTCAAGCACGGTGGGTAGGTACCTACCGACCTGTAGTATGCGGACTTTATTCCTCAAATCTTAATGTCGAACTCTCCGTCTTTACCATCGAGAAGCTTTCAAAAGTACGTGCTATTTAATTGAGGATCACTCTGTATAACAATCGGTCTGTCTTTATTCTACATGTTGGCTATAAGATGTAGCGTCTCCAAGTCAGACAAACGTTCCGTTCTGTCACTCATTGCTACCTAGTGCTTCCTCCTCTTCCTCCCCGTCAGGAAAGGCACCAGGAGGCGGCCAACATGAGTTCCCCGAACCAACCCAACGAATACCCTCCTGCGTACTACCCGGAGACAGCTCAGGAATGCTGGGACATGGGAGGCCGTTGGTACGATGAGTGGCATGCTCTGCAGGGCCGCCTTCCGCACGTGCGGCAGGATTTCGAGGCGATCCGCGTCCAGGCCGAGAACGCCCAGCGGCAGATCAACCGGGACGCGCAAGGCAGTCAGCGGCAGCGCGCGGTAACTCGACGGCACGCGGCCGTCATCAGAAAGTGGACATCACTGAAGCAAGCGCTTCGACGAAATAGCTGGCTGAGGGAGAGCATGAAGGGGCTTGGCAAATATATGGAGCGCAACGCACTGGTGTACCCGGACGATACTAAAACCTTTCCCCTGCTGTGGGAGTAACCAGGGGAAGGGATTCGGGGGTTGGAGTCGGAGCGTGTTTGCTTGTGGATGGAGGGGACAGAATAATTAATGCAACATTTGGGCGTACTGGCCACCTCGGAAGCACTCGCAGGACTGTCCGTGTTTAATGAAACAACTCGATCGATCGATTTGCAAAGGAGTGACTACAAGCAGTAAACAAGTACAGACACGCAACCAAGGAAAAAGAGAAAGTCCCGGGGCAACAAGGACGACATGTACATCCCCCGCTTGATCCCATCCCCTGCAGGAGCCACCACCCCCAACCACCAACCATCAATCAAATTTGTATCCCAACCATCAGGGGGTCAAATTGGAGAATGCCACCAGAAAAGAGGCAAGGGGCATCTAGCAGATTCCCCACTTCTCGAGGAACTTGTTCAGCTTGCTGAAGCATCCGGCGCAGCCGCACAGCTCCTTCTTCTTGGCGCAGGTGAGGATGCCCTTGTAGTCGTCGTCGTCGATGGCGTTGGCGATGCAGACGGCCTGGCCGATGACGCTGATGCAGTTCAGGATCGAGCACGAGGCCGGGGTCTCGAACGAGAAGACTTTTGGGGGGTCACTGTTAGTACCTATTCGATCTTTTTGTGAGATTGTTGGAGTGAGGGAACGAGATACCTTCGGCCTCGTTGAAGTTGGCGCGGGGAGTCATGTCCCGGGTGAGGACCGAGTCGATAGTGGGCTCGGCCTCAGCGAAGGGGGCGGCGAGGGCCGGGGTGGCGAGGAGGATGGCGACGACGGAGGTGATCTGCATCTTGATGGTTTTTTGGGGGCTTTTGAAGGTTGGTTTGGATGGCTGGATGCTGGGGCTGATGGTGGTGAGGAGGGAAAGAAGTTGGGGTTGAGGAGGGATGGAGCATGCGTCTTTATACTTGATCCGGACTCATATCTTGATGCTTTGTCTTTCAGCTTCAGGTTGATGTTGATGATGATGCTCATGCTGATGACATTAACCGAGTCCTTGCCGCCGTACAGTGTTGAGGTTGTTGGTCACTGCCGGGACTTGATGCCTTCGATATTGATTATCGTCCTTCTCCTCACTCATCGTGACATTCTCACTTTAGAGAGTTGCACTCGTGGAAGGTTGTCGGCGGCTAGATAGTGGTCTGGAAGCACAGGATGAGCTGAGGAGACATGGAACCAAACGTTGTGGCTTCGGCAGAGTTGATTTTTTGTTATTGATCTGCGGCTTCAAGCGAAGATCGAGACCACTATACTCCGGACGTGGGCTGCAGGCTCATCGGCGGCAACGGATTGGCTCCAAAGCTGAGGCCCTCCTCCTGGAGTGGCCTTCCACTCACATCAAGACTTAGTTACATTCAACCCTCCCTCACTCTGCACAAAATCATCTACGTTCGGTCCAAGACATCAGCCGCAATGAACAGTGCAGGTCTCCGCACTTGGAAGTGTGTTGATACAACAGACAATCCAACATATTGTGGGTTCCACGCTCTCAACCTGATCTGGCTGCGTTTCGGCACACAGCAAAGGGCCTTCTGGAAAGATTCCATCATGTAAACAGTACCAAACACACAGCAGGCTCACTGTTTCTCAAAAGTAAGCCATCAAGACTTGCATGAAGCCTATCAAAGCCTTGGATACCAGTCCCGCCCCTTTCATTATCAGCCAACACAAAAGAAGTCAAGCTAGGCGAGAGCAATGTTGCAATAATCTCTAAAGATTAGAACTTATCCTCTCTGGCGCTTTCAGGTCATGCACCTCCAGGGCTCAGTGATATTGGCAGGCGGAGAGATCAGGCCTGAAATTGAGTGCCGAGACTCTTCCGAGCGAGCGAGCGGGATAAGGCGAGTTGGCAAGCCGATGCCCCCTCAGGCTTCGACCACATGAACCGTCAAGTCAAAGTCGATTCTCGATCGGGAAACCACCCCGGGCGGTACCGAAACGTTACAAGCGATCGAAGAGTCCTAGAACTCGCTTCGTGCCTGTCAGAGTTGATTGCTGTGGCGTCACACAACATGGGGACCTCCAAACGGTCAGACCAAATTCACCGCAAATGCTACCCTTGGATCGTCAAGCGAAGCTTTTCTGAGGCAGTAGCCAAGTGAGTGGGAAGGCAAATCGACGGGATCTCAAGGGTCCAGGGGAGACGTCGAATCGGGTGATAAACGGCCTGCAGGACAAAGAGATCCTTGTTGTGGATCGCCTCGCTACTGCAGCCTCTTGATTGGATTTCATTAAAGTGAGTTTACTCTATCGTGCAGCTTACCTTAGGTAACACGTTTAGGCAAAAACAGTCTGACATTTGCGAACCCCGATTGTGCCGGGCGCGGATTGTTCCGAGCTTACTTGGCTACAGAGCTGAGTGAACCCTTGGCTTTTGTATTGTTAACCTGACTAATTACCTATCTTCAGGTTTACGGCGAACCTCGGGCTTGCTGGAACTACCTGTCTATGTATCTCTGGACGATATGCCCGTGTTGGGAGGGCGGATGCGAGTTTCAGCAGGGGGTTTTCTCTCGAATCTGGCGTCGAGCAGTCAATTACCATGTCAAAGTTGCAAAGGTTCCAAACGGTCCGCATGCCAACTCGTTTTTCGCTGTCGAGATGGTGAACGTGTGAAGAGACCATAATACACCTGGATGGTCTGCCCACGCCCACCCGAACCATCAAAGAATTGTAAGCGTCCCACTTCCCAGTATTGCCGTCCGGCCATGACAGCTCGCGGTATGCGCCAGAATTGTTAAAAGAGTGAGAGACAATCGCCACACCCTTGTCTATCCTCCCGAAGATGTCTTTTACCACGGTATAGTTCCTGAATCCCACGAGTAACATTGCCCCTACGACATGGCGCATCTCGCTTTCTGTCAAGGAGATCTTATCGCCGCTGGCAGGCGTGGGTAATTTCGCATCCCTAAGGACGTCGGGTAAAATGGATTCGAGGGCCTGGTCACCATCGACGGTGGTTCCAGGCCCAAACAAGCATCGACGTTGCGCGTTTTTATGTAACGCGCACGACTCCCCACCGATTAGCCATCAGGTTCCGGATCTCGAGGGGAATCCGATCCGGGAGCGAGTCTCTCGTACTACCGTGTGCCAATCAAAAGAGGTGCTCACCATGTCGAAGAAGACCACGTCGGACTCGTCACATATATATCCATGCATGATGGGTGGAATCAAAGTGGTTCTTAGGGTCAGGGGAGCTTACTCCAGCTGTGTTGCATCAAACTGCCGACAAACTGCCTGTATAATAGCACTTGACGGACTCGAGACCCGAAGCGCATTAATAAGGCGAGATAAAAGACGCCCCTTTCTTATCTCAACGGACAAAACAAACATGAATGACGTGGGAGGCAAACAACGTGGAAGACAGGTGACTATTCAGCACAAACACGAGAGCTAAAACTCGTTTGTTGATTGCTATTATCACTACATGTCTAGGTATGGGTTCTAGAGTACATCTATCGCGTGGGGATATGTACCACCTAATTAACAAGTATACAAATATTTACAAGCCAGCGCTGAATCCAACGCAGAAGGGCAACGCCTAAACAGCAATGGCCTTGAAGTCGTCGGCATACCAGTACAAGTAAGGCATGTTCGAGGGGTTGACGAAGCGGACCTGGAGCTCACCCCTGCCCGTGGAATCGGTGGTGAATCGGTATTGAGGAGACCTGTTCATGTTGCCATTGGGGCAGAATGTGGAACTGACGGCAACACCGTTGTAAAGAGTGTCGATGCGTGTGTTGGAGTCATAGTTGAGGCAACGGTAGATGAAGGACAGGTTGTAGGTGGTGGACGGGCGTCCCTGGAAGGTCTCCGTCATGGCGGTGTATCCGGAGCCAGAGGTGGGAGGGTAAACGCGGATAATGACTTGACCTCCGGGGCAGTCGCCTCCAGCTGCGCAAATGCTGAGGGGATAGATGGGCTCAACCCTGGGGTTGCCTTGGCCGGTGCTTGAGATGGCCCACGGAGAAAGGTTGCTGCTTGTTGTGTAGCCCTCGAAGGCACCGTTAACGATGATGTTGGCGGGGACGGTGTAGGCCGGTGGGGCAACTGAGACGGTAGCGACCGCATCGGCCGTGACGGTCTCGACGACGGTGCTGGTAGCCTCGACACCTTCCGTGGAGGTAGAGGTCTCGGTGACGGTAACGGTCGATGCTGTGGCGGTTGACAGGAAGCAGTTGCAGGCCTTGCTGATCCGAGCATCGTTGGACGAGCACTTGGAGACAATTTCCTCTTCCAGATCCGGCGAGGAGGTTGGTGCCGGCTCGTCGTCAACGGCAGAGATGGTCGGGGCTCGCTTTTGGAACAGGGTCGTCGGCTCGCCGGTGGTTCTGTTCTGCCGTTAATATATATATATATATATAATAAGTCTGAGATGTACCCAAGGGAGGTAACCACTTACACAGTGACAGTTCCGGTCGTGACAGTGAGGGTTGTGAAGGCTGTCTCGAGGCCGACGTCGGTTGAAGTGACCGTCTCAATCTCGGTGACAGTGGTCGTGGCGGGCGAGAGGGAGAGGAAGGAAGAGCAGAATGACTCTCCCACAGCCGGATCAGCGGCGAGGGCACCGAGACACTTGACCGAACCGCAGGGGGTGCAGGCGGCATTAGCCATGCCGGCCAGAACGCCGGCGCCGAAGCAGATTGTCGAGGACCTCATATTATGCAAGCTGAATATTATTATTATTTTCGTCCAAAAAGAGTGTGATATGTCGATCAAATTGAACGACAACGCAGCAAATGCGAAAATGATGGCGAATGACTGGAAGAACGAGAGTTCGTTGGGGAGAAGAAAAAAACCGAAACATGCGGAATCTGGGTGCTCCGCCCTTGATATCCCATGATTGTCAGCCAAAGCCCCTTTGTCACGTCCATCACCAACGCGCTATTGGATCAATATCAAATTTGGTGGAGCTGAATCTAGTTGCACTATCGACCGTGTTATCCACATTGAATCTCCGCGAGCTCAGCTGAAAGACCTGGGGAAGAGGTCTAGAACGTGCATGCAGGGATAATGCTTCGAAGGATCTGAACTAATTCAGAAGCGGATGGGGCATCTTTTTGATGGGACTTGTTGAAATGCCAAATAGACTCGTGGTTGACTTTTCAGAAGAAAAGTTCGGTGAAGATACAGAGACGAAGAATGGGGTTCTTTGGGTATAATACTGATGATTTTGGCCTGGAACATGCTCTGAAACTGAATGATAGTGAACTAACTGGGAGGGGCCTGGACTCTGGTGTGTTGGTGTTAGGCGATAAACGCCCACTCGGGAGGGTTTTCACGCAGCCTGTAGTATTCCTGCCTCGATTGTGAGCTGCATGAAATCCTGAATCCGCCCCCAAATTCAACTGCCGTGAATTGTTAGATAAAATGGCTGTAGCCTTCAGGTGGCACAGCGTCGCATTCTGCTGAACTTGTCAAAACTCCTGATCGCTGGACATCAGGACCAAGGCAACACATCACACTTTTACTGCCCTGCTCTGTTGTCTGCCAGTAATCGTACCGCTTTATGAAGCATGACGAGAATGCAAGTTTCTGGACCCATCAGCGCGCGCCTTGAAGATGAGCGGTTAAGATCTGCTCAGGGCTCGGACTTACCCCTCACCTGGGACAATCTTTGGTCTGCAGCCTACGCAAGTCTCCAAGCAGACCCTGAACATGCCGGGCTTCTTTCCTCTTTCGAGGCCTATCTCAAGAAGGTCAACCGTCTGGACACCGAAGCGGACCGCTCCCACCGAGAGGACGGCAGCCAACCAAGGCTTGACGTCATTCAGCAACTGGCCAAAGACAAGCTCGAAAAGTGTCAGGAGGCGCGAACATCTGTTTCCATTGGACGCAAAACCATCGTTGTGCGAGATGTGGTTTCTAAAACGATCGCTCTCGTTTCGACCTTCAAGCAACTGATCGGTTCTGCCATCGAGGCGGAACCCCACGCGGCCTTGGCTTGGGTTGGTGTCATGACAATTCTTCCCATGCTGGAAAATATCTTCCAACAAGATGAGGATGCTGCCAGTGGCCTTCAAAAGATTGTCTTTCTTCTTGTTCGGTACCGACAGATGCAAGATCAGATTCTTGTGCCCAGGAACCAAGACCCAAGTTTATCTGACACTGCATCCAAGCTCATCTCCAGCATTGGGACCGAGCTCGTCAGTCTTTACACCAAGGTTTATATCTATCAGATTCGTCTCGTTCTGCAGTACTCAAGGCACAAGGTTCACCGGCTGGCAAGGAATGCTGTGAGCGCCGACGACTGGAAAACTTTGTGGGAGGAGATCGACTCCATCGCTCAGGACATCGACAAAGGGGTCGACAGTACGGTCAATGGCTACACTATCAAAGGGCTCGACACATTGATTGAAAAGAACAGAACCATTCACGAGCTAGTAGAAGACGGCAACGAAACGCGACTGTTGTTGGAGCTTCCCACGGCCAACAATGCCATCTTTGACTCTGACGCGGTCTCGGACACAGAAGCACCATGCTTGAAGGGAACACAAGTTGAGATCCTTGACGATATTCAGCGATGGATGGAGACCCCCGGCGGTGAACCTGTCTTCTGGCTATCCGGAATGGCAGGGACTGGCAAGACGAGCATTTCGGTTACCGTGTGTGAAGCGCTGAGCAAAAGACAACCACTGTCGGGCGGTGACCAGCAGCCTCCTCGGGGTATTTACCTTGGAGCCAGCTTCTTCTTCAAACAGGGCGATGTAACCAGAAACAGCACAAAGGCAATTTTCCCTACGATTGCCCGGCGCCTGGCTCAGTCGTGTCCTGAGCTCAAGTCTCTCATCGCCGAGGCTGTAAAGAACAATTTGGAGATTGGCACGAAGGGACAGTCACAGCAATTTCGCGATCTAATTCTTAACCCTCTGCTCAAGCTGGACCAACAGGCGTACGTGCCATTACGGTTAGTGGTTGTGGTGGATGCGCTGGATGAGTGTATCAACACTAGCGAGGCCGGAGAGTTGATTGGGACTCTGAAGGCCCTGGAGAGCCTTGAACAGGTTCAGCTCCGAGTATTGGTCACCAGTAGGCGTGACGACCATCTTGTCAAAGGTTTCGGGTACGCAGGTTCTTCTTGGTGCCGGCACGCACTTCTCGAAAAGATTCCACTGCGACCAGTCTCACAAACGGACAGGACGGATGACATCACTCATTATCTCACCCATACCTTGAGGCAAATCGCCGAGAAATATGATAGCCCTCACGGCTTGATCGGCGGCGACTGGATCATGAAGCTGAGCAAGAAGGCCGATGGCTTGTTTATATATGCTGCAACCACGTGTCGTTTTCTGGATTTTGAGGACTTTGTTGAGGATGAGGCTCGAGAAGAACGCCTGGACCTGATATACAACGACGAGATGGAGATTGATGCCCCCCAGCTCAAGATTGACGAGATATATCTCAAAGTCTTGTCCTTCCCTCATCTTTATCGCGCTACCCAACGGGAGAAAAAGCGATTTTTCGACCTCATTGAGAGAATTCTCGGGTTCATCACAGTCTCTTTGGAGCCTGTCTCTGCTTCTTCTCTTGCCGTGTTTCTACGGCTGGAGATGTTGGAGCTTGGCAAGAAGCTACAAAGACTTCATTCTGTCATCGCCGTACCACGCGATACCAACATCCCAATGAGCCTCATCCACCTGTCCTTTCGCGATTTTCTCCTAAGTCAACAGAGATCAGCCAGATTATCTTTCAGAGTTCAGGAAACCCTGGTTCACTACACAATCCTCCAGCGATGTCTTGACCTCATGTCCGAGTATCTCAAAGAAGACATTTGCGGTCTCATTTACCCGGGACATCTCAATGCTGAGGTGCCGCAAGCTCAAGTCGAAGAGCACATCCCCCAATATTTGCAATATGCGTGCCGGTACTGGGTTGATCATCTCGAAAGGCTTGGTGACGCCAGTCAGCGTCAAGAGAAGGGCCTGTACGATGGCGGACCAGTCCACATCTTCCTCAAGGAAAAGCTGCTGTTTTGGTTAGAGGGAATGGGCTTGATTCGGGAAGCACCGAGGACAATTATCGTGATCAACAAACTACAATCACTCGTCAATGTGAGTCAGGAAACTCGGGCAACTGAATCTATACCGATGTCACTGTGCTAACTTCTTTCCTTCCGCTAATGCATCAGTCTGCTCAAAGCCCCGACCTATATGCTCTCGTCAACGACGCCAAACGCTTCGTGATGAAGTACCGGTGGATCATCGAGCATGCCTCGCTGCAACTTTATTCTTCGGCACTGATCTTCAGCCCAATGAAGAGTATAGTCAGGTCTTTGTTTGAGCACTTGATTCCGTATCCCACCTGGATTACACACAAACCTCAAGTCGAGGAGGAGTGGAATTCTGAGTATCTCGCTCTCGAGGGCCACCTGGACTACATCCATGCCGTGGCATGTTCCCCAACAGACGATCACATTGCCTCCTCTTCGAATGATGGTACGGTGCGAGTGTGGGACTATATCACTGGGACTGAGCTGTACAAATTTGATGCCTATGATCCTTCGGGCCTTGCATTTTCCTCTGATGGTAAGAAGATCGCGGTTGGGTCATTCTCGGGTCTCATCAATATTGTGGAGCTTTCCACGGGCACTACAACTAGCCTGATTGGCCACACAGACCGGGTACACACTCTTCAATTCTCTCCCTGCCTGAAAAGGAGTATCCTGGCATCAGAATCCTATTGGCAGGGAAGTATTCGGATATGGGACGTTGATAGTGAAAGTACACTCCAAATCATCAGTTTGCCAGCCTCAAACTTCAGCAGAGATTCGAGTTTCTCATTTTCCCCGCAAGGAGAATTTCTGGCAGTGAGATTTGGGTCGATCATAAATCTGTGGAGCCTCGGCACAAAAGAGATTGTGCGGTCCTTTCAGGGCCACAGTAAGAGAATCGACACCGTCATTTATTCCATGGACGGCAAAACACTGATATCGAGATCACTGGACGAAGGAAAGGTCATAGTTTGGGATGTTCAAACGGGCGTCGAGCTGCATACTACCTGTATAGCCCGCGGGGTTGGCCCTGGTGAACCTGAAACTGTCTTAATTTGTACCCCAGAAGGAAGCGTGCTTGGCCTAATGGTCGATGACAACGGGGTGGAAGTCCGGAGTGCAGGTGAATGGAATTTACCCGCCGATCCCGGTCCCCGCATTTCCAGCAATTCAGCGAGTTGGCTCGTCTCATTTTCCCGGGATTTCAAGTTGCTTGCGGCTGCGACTTTCTTAGACCGGGCTATCCGACTTTGGGATGTCGCGAGTGTATTAAAACCTGTAAGGCCTCGTCCAGAAGCAGACACAGCTATCCGGTTGTTTGACGTCTTACCTACCGGTGATATCGCTATCCTGGGGGGGTGGACAGGGGGGGCCCGGATTTGGAGTGCCACTCCTGGACTAGAACTACAGTGCAAGGTGTCTGAGTGTGATCTTGCCTGTGTGAGACAAGCTACTTTCTCACCGGACGGCAGGTATGCTATTCTTACTCTCGAACACTCCCCGGAGTCTAAAAGCATCCAAGTTTGGGATTATACCTTGACAAATATGTTGGTCGGGTATGTGGACATCTTCTATTTCTCCATGTCGCCAGACAGCCGTCGCATGGCAGTCCGGTTTGGCGATGGAGTTAAAATTATTGACACCGCGACATTCGAGGAAACTGGATTGTTCTCATGCCAGCATATACCTGTCCTGCACCCCCTAGAACGTTTCGGCGAGGTCCTAACGTTTTCGCCCGGTGGACGAATTCTTGGCTGGGAGGCACAACACGATGGCATCAGTACCCTATGCTTGTGGGATATCTCATCAATTCAACCCCAACAACTTGGGCATTGTTTCGCTGGTGTCTTGACATTCACCTTCTCACAAAATGCTGAATTTCTCATCTGCCAACAAAAGGCAGATGAAAGCGATGAGAAGTACTGTGCACTGCTCGAAGTTGCAACGATGAAGGAAAGACGACTGACTGGTTACTGGGAAGTAGCATTTCATCCCAAATTTAACCTAGTCTTAACAAAAACCAGCGATGGCACAATACTTGTGCAGGATATAACAACATGCACCAGCTTATATGACCTGCCATCAAATATTGATGGTTATAGGAGCAACAGCTGGTTCTTCACAGAATCCGGCGAGTTAGTGCTGGTTCAAGAGAGGGCACTCGGAAGCTCATCCAGTGTGACGGGACCTCAGGCTGCCAAGAAGAAAGCCATCGTTCAGTTATGGGATATCAACCCACACGGTGCGAGTGAGATCAACCGTGTTGCAGTGGATGTGGATATCGCGGGCCCGTCTCTCTGTCGAGCTTTTCCGTGCCTGGAATGGCGCGGTGGCAGATTTCCAATTCCATACCCAATCGATACTCAAGACGGGGTAGAAGAAAGCCGGGCTCTGGAAGCTGCGGCTCGGTGCCTCTGTCAGGGAAGGGAGTGGATTATTCAAGGATACAACAATCTTCTATGGCTCCCTCAAGAGTATCGAAAATGTCGACAGGTTGTAGGAGATTCGTCAATTACCTTTGCGCCCAATAAAGATGGCTCGCGAGGGGTCGTGATGATTAAGTTCGACCTCAAAAAGACACCACTCCCGCACAGGATCAAGCGGTCACCGCCGCCGGCAAAGAGATAGTTACATATTAGGGCACAATTCACGTTTAGTTTGTTCCATGTAAGAGTGTCTCTCTTTACTTCTAGGTGCATTGAGCCTTTGCTCTTGTTTCCATACCTTGCGAGACACCATAGTAGCGTTCATTAGTTTTTGCACCTCCAAGCCCTCATTTCACACATACGTACAAAACTCTCAACAGCCGAATTGATGGTCGCTCCCCTCGCACGTTCATTCCGTGTTCACCTCAACCGCATGAACAATTCCTCCCTGCTGGCCACAAATCACATCTCCCAGGTCTTGTTCCGACTGTGTACACTGGGTCTTCACATCTGCAACACCATTACCACGCAACACATATCTTCCAAATGGAGAGAGTCAGCAAAATCTTTTACCAGAGTATCAGAACGAACCGGGGAATACTTACGGCCGATCACCCCCTTCCTCGGCGGGACAGGACCAAGTCTGGTTAATCATCAGCGTATTGGCGGTCTGATCAAACAGGAATGAAGTCTCGTGGACGTCATCTTCAGGCCCGGACACCCAGAAGCACATGCTGGCCTCCCCGCGGCGGACGCATTGCACGGTATAGTCGTTGGCCGTGTTGCGGATTCGGAAATGAACACTGCCGTCGGTTTGCCCGCCGCTGGCTGGGTCTTGGTAGTCTGTGTTCCAATCTGAGACTTGCCATGATGCGTCCCAAAGGGAGGTTTCGTAGCAGGAGCTGGATCGGGTTGCGAGGGTTGATGAAGTAGGATTCGGTGCGGCCAGGGCGGAGGGAATGCAGGCCACTGAGAGAAGCGGGTACATGTATGATACGGGAGAGAGAAGCATGATGGTTGCTGGTGGTCTGATGATATGTAGGTATTCAGGTGAGATTTCCATGCATCAAAAGAAACACATCAATGGGGGACAATTTCAGCAATACAGGTAAAAGTGGTCTGAAAAAATATGGTCGTGCTGACAGGGTGGAAGGATACCTATGTTGAATGATAATGGGTTAAAAATAGCATCATGAATTTGGCTAAATTGTTAACAGGTGAGCTCCTTCCTCATCCATTCCTGTCTGAACTTCTCGGAGCTCGGCCGGCTGTCAACGTCACGGCCGTTCAGTAGCCTGTTCTCACCAATTAGCGTCATCACGTAGTTACGGGGCACGAATTGCTGCGTCAGCATCGTAGATGTACTCGATTAATTAAGCACCACCGGGCAGCGAACTGTGTCAGAAATGAGACTCTTTTCTGTGTGGCTGACTGCGCTCTTTTTGAACGAATAGGAATGGGACCAAAGTTCAGTGTGGCTGTGCCTTGTGAGGGGTAAAGACCTTACCCAACTGCTCTGCTGGGAAGTCGTACCTGTTTCATCATGTTAACCACAAAAGAGCACTCGGAGGAACCCTTCCCTTAGGACTCGCCACCACGCTATTCTTTAACCATGGAACACCCGTCTCAAGGAACCAGCTCGTCTTGTTCGTCCGTCCCAGATGGCTCCCATTTAGATGACCATCTACATGTATGCGATCGGTGCATGAACTTGCTCGCGACGGCGAAGATCATAATTGATAATGTTGCAAAGTTCTACAACGCTAGAGTTGGCAAATTCGTAGCTGGAGAGACGAGCGAAAGCCTTTCTCGGACGCGTTGCCGCATCTGCCGAATTCTTGGTAGCTTACCTTCATTCCGAGAAGAAGAGAGCATCCGCATGAGCAAATTCGACAATTCACAACACGCAATTGACGTACACCAGGCCATTCAGTACGCTGGTGGAAATCGTGATGCCGAAGATTATGAGGTCACCGTCTATGTCGTTCATACCGGCGACCGCATGCGGATTAGTGCTGAATCCCCCCTTCC
This sequence comes from Cladorrhinum sp. PSN332, assembly GCA_033297175.1. Lineage (NCBI taxonomy): Eukaryota > Fungi > Ascomycota > Sordariomycetes > Sordariales > Podosporaceae > Cladorrhinum > Cladorrhinum sp. PSN332. The sequence continues at coordinate 29,382 of MU858829.1, read as the reverse complement.
GGTAGTCCTACATCGCAAGGGACTGGGAGAGAGCCATGCACGGACAATGCCTTCGTCGAAAGACCAAGTCCCCATCTCATTACCACAAGGGATGATTTTGAATCCTGGTGTTTTAATTTACGATCGGATCAAGGAGTGGCTAAACACGTGTCGTACGGACCCTCAACACGAACGAGTGTGCTCCCTGAAGATATCTTATCGACCCCCGAATCTGCGACTGATCGATGTCGAGCGCATAGTTGTGATACCGGCACCGCCGGAAGCCGAGTATGTTGCGTTGTCGTATGTGTGGGGGGCCAACCAGTCAGAGGGCTTTCCGCAGGTGGTACTCGACAGCATAGAGGTTGTCAGAGCGCTGGGATACCGCTATCTTTGGGTTGATAAATACGTAAGTGACAAAGCCGGCTTCTTTCCAACATTCCCTTAGCTGACTTGGATCAGTGTATCGACCAAAATGACGCCACAAATAAGCATGAGCAAATCAGGAATATGCATCTTATCTACGGATGTGCAGACTTGACGATCATTGCCGCTGCGGGCACAGATTCGGCTTACGGCCTTCCAGGTGTCAGTCGTCATCGGCTTCCACATGACACACTACACTTTGGCAATATCACGCTGTTTCTTCCACTTCTGAACGCCTCTCGCCTTATCAAGCAAAGCTACTGGAATTCTCGGGCTTGGACATATCAAGAAGCGCTCCTATCGCGAAGGCGACTGGTTTTTACAGACCATCACGTCTTGTGGCAGTGCAACAACGAAGTCTTTGCTGAAGGCATCCACTGGGCTTCCCGGCATCGGACGCACAAGCACCACCATCCATTCGACCTTTCAGCTTCCAATGCTGTCATGAGTACTAGGGAGGGATATTCTCTGCAATTTTCGGTCGGAAGCGTCTTCGATCAAATCGAAGGCTACTCCACGAAGCGCCTATCATACGAGTCAGACAGGCTGAATGCGTATCTCGGCATCCTGGGTGATCAGGAAACCCGCGACAAACCGATATACCATGTATGGGGTGCTCTGGTTATAAGACAGGGCCTCGCGTGGAAGTTGAAAGGGTTAGATTGGTACAGAAAGTCGCCAACAACTCGTAGCCCCATCTTCCCAAGCTGGTCCTGGGCCGCGTGGTCAGCAGATGGCGGTATCCACTTTGCCGGGAAGCTGGGTGATAATGGTAGTTCGACTCCCCTGGATGTAAGAACAACCGTTTGGCCACCTGATATTCCTGCTTGGCTGCCGAGAGACAAAACTGGCCGGGACTTGGACGACCTGATCTCGATTCAAACGTTCGCGGACCGACATGACGAATACCGATCCTACTCGACCGGCGCGCACATGATCAGGCTTGAAGTTGAATTAGGGGAGGTCTCGCTTCATTCCGTCAACGGTAAGCGGTACGTTCGGATCCAGGAACCGGACGAAGAACTGCTGGTGCCGTTTTACCTAGATGACGCCGACTTCTCCCTGGAGCAAAGACAACCGGCGCATGCGTTTAAAGTCACTCACATATCTCAATGGGGAAACGACACGTGGGTTTTCCTTGTCATCAAGATGGTCACCGACGAGTCATATCAGAGAATAGGGAGTTTCAGGTTGAGGCTGGGGAAAATAAGGGACGAGGAGGCCATCGACAATTTTGGGAACTCCATTCGGGAGGAGAACTATTGCAATGTAAGCGAGGATTGGCGCAAAGGGTTAAAGAAGACACATATCTGGCTTTCATGATTCCCTACGTACCTAGCCAGGTGCGGAGATACTTCAGGTTTTGATAGGAAGGGGCGCCAAGTTAATGTCAAATTACGACAAGCTGTCAAGTGTTTCTGTCCTCATATCTAATCTTCACAGGCTACGTGCGCGATCCTGAATCGGGTATTTTCGGCACAATCCCTCTGCTGACGGTCTGTTGATAGAGTATTAGTACTTTATTATACTCTGTTTGGTCAGAAATTTTGTGAGGTTAGAAATAGCTTCATTTTAAAAGGCGTGGTTTTATTCTGCTGAATCAAAAATCCTTGTATTTTGGTTAACAGATCGAAAAAAGAAACCTGAAGTTCATCTTCATCTAAATGAATTACCCTTTTCAACCAAAGTGTCATGTTCCTGGGAAAATATTCTCCGATCTTGGAGGATATACTGCCGAATACTGAAGTCAATTTTCGTCGGAAGGTGATTATGTACACCACTGTGCATATAGATAGATACGGGTTGGGGGGAGCTAAGCGCCCCGGCCTTAGGGCGCCTATGAGTAAAATTGGTTTTCTATTTTTAAAAGTGCCACCTTTTAAAATTAGTTACGCGCTTAGGACATCGGCAAAGCCGTCTTGTGAGGAATGATTTTTATAAAATTTGAACGCAGAACGAAAGGCGGACGCTCGGGGAAGAGGTTAAGTTCTAAAGAAATGGCTTCCAGTTCCGTACGAGATAATTACAAGGTTCTATTAAACTCGGAGTATCTCTGAAGTCATTGATATGTAGCTCTGGAGGGTGCACCTTCACTCGTAACCCCTCTTTCTCCCGCGCCTTCCCTCCTTTCCACCTCCTCCAGCGCCGCAAACGACACCTGCTGCGTAACAACCGTAGTTGTGTTGATCCCTGGCTTGTCTCCACCCCGACGCAGCTCTCCCTGCGGCTCCCACCCGGCCACCACACTGACACTATACCTCCTCCGCCCAGGGCTATGCACATGCCCCGCGGTATCCAACTTGCCGAACTCGATATCATTCTCCATCCGACTGCACGGCGTAATGAATTCCTCGGCCCGCAAGCCCTCGGTGCTATCCGACTCGCGCAGCGTCCCCTTGAACATGGAACCCCGCCTAGCGGACGACTCGCCACCGCCACCGGTCCCCGCAGCTCCAAAGGGCGTGTGACTCGCGCGGCCGCCGGTTGGCCCGGTACCGGACTGGCCCCCGGAGTGGAGCAAAGAACCAAAGATGCGCGGCATGGCGTGCACGAGGATGGGCCGCAGCGTCGGCAGGCAGATGGCGATGACGCCGACCGAGAGCTCGAGGAAGGAGAAGGTGGCTGCGTCGACGTTGTCCCATGTCGGGTCGGTGGATTTGGCGGCCACGCGCAGCGTGCGGATGCGGTAGATTGAGACGGCGCAGGGGCTGAGAAGTAACGTTAGTTGGGTTTTGGTGAGGGGTGAACGGAACGGGGAGCTTTACAAAACGCCGAGGGTAAAGACGATGAACAACATGGCTTTCTGGCGCTTGGGGAGATGCAGCGAGCTGATGACCGGGATGGGAATTGAGAAGACGGCAAAGTCGGTCGCCACGTTGAGGCCCGCCATGACGTACCAGATGGTGCCGCTGTCGAGACAGAAGCCCTCGACGTCGGGGTCCCAGAAGGCCGCGACGGGGATGCAGACCAGGGGCAGGAGGAAGCAGAGCGTGATGCCCCAGAGGATGAGGAAGCCTAGTCCGAACTTGATGATTTTCCGCAGGATGGGGTTTGGGAAGATGCGCTTGTACTGCAGCAGGATTGAGATCTTGGTCATGCAGACTGCCACGTTGTAAAGAATGATGGAGCTGTAGAAGCACTGTTCGTGGTCAGTTCCGAATCCTCGAGATGAAGTAAAAGTCCAAGGCTGACCTTTAAGTACGGGATGTAGTCCTCGTCAGGCATCATCCAGATGTGGCGGCCTAGACCATATTTTGCCTCTATCAACGGTTAGCTGCTGATGGATGGGCTCGACAAAGCCGTGACACATACCAAGGCCGATAGCTAGTGCTGAAGCTAGTGTCAAGATCTACCGGATTTCAGCGTCTGTGAAGCAAAACCTGTCTCGAGCAGAAATTCCGTACCTGCGCTGGGACTATCAACGCATCGTCCAACCCAAAGCTCCGGAGGATGACGGCGCGGGAATAGCACCTGAGCGATACGACCAGCGTCGAGAGAATGCTGGCCACCGAGAGTATCGCGATGATTTCGCCCACCCGCGACTCCCCGTCCAAGGCGGGGTTTGGACTTGGACCCGCCATTGTTTTGTCGTCTGACGATGTTAGAAATTCGAAGCTATGGCGAAGCTTAGGATGTGGACGGCGGCACGCCGTGGACAAAAAAAAATGGAGACTGCAAAGGATCAATCCCTATACAAAAGTGGCCAAGGGGTAGGGTAACGACGGCTTGAGTTCTACACCAAATATCAGAGCCACAACCGCCTCAAATATCACAAATCTGAAATTTCAATTCTAAATTCTAGTGAGAATCGTTGGGCAGGTAGACTATATGGCAAACCTCGCGGGTGCTTGGCCTGTGCCCTGCTCCACATCTCATGGTGTGATTTTTCTGATGAAGACCTGCTGAAAGGCTTTTAGTAAACTTTAGGAGGCTTCGGAATGCTGATCCTGAAATTGGCTGTGAACTCGTTCCTGAAATTCTGTTCCCACATTTCTTTTCCCCACCAAAACCCTCCTGACAGCACTTTCAGAAATTTCTCCCCAACCACGCATATCCCTAACCCTAAAGAACTGGCCAATACCCGCTTATTACTTTTCAGTGATCTGAAAATTACTGGCCAAAAACATGGCTTTTCTGAAAATCCTGCTGAAATGGGCACTAAAAAAGTGGGGTCTTGGCCATTCAGAATCTGAAATATTGGAAGCTTTCATTTTCTGAAAGCAGGTTTCAGAAGTCAATTTTCAGAGCACAATCTCAGAGAAAAAGATCGCCACCTGACTGAAGATGAAGATCGACGAACTGTTCACTCTACCCATCTCCATCCCAGGTCTCCGACAGTGTGGACCCGGCGTCTCCTGGCCGGGGGGGATGGCGGCCCTTGCTCAGCAGCACCGCTAATCAACGGAGCAATTGCGGGGCCAGCTGGCGAATTCTTGTGAGACGGGTGCCGCTAGCGTGGCACCGTGGCAAATTTGCATCGTCTTTGCGCTTCAAAAAGCGAGCGTGCTGAGCCCAATGACAGTCCCTGCCACTCTTGTCCAACTATCAGCTGTCGGTCTTGATGATAATTGAGATGACCGGGGGCACAGCGATCGGGCATGGTAGCCACGTGCCGGTAGAAATTCCTTGCGCCACCTGCGAGCCGATACCCGATATCTGGCTAACGGAGGTTTGAAGTCCAGTCCGATGCAACCCCAGACGTACAACACCTCATCCTGTGGCTCCTCGGATGCAGCCGTCTCACGAATATTCCGTGGCTCGTATCGCTCGCCCCCCTTGCGAGAGATATAGTGGTGACTTCCGCAGGGTTTCCAACGCACGCTAGTGGGTGACGTCTGGCCCTGTTAAGCGAATGGCCGTCTTTCGATTGGTGACCAGCGTCAACGACCAAGCCCAGCTCTTGTCGGCGTCGACGGCTGCTAGGGGATCCCTTTAGATGGAGGGAATGGTGCACATGCTTGGCAAGTCTAAGCGTCAATCTAGACTTTGCGGGGCATCACCGCCGTCGAGGCATCATGCTTGCTTTCCCTCTCGTCTGGAGAGTGGACCAGGTTCTTGATGTTAATTGGGCTGCTGAATATCTCACTTTCCTGGCGCGCATGGGACTCGGTCAGGAGGCTCCAAAACAATTGGGCCAAATCGTCAATTAGCGTGTTGTGTTGGGGTTCCTGGACCGGTCACTGAATCTGTGAAAAATTTCATCTCCGGATCTCAAGTGGCAAAAGGAAGGGAAACGATTGCTAAATAAGGCACCTGCGTTTCTTTTTTTCACGTCATAGCTTTTCAACTTTCGGGGGCCTGTGTCGATCACCGAGGCCAAGACTTGGCCCTGCAAATCCTCTCTCCAACGACCCAGGAAATGCACTGGCAGCCGGTTGCATTCGGATCCGTGCCGATCTAATTACTCGGGTACCTGACATCGAACTCCTTGACGCTCTCTTCGGTGAGCCGCATGACATTTAGAAGATCTAAAGCACCACCGCGGAACCCGATTGCCATGGAGATGTATCCTGTTTCAAATGCTCAGAGGAGGAACTCGGCTTCAAATATGTCGACAAGGGCGAACATCTCGTGGGCACCAGGGATCCAGGTCGCCCAGGATCCGGGTATCAACATGTTATGAGTAGCATCACAGTCCAGCGGCTATGAGTTACGATTCGGCATTCCAAATCACCTGTTGAATACCCACCCGGTTGGGTTCAACACCACGCATAGTACTCATTATCCTGCCATCTCGTCTCCTCCTTTATCTCACCGCCCTTCCACCTCAAACTCGGAATAGACCCGTCCCTCTGCTCGAACGTAAGCCTGACCTTTAAATCTGTCTGGGAGTCCATATTCTCATCCCAACCCCAAATGGACATCGCAGCAGTCCCCACATTCAGCCAAGGTTCCCACACAGCCACATACTTAAGTCCCCAATCTGCTGCCTCCCTCAGCGCAGCAAGCAACAGCTGTCTTGCATCCTCATGCAGCTTTGTCTCTTCTCCATCCTCTTCCAACACAAGCCTCAGAATCTTGAGCTTATTCTCCTTCAAATCATGATCCCACAAAATCCAACTCCCCCCGTCCTTTGTCCTCGCACCCCTATTCACCACCTCCTTTCCCGCCATCACCCTAACCACGTATTCATCCCTCGCAAAATGCCAACTTATCTGCTTCCAATCCGGCAAGAAAGCCACGTATCTCTTCCCCGTCGCAGCCAGAATCGCATACACGTGAAACCTCCGTTTGAGCGACTCAACATCCGCGTTGCACAACCTCTCAATCTCTTCCTCCTCCGCAGCCGTCAGCAACTCAACCCCCTCCTCCGACACTTCATACCCCGGCGCATCGCGCCCCTCCAGAATCTCAAAAACCATCTGCGGAGTCCCGTAATCCTTCCATCCCAACTTGGCGTAGTACTCCCGTCCGATATCGCTGTACAGAGCTCCGCACTCGCATCCAGTCTCCCCGTCATCTACGACCTCTTGCACCCTCTTGAGCAGGTACGCCGCCATCCCCTTTCCCCTGTAGAGCGGATTGGTAAACACCGATGCAATGCCGTATGCGTTTTCCGGCTGCACTGCCCTGCCGATTCCAGGAACAGCAATGAAGACCTTTTTGGCCGTGACCTCGCACGACGAGATAATTGTCTCTGGGTTATCCTTGGGATGCAGGATGTAGTACCGCGTCCCGCCGTCGCGGGAGAGGGCCGTTTCTGACAGGATTTGCTCGCGCCCGACGTGTTCGTCGATCGACATGGGCGTTGCCCAAGATGCGCCGTTCAGTTGCCATGACAGGGTGCGTTGATGCGGGGTTGCTTCTGTGAAGATGACATCTCCGATGGTTAGGTTGTGGATTGTAGCGGCACTTGACTCGCTTGTATCCGTGGTCGCCATATTGAATTGCCTGTTTTGCACTGGTACGATGTGGACGAAGTGAGTGAGTGGGTTTGCTGAAGTACACTAGGGGGGGTGGAGAAAGGGATATTTATGCTCAGCGCCCAACTGAGTCTGCATGTTGGATGGCCACATGATCCAATGAGAGCTGCAGGTTTAGCGCATCCGGAGCCGAACCGAGAGCTTGAGCGGAGGATTCGCAGAGCATACTTTAACCAGACTATCTACACAAGAGTGATTGTTGTGATAGGGACTCCTCTCGCAGCCAGAGCCTCCGGCAGCAGCCTTGGGTCTCCTTTGATAGTCTCACCCGTCGTTCGATGTCGGAATTCCCCGACAAAATTTCGAGGATCGTCAAGAGTCTCCTCCTTCATGTCTCTGATCTGTTCCCACCCTTCAGGCATTGGCACGCCTTTAAGCCGGGGATCCTTCAGGGTGTAGTTCCCATCGGCGTCAGCCCTCTGGAAGCAGGTTCGGAAGGAGTCCGTGATTTCTTGATGCCTTTTTGCAGACCAACCGGGTGGCAGAGGACCAAGGACGGCTTCTCCGAACATGATACCGTGGACGTAGCACTCCGCAAGGAGTCTGTAGTGGCCGTTCTTATCCGGCCTCAGCAGGAGCGGCGCCTCACAGCCGAGAGGTACAAAGACAACGTCTCCTACTCATGAATCCATTAGTGACTTCATATTTCATCTTGCTCGCTTCCTTGATGCTTTTCAACGCACCTTCTTTTGGGGAGACTTGGCATTTTCCAATGTGCTTGTGATCGTTGTCCAAGGCGAAGGTGCTTGCCCACCTGCAGGTCCTCACAAGCACTGAACTTGATCGAGGTCTCAAAATTTGTTCAGATACTTCCCCGCCGTCCGCCGCCACTGTAATGATCTCTTCCTCAAGCGCTGCCACGTTCGGCTTGCGCGACTTTGGTCTGATATATCCTCCAGAAACATCGTCCTCAAAGAGCGTCAGGAGATAAGCGCGGAGTTTTGTTTCTTCGGTGCAATAGGGCGAGCTCTGTAACACGTCCATACCGAGACGCTTCAGAAAGTCAATGATGTGGCCGAAGCTCAAGGCTTGCAATTTCTCCGATGAAAGTACTGGCCCCACTAGAACACCCGAAATCTCTAGCCTATCCGGGGCCAGGTAACGTGATCTGGAGGAAGAGAAACCCCCAGCAGAAAAGCCTTTGTTTGGAGATCCTCGCATGGCGGCTTTTTGTGACCAGTCCATGACCCATGATGGATGATCTAGCACCCCTCCGGTGGATTTAAGGTTAAAAGGGGTCTGCCGCAGGATGTCGAGGACTTGGGTGGTGTCAATGTATGCTAGCGTGGCTCGCTTGTAAATTTCCAAGGCTGGCAGTGTATAGTCAACCAGGACTTGTTGGGCTATACGTGGAGGGGCAAGCTGCAAAAGGGCGTATATCCTGTCTCTGTCATCGCTGCAGAGGCGATCATGGAACAGAAAGAGCAACTCATCCAGTTTCCTCGGCCGATGACCACACAATGCAGTCGCCGGCACGACGCCGCTCCGAGAACCGCTGTACTTTTGCATCAGAATATCCAGCCCTCGCCGAAAATCAGGCCACCGGACCTCGTCATCGCCACACTTTATAACAGAGCTTGCGCTCCCCAGGACGATTTCTTGCACCACCCACATCCTCTGAAACCATGATGACTGGAGTAAGCGGTATATGCCGCCTATTGTATCTGCACCGTAGGGTAGGCTGACGTGACTCCTCCACCAGTCCGGGTGCGCACATCCAGGGCTCGGCAGCAATTTCTTCTTCTTCAGCATTTGGATCTGATTGCCAATGTACTCGAGCGTTCCGAGAGCTTCTTGGGAGCCTTCGTAACTGGGTCCTATCCACGCCACAACCCTGCGAGCCTGGGTGAAGATATCGCCCATCCGCCGAACCTGGCCATTTCTTTCCTCCACGTCGCTTTGGTTAATACAGATTGCGTCGACCCAGAGATTGCGTGGCGTATCGGAGCGTCGGAGATGACGAAGGGCTTCGGCCAACCTTTTGGAGATTTGAAACTGGAACCTTGTCGAGGAAATTCCATCCCCAACAGTTGCTGTTTCTGGCTCAAATTCATCGCCCCACGTGTATGACAGCGCTTCGTAGGGTGAATTAGCGCCGGCACCGTGGTCTTGGTCATCCTTTAGCGAATCAACGTCTGGGCGCGTGGGGTGAGTCCATGAGGTGAAGAGATGATCGCGGCCCTGCCTCTTTCCGAAATTCACGTAAATAAGACGGCCTTCTTCGTTCTGCCGAACTTCCCAGGGTGAGGGTAACGTTTCTTGGATTGCCTCCAATTCCGAAGGGTCAATGTCGGGCAAACGTCTTGCGGAACCGTGTACGAGTGGGGTTTCAATGATTTCAAGGTTTAGAGGGTTGTCACCACGACCGGGATGTAACTTGATGATGCGAATGTCCTTGGCTGGATCGGTGAGCGGCCTGTACTGATATGGCGCAAGGACACCCTCGCCGTTACTTTTTAGGCCGGCATTCATGGTTGCTGTTATCTGCCGATTTCCGCGTGAAAAAGGAAGAGCAAAAAGATGGAAAATTGCGAAGCTGCTTCTCGGTGTCTTGGATCAGGTTACCCCGCATCATGCAGGTTGGCTGGCATGACTGCCTGAAATGGCAAGGTCAACAATGCGGTCAGGCAAAGCAATCAGAAGCCAAATTTACAAAACCGTCAAGAGAGATGCAAGTTGTCTGCCAGTGCAGCGCCATCACCTTCCCCACACCGACGCCTGAGCCTCTGTTTGTCTACCGCTGACATCGTCTGGGACAGGCAGCAGCGGTGTTGGGAAGGAGAGTTGAGAAACCTTCCGAACCTCTGGAGCTGTGACCAATCCTCGAGGAGAATTGGCCACACCCTCCGATGAGCATGTCAGTAGGGCTAACCGTTCTCAGCACCAACATGAGGGGTAGTAGATTCTGATGCAAGATGTCGGATGTTCAATAATTTCCCTCAAGGCAATATTTAAGCCAGTAGCTTCTCTCCCGTTACGTCTTACTCGAGCCCAACAGCATGTACCGAGACCTACAGAGAACCGCGGCCAGGGAAAACCCAGCAGAATGGCGCAGCCTTCCGTGACCCGCCTTACCGACCTTGCGAGCGAGATCTCCAAGAATACCGCCATCATCACCGACTACCTGGCATCCAAGTCGCTCCCGGCGACCTCATTCGATGCGGACGGTCTGGCAGAACTCCCCATCCCGCCCGAAGACAAAGTCACCCTCCAAGCGAGATTCGATCTCGCTGCGGCCACGAAGGAGCTCCACGACCTCACTGTAGGTCCCAAACAGTCCCTTCACGATCTGGTTTGGGACCTGTCCACCCTCTCCACCCGCTTTATCTGGGAGTTTAACGTCGCCGCTTGCGTTTCCCTTGACAGCCCAATCTCCTTCTCCGACCTTACAGCCAAGATCTCGGCGGCCAATGGCAACCTCCCTTTGGGAGTGATGAACGTCCGTCGTCTCCTCAGACACGCAATGACCAACCGCATCTTCTGCGAACCGACCAAAGGATACGTCGCGCACACTCGGGCCAGCCGTCTCCTCCTGGAGGACGAACCCATGAGGAATTGGACGGGCCTGGTCACGGGAGACTTGTGGTTACCTACCGCCCACACCGTCGACGCAATGAAGAAGTGGCCCTGCAGTGAGGAACCCACCGAGACGGGAGTAAACCTCGCATATGGCCACGACATGGCATTCTTTGACTTCCTCCCCGCCGACCCTGCCAGGGCAAAGCGGTATAACCTCGCCATGAAAGCTCACGGAAATTCGGCTGGGTACGATGGGAAAGACGTCGTGGATGGGTATCCCTGGGGAGAGCTGCCAGAGAACGCCAAGGTGGTAGATGTGGGCGGAAACCAGGGCTACATTTCCTTCGCTATTGCTGAAAAGTTCCCCAAGCTGAGGTTTGTCGTGCAAGACCAAGCGAGCATGAGGACTCCAGAGACGATTGCCAAGGTGCCAGACGCTCTTCGGGAACGGGTGCAACTAACCACGCACGACTTCTTCAAAGAGCAAACAGAGGTAGGGGCGGCTGTGTATTTCTTCAGAATGATCTTCCACGGGTTTTCAGACAAGTACTGCGTCAAAATCCTGCAAGCCTTGGCGCCAGCGCTGAGAAAGGGTGGCAAGGTGGTCATCAACGACGGGGCGCTGCCCGAACCGGGAACCGCGACCTACCTGGAAGAAAGGGCCTGTCGAACTATGGATCTTCTCATGCAGGTTGTTGTCAATGCCAGGGAGAGGGAGGCGGATGATTGGACGGATATCTTTTCGGAGGCAGATCGGAGATATAGGGTCAATCGCGTGTGGACGCCTGAGGGAAGCACCATGTCGTTTATTGAGGCGGAATGGACAGGAGAGTAGGAGAGGCCACGCATTCGTATGCGGAGAACTTTTGTCTGGGCGATATGTTGCAGTTGGGAATCATGTTGATGGAAGTTGAAAAGCCAAGGAGAAGAGGATGAAAGAAGCAGGCCGTGGCAATGTTGGGCGCAGGCCAACATGAAATTAAACCCCCTGATTGTTCCTGTTTAATTACTCCGCCACTTACGCAAAGGACTTTTGAAAGCCTGTGTTAATTTTTGGAATGATCGATTTACCTCATGGGTAACCTCCTTGACTGCTTCAAAAGACTGGATGACGATCCCATTTCGTTTTCCAAGTTCTTGGCCATCAGTATCATGCAGCTTTGAACAACATGTTCTTCACAACAAGCTTCTTCTTTATCCTTGCTCTGGGGCTTTCCTCGTTGGTAGCAGCAGTAGAATTCATCAAACCACCAAGCTTCGGAGTTAAAGGCGACCTTAGCAGTAATCCGACCTACAAACAGTATGACACAATCGACCTGGTATGGAGCGATCAGCCTCAAGGTGTGCCATATTCGGAAGTACTATACCAGATGAAGGGAAGTGAGACGTATGGGCAGTTGGAACACATAACGCGTACGTTAACGGTTTGGTTGACAACCCAGTGAATGAGCTGACATCCTACCCCAACCCAGGAGGCGTGGTCGACCAGACAGGGTGGCGATGGATCGTTGCGACGCGAAAGGACCTCAAAACATTTCCAACGTGTTCGTGTTAATCATGTTAAAAGAAGGAACGAGCACGCATTTAGCTAGCAGCCACTACTTCAATATTTCGCAAAGCATCACTTCGTCTTCGACAGAACCGGCGAGAGTGACAGAGACCATGATTGTCAACGGGAATAAGAAAGATCAAATGAGCACGGCTTCAGCAATTGGGATTGGGATTGGTGCGGCAGCTGCCGTTGCGCTTTGCATTGCTGCCGGTGTCTTTGTATGGTTACGAAAGAAGGGGCAAACGATGCCTCCACCTACTGGTTTGCCGGCAGCCGAACGGAGCCTGCATTACCAACATAAAGCGATGTTATATGATCCTGATACGAGATACAAATTACCGGCAGTAGACCAGGAAAGACATGACATGGCCAATGATGGACAGTTTGTGGAGTTGCCGGTGAATGGGTATCAAAGGCCATGACCCAAGCGACGGTGAGCAGGAAGGAGCGAATTCTAGATAGCAGATACCCCAGGCTTAACGTCTTGTTGTTCTTTTCTTTGCTTTCATCACATCGGGCCATTTGCAGTGGCCTACATACGTGGGCAAATTTCTTTTATGTCTGGATGTCTTCCACGGATACAACTCGCCATCAGCATCCTCAAGAACAGGTTTTCCAGCTAGAAAAAAGAAACCGACAGTGACGGTTCGAACTGCAAAAAGAAAGCGAAGGTGGGACTTGAAACGTGCTAATAGGTGAACGCGGACCATTGCGCCAACACGTCAGCGCAATGGTAAGGGCAGCTACTTCGCTGGTGGCTTTCCCGTTTGATGGGTTTACATCGGACGACAGTTCACCGCTCTGCACAATCACCATGACCACCAGAGCAACTCTTCCGGCAACACATCAATATCGAATAGGTAAAAGAATTTCCTTTGATCGCATTACCCTTCCGGTTTACTCTTTCAGTCATCCATCGCCCTCCAACCCTTCCAAACACCTTCCAACACCAACTTCCCATTTCATGTTTGTAAACCCACCACTCGGCGGCAACTTGACCGGCAAATCCAAAACCGCCACATCCTCTCCAAACTGATTTTCCATCCCATCATCGAAATGAAACCTCCCAGGCGCGCTCAACAAGACCTTCACCGCTCCCCTGCCCTTCTTTTTCTTTTTTCTCTCACCCAGCTTCACTAACCTCCTCACTAGCTCTTCCGCCTCGCCGCTCGTCTCTTCATCGGCGCTATCCAACCAGAATGACAACCCATCCACCACAACAAAAACAGTCCTCGCATCATCTTTCAATACCTGTTTTATTGCAACCTCAAACAGATTCATCACCTCGTTTACATCTTCGTTAACAATCTCTTCATTCATCCCAGCCAAATTCCTGAGGTCGACGTCCTTGCATTTGGACAAAAGCTGCGCAAGCAAACTGTTTACCACGCCTGCCGGGGTTTCCCACTCTTCCTCCCCCGCATAATGCAGCCCGCTCCAAAAGTACAAGGGGATTATATCCTTCGTGTCCTCTTTTTGGTGGATTTGTTCCAGCGCAAAAACGAGTCGCGAGGTGACGAAGGAGATTGGGGATCTGCTTCTTGAGATCGAAGACGAGTTGCCGTTCATGAGTAAGGTTGAGGAATGGGGAGCGGAAACCCAGGAATGAAGGACAGGAGAGTTGATGAGGTGGAGCGAGCGGTCCTGGTCTTGCTTGGGGAGGAGTGGACCGAGGGAGAGGAGGGTGGAGAGGTCGGTTTGCGGTGTTGTAGGGGAGTAGGAGAGGGAGGAGAGGATTGATTTGCGGATTTGGGAGGATGTGGGTTTCGGAGGGGAGGATTTGGTCTTTTTCTTCTTGGGCGGGGTGAGCGTGGAAGTGTTTGAGATTTCTTTGGGGAGGTCGAGTGGTTTTACTTTCATCCATGTCAGCACGTTTCAACAGGTGTTCAAAAGGGAATATGCGGTACTCACACATTGATACTGCAAACTCCAGCACGCCATCGCCGCCCTGCAGGAACCTCATCAACCTTGGCAAGATATCGGGCCTCTCGGTCACCGCCGTCTTTATTTCTGCCACGTCTTTGCCAATCTCACTCTGCCGCCGCTTGATGACTTCCAGAATTTCCCCAATGACCCGATTGGCTCGCCCCTGTTCAAAAGCCGCGAGTCTGAGCAGGTGTTCCATCCTTGCTCTTTCCTCCTTGGCTTCGTTGTTGTCTTGTTGGATCACTTTACCGAGTTCGTCGAGCATTTCCTTTTGGCACAGGTCAGCTTCTTCGTTAAAGGCGTTGCGGTCATTGGTAAGTTGCTCCATCTTTTGAAAGAGCTCTTCCTGGAATGTGCCCGGCTGGAAGACGACTTTGATGAGGTTGGATGAAGCTTTGCGGCGCAGGTAATTGAGGATGTGTCCCAGAACGGATAGGGTGGATAGATAAAAGGCTTTGCTGAATTCCTTGAGTTTTTCCGAGTCCTTGTAGATGTTCAAAACTCGTTGTGCTGAATTGAGGATGGTGGGGATTTGCTGCAGTGCCTCGAGGACTTTGTCCCGCACTTTGGTGATCCTTGCTGCTGCCTATGGGTGGTTAGCAATGAGCAACACATGTTCAGAGTTTGTCACCTGCTTTGAGGATGAGCTTTAAACCCCCGCTGACAATGGAGAGGTAATTGTTCTCGCTCGGAAGCAATCCAAGCCATCCCTCAATGCTGTCTTTCCCTTCGCTCAGCTTCCTGCACGCAAGGTTGATCTTGCCCCACGCTCCTTTCGACTCTCCATCTTCGTGTTGGAGTATGGCTTTCGATATGACGGACTCAAACTGGCGAATGGTGTGCTCCTCATCCGGATTGATGCCGGTTCTGTACTTCTTCTTGACTGTGCTCTCGTACTCCCTCATCGCCGCCTTGAAGGCATCCTCCTCAGCCTTTACTTGTTGCACTGATATGAGTCTACCGGAGCTGTGAGAGTGTCTTCTTACCAATTGGAAACGTGACTGAAAACTTACGTCTCTGGTGTGCTTGGAATGAGCGCGATTGGGAGTGAACCTGACGTATGGACCTCTCCACCAACTTCCACTTCGCTGACTTCGCTGACGTTGTTTGAGATGTACGTTTTTGCCACGGTCTGAACATATTTCTTCACTTGAGGGCCCTCTTGTATCAGGGCATCAACTCCACTGCGTGGGTTCGGGTAAAGGGGTGTCAGCGCCATCATGGTGATGCCAACTTCAATGTGGGTACCTAATGATGACTGTGACGAGAGAACCTGAAGCAACGGAGAGAGTGAGGCTCATCAGCTCCCCATTCAAGCGAGTTTCTGGATAAAGGAGCGATTCCACTTTGGCAGCGCTGGGGTGAGTGCGACTCAAATGCGGGGCGGTCACACAAGTTTCAGGCACAGCCACAGAATCTTGTCAGGTGTGGGTGTGATTGGGGGCCATTGGAGAACGTGCATTTCAACCTGTTCACTTGTGATAACAAACGAGGGGTTTGTTGATCCCCGACGACGTGATAATCCCCGCATCGACTGCGGCTCCGCGGCCGAGCACAGATTTATTCTCTCACCGTATCACCACCTTCATTCTGTCATTGCCCGTCTAAGAGATCTTCAAGCCTTCGATCCTCATCCACCTGTCTTCAACTTGAAGGACGACGCATAATTAATCCAGCCATCCCTAAACCTAAATCGACCATGTCGGACCAGGACCCAGAGTATGACAGTGAGACACCCTCCCAGCACGGTATCTCTTCCATCTACCCCGAACAGTTGCTAGGAAGGTCAAAACGGAGCAGAAAATTCCAAAAGATTATTCGTCCTGGGGTTCCTGGGGTTCCTCCAGTTCCGTTCCCGCCACAGACAATACCCGGCAACACGAAAACGAACAAGAAAAAACAGCACCATGGAAGTGATCAAACCACATCAAGTTCCAGTTCAGATTTCGAGTCCGATTCCGAGTCACTTTCCAAGCTTGGCACAACCTCCGAATCGGACTCGGATTTGGATGAGGCACAAAAGTCGGCGGCCAAGTTGAGACGAATGAAGCGTCGTAAGAAAAGACGTTCGCAACGAAGAAAACAGGCCATCGCTGCCGAGTCACACTTCACGCGGAAGGATGGAATTATTTATATCTTTGATTTTATATGGAACGACTTTGTCCAACACGCAGTGGATTGTCACTTGTACGTCGGCACAGGCGATATCAAACCCCAGGTCAGGGGACCCCTGGACCACCAAGAGCTCGACCCCCATCAACCCAATGATCAGAACGTCGTTACCGTCGGTCCTGACTATCGACTCGCCAAAAACAGCTCAGGCGTTTCTGCGCCTGCCTTTCAGTACGCTCCAGGTCGTCTTCCCGCTAGGATCCGTATCATGAACGACCTGCTCCAGAGCCGCTTGTCTGCCCTATCCCAGATAGTCCGCGTCTCTTCTGATCAGATTGCTCCATACTGGGTCTTTGTCTACAACGAGGGAGCGATTCGGGACTCTCTTAGAAAAGAAGAAGCGCTATTTGAGGAGACCAAGAAGCATTTTCCTGATCATCCGGCCGTCTTGCGGACAAAACCGTGCTTACCACCCCAGTTTGCCGACGGGTCCCAGCCCCCCCCGTTTAAGATAACTGAAGTGGCTCCGTCCGACATCAACTCGGTGGAAAGGAGGCGGGTGTTGATGGATGGCCTACGAGCTGTAGTTCAGCTGTTGGACAACGACCTCGCCGAATTGGTTGAGACCTTTCGCCGCATTCGCCATGGTCCTCGCCCAGGTCTGCAGATCCCATTTTCCCATCTGTGGTATCTCTTCGTTCCTGGTTGCGAGGTCATCTCGACAGACCCGCACCTTCAAGGATATCGGTGCCTTCAGCTTATCGGCGGCAGAGAAAATTTGGTCCCGGTTCATCCCGTGGCCAGGGGGAGGGTAGCAACGCGAATCACCGACGTTTACATCAACTGCGTCTCTCTGGACTTTGATGGAAAGGATATCGGCGCCAAGCATTCATCGATTATTGTCCGTCCCTATGAAGGATTGATGGCTGTGACCGATTTGCCGGTTTACCCTGCTGCGTTCGCTGACCCTCAGGTGATACGGACATTGGAAGTCAGGGGAAGCAAATTTGAGGATTTAACTATCAAGGCAAGACACAGGCGATATAAAGGATTGAGCCTAGTGGAGGAACCAGTGTTTGACACGCTAGAGGAGGTAAGTCATGTTTTTTTCCTTGGAAAATCACCACATGGTCATCTTTCCCGACTGCAGCCGGGATTCCTAACAGCAGAAATCGCATAGATCGATAGCGATGTTGTCATCGACTTCCAGTTTGCGTATCGGTCTGCTGAGCCTAAGATACCACTGCCCGCGTTCGGACCCCCGTTTATATCTGGAAATGGTCGGCAACCTCCCGCGCGACCAGGACAAGGACCTAGGCCGCAGCCTCAAATCCATCAACCAGCCTCGGCGGATGGCCAGAACGCAACTTCAACCACCCGACGAGTCCCCCCAGCGCAATACGTTCCTGAAGCTGCCGATAACCTGGGTATGTCGGTGGACAATTCAACCTTCCTGCTACGCAGGTGGCAGCAATTTGCCAACAACAGCCCTCTTCTGCACGCTCAAACCCCAGGAACTTTGACGAGAGACGGCCATGTCCTCCTCCCTACCAGGGTGTATGGATATTCCCTTCTGAACCGCAAGTGGTGTACGTCCCACCTACCTGTCTCGCAAGGCCCAAAGAGCAACATGGCTAACAAATACACCTCTTCGCAGTTCCCTTGCATATTGACTCTGTATACGAAGTACCCAAGGTCCAGCCTGGAGAAAATGACGGCTTCCAAAAGCTTGTCTTGCCTGACGGTCACAAAGACATCGTGAGGGCTTTGGTCAACTCGTACGCCCGACAAATCACTCCAACCGGAAACATCAGAACCGAGTTTGATGTGGTCAAGGGCAAGGGCAAGGGTCTGATCATTTTGCTCCACGGTGCACCGGGAGTGGGCAAGACCTCCACTGCCGAGTGTGTGGCGGCCAATGCCGGCCGTCCACTTCTCCCTATCACCTGCGGCGACCTGGGAGGAATCACCGCCAAGGAAGTAGAGCAAAATCTTGAGACCTTCTTCGTTCTTGCCAGGAAATGGGGTTGTGTTCTCCTTCTCGATGAAGCTGACGTCTTTCTCGGTGCTCGTGACAGGGGAGATATCAGGCAGATCAGCTTGGTCTCGGGTAAGTTCAACAACAATAAGCTCTTGGCCGCCTTGTTCTGACAAATTCCCTACAGTTTTCCTCCGCGTTCTCGAATACTACTCGGGAATCCTCATCCTCACGACCAACCGCGTTGGCTCGTTCGACGAAGCCATCAAGTCCCGAGTCCACTGCGCCCTATACTATCCTCCGCTGGACCGACGTCAATCAATGGAAATTTGGAAGATGAATCTGGACACACTTCAAGAGCGCAACAGCTACGAAGGTCCCGATACCGTCATGCGCGTCCGCTTCAACCGCAAAGAGATTGAACGCTTCGCGGACGAGCACTGGGATGCTTGCACCGAATCTATGCGCTGGAACGGCCGACAGATCAAGAACGCCTTTCAGACCGCCGTCGCGCTGGCGGATTGGGACCACTTCCAGAACACAGGCGGTAACCCACATCCGGATGGACCGTTGCTCAAGAAATCCCACTTCCAAACAGTGTCCCAGGCCAGTGCTCACTTTGATGACTACCTGATGAAGGTCCGGGGAGCAGATCAGGAAAGAGCAAAGATGCACGAAATCAGAAGAGACGATATCAGGGTGCACCGTCACGGTCGCGATACAGGGAGAAAGAGCAGGGGTAGCAAGAGCACGAAGGGGAAAAGCAAGAAAAGGACAAAACCGCCGCCACCACCCGAGTCATCGTCCGAGGAGAGCGAGGAGGAAGACGAAGAAGAGGAGGAGGAAGAAGAAGAAGAAGATGAAGAATCCTCAGCCGCTGCGAGTGCAGGTGAAGAGGGAGAAGAGGAGGAGGAGGAAGAAGAAGAAGCTCCACGGCCTCCTCCAAAGAAGCAAACAAAAAAGCTGGTGACCAGGAAGAAAAAAAAGGCCACCGAGTGAAGAGTTTTTCTGTTTGGGAATTTGTCAATTATTCTTTTTGATTTTCAGTTTCAAGAACCGCTCATCCCATTACTTTCTGCGGGCTGGTAACAACCTTGGCTTATTTTATTTCTTTACCTTTTTCTTGGTCATAAAAGGCTGAAGGATGCATTGATGCCGACAAGTCACCGAAAAGGCGTGCTCTTGGCAGAATTCTCGCAATGCCACCCCGCGGAGCTACAGTGGTTGGTCATCCGATACGACCGAGGTATTTCCTCAATGGAGTCGGCGGTGGCGGATCAAAGACACCGCAGTGGTGACCCCGCACCTCGGAGTCGGGGTCCGCTAATTCTCTTTATCTTCTGCTTGTCCTGTACAATCCTTCCAGAACACCACCGTGGCACACACTTCAAGCAAGCATCATTCCCACCATGGGTTCCACAACGGCAAACTCAAACGATATCCTTCTGATGGCCGTCCCTCTCCCTAGAGACGACAAATGGATTGCCAAGATCGAAACGCAATATCCTGGCATCAAAGAGGTAAGATGGGCGCAAAGGGAGTGGAAGATTTCCCCGGATCCGCTTCCCGAAGATGTGTTGGATGGTGTCACTCTCCTCTGCACGGGTATGCCTATCGGGGCCGAACAAGTCGGACTGCTGCAAAAAGTGCGATACGTCCAGCTTCTGTCGGCCGGTGCCGATAGGTGGATTAGCAATCCGCTTTATCAGAATCCGGATGTTACTTTTTGTACCTCGAACGGTACCCATCCGTATGTTTTTATCCCGTTCCTGTTACACAGCTTCAACGGTTACACTGACATTTTCTCTAGCCCTCAGATTGCCGAATGGGTCATCGGGACGTGGTTGATGATGGGGCATCATTTTCTCGCATACGCCGAGGAACAGAAGAAAGCGAAATGGAGCCGCCTTACCGAGTTGCAGATCCAAGATTCCCCAGGGCTTCGGATGGGTATTCTTGGGTACGGTGCAATTGGACGGCAATGCGCGAGACTCGGGCAGGCACTTGGGATGCAAGTTTATGCGTACACCCGAAGCGAGAAATCGACCCCCGAATTACGAAAGGACGACAGCTACTGCGTTCCAGGGACCGGAGACCCAGACGGTCTGATCCCGAAAAAGTGGTTCCACGGAGCATCAAAAGAGGCAGTCAACACCTTTCTCGCACAAGATCTCGACCTGCTTGTTCTTTCACTCCCGCTTACCGAAGCATCCAAGTACATCCTCGGCCCCGAACAATTCGAGATCTTGTCAAAGAAAAAGACTTTTGTGTCCAACATTGCTAGAGGACAACATATCGATACTGATGCGTTGTTAGATGCCTTGCAGACTGGCAAGATCAGGGGCGCCGCGCTGGATGTTACGGACCCCGAACCGTTGCCGGATGGACACCCGTTATTCACTGCGCCAAATGTGTTCATCACTCCGCACGTCAGCTGGAAGACGCCGCACTATTTCGAAAGGGTGCAGGCTATCATAGAGAGGAACTTGGATGCTCTGAGGGACGGGACGCCGCTCATCAACGTAATGAACAAGGAACATCATTACTGATCTAAGAGCAAAGTGCCTAGACATAGAAAGAAATACTCACAATTTTGTCATACATACCTCAAACGCTCTTTCAGCCCCATTTTTGCTTGCGCAATAGCCTCCTCAACATTGAACCCCCAACACACCTCCTGTCTCTCTTCAATATCCTTCTTCATCTCATCTAATCGCATCCCTTCCAACCTCAACTCATACAAATCCGCAGCCCGTCTGCTGCTCTGAACCAACCACTGATCCCTCTCCCTTCGACTGGAGTCAAACTGTGCAAACACCGCTTCCAAGCCTTCAGACCCTATTCCAAACCTCAAGAACTCCTCAAATAGCCCCTTAAGAACAGCAACGTCCTCCATGCAAAACCCTGCTCCCGATCCATGATGCGGTGTGCTGGCGTGCGCTGCGTCGCCTATGAGCATTACTCTCCCTTGGCAAAACGCAGGCGGTGGACGGTCGGCGAGATCGAACAGTCCCCACTTGTTTTGTCAGTCTGCGTTGTATTTTATGTGATCGTGTAGGGAATTGATTATGCGGACTGACCTTGTTCAATTTAAACCTCTCCGGAATCGCGTCCAGTAACTCGAGGACCGTATCACTGAACCTGATGTTCTTAAAGTCGTTGATCGCGTCTTGCTTGGTTGCAGGTACGGTAAGTGACGTGTTGCTCTGCCACTCTGTGTTGGCATCGGTGACGAATGCAACGATGTTGAGCTTGTCCAAGACAGGGAAGGTGAGTAAGTGAGCGCCGGGGCCCATCTGTACCGTGACCTTTGTGTTAGCATTTGCTTTTTACCTACTCCATATCCTAGATCTTTAGAAACAAGGAATAAAAAACCACGGCTTGGATGTACAGTACAACATACCCACAAACTCGACACCCCAGCCCTACCCTCCCCCAACAACTTCACCCCCTCATCCAAAGGAATCAACACCCGATAGGCGTACTTCCCCGAGTAGCCGCACCTCGCCTCGGGGAAGAGCGCCGTCCGAACCCTGGACTTGACGCCGTCACAGCCGATAACTGCCGAGTGTGTGGCTGTGCTCCCGTCAGAAAAGTGTATCGTGACGCTGTCTGATGATTCGGGTTGGCCAAGCGACTCAAAGCGCTTGCTAAAGACTATGGGAGCAGTGACCAAGGAACCTAGGATGTCGAGCCATTTTGCGCGGTGGACGGCTGCGTGCCCTCTGCCGTGGGTGGCGTAGACGGTGAACGAGGGCGGGATCGAGGAGGCGGGGAGCGGGGAGGTTCCGGGGAGGAATTCTATCCAGACTGCATTTCCTTCGTTCGTAAAATCACTGTTGATCGCTTGACCAAATGTTGGATCGTGGTTGCTGTGCTCGTTTGTGGTAGTAGTACTATTAGCTGGAGCTGTATTTTGGGGCCGACTCTGCGAGGACTTGCCCGCGAATGTGCCAACTTGGTTAAAGATCTCGGAGAGTTGGGGGTCGACGAGTTGCAGTGCGCGCCAGGCGTTGGGACCGAAACCGAGGCCGGCGCCCAGTTCGGTTAGATGAGGTGATTGTTCGTAGATTGTGTGTTTGATGCCGAGGCGGGAGAGGGCGATGGAGAGGGTGAGGGAGGTTATGCCTGCGCCTATCAGGGCGAGGTCGAATCCGTCGGGAGGAGAGGGCATGTTTGCTAGGATTGGGCTGAGGGAAAAATAATTGCACAGGCAAGTAGGGCCAATGGGAATAATATTGCATCTTGGCTGAAGTTAGAGGTTTACAACTGCCGATGGTGCGGGGGGTCGCGGGATGATGACGCGAGGGGTGGTTACACCTGACTTGGTCAGTCCGAGTACCGGGTAAAGAAGTGCGAACGCGAGAAACCGAGCAGCTTGTGCGTCTAGTCCCTTCTGATTGTGTTGAGACAGCAAAGCAGCACTCTTAGTCCTCCAGATGCACCTCTTGTCCCCTAGCCTGAGGTCTGTGAGTCGGGTGCTGGTTCATCGAATAGCGACTCAGCAGACGCAGACTTTTGTGCGCGTGAATGGGGATTTAGAGCAGCATCAACAGCTGCGTCACCTGCCTCTAATTCTTGCAATGCTGTTGAATCGCTCATCTCCATTTCTCCGACTGTTTTTGGCTCGTCGTTGATGATCGGTGTTTCCGAGCCATACGATTCTTCCCCGCTCGTAATGGATACGTTTCTGTTTTTCACCTCATGTCGACGACTGACAACAAACTCCTCCAGCACTCGAGAAAGCGACGTCCAATAATGCAACCTGTCTCGCAGACGTTCTCGCTGAGATGGGATGTCAGGTTCCCCGGGTTTAGGACGGGCGATGGTTTCGAGATCCAGAACGTTCTTAAGCGAATATTCTATCTTGCTGAAATTTCGGGTGGCGTCAGGTTGCAGTTGTAGCAAAAACATGACCATCTCTATCCTGCGCTCTGTATCAAGCTCATCTTTGGGACCTTGTTCCTCCCCACCCGTCATCACCCAGCCATGTACCCACTCGTCTCCATTGGGTTTATAAATCTCTGCAACATCGCCAAGGTGGTTTTTCCCGTTCATGACATCGATCAGGAACTGGAACCAGTATTTCTCTCGCACATCCGATGCTAGGCCTGACAATTCGAGTCTGAAATGCTGTATGATGCCGTACTTGCAACTCATCTTTATCCAGGCAACCGGCGAGTCTTGTCTGCTAATGCTACCTGTCATGTACTCGTGGAACCAGTTGTAATGATCCGTTGTGCCGTCGTGCTCAACTTTCATCTGGTACCAAGGTCGAAGCCAGCACTTGTGCTGATTTATATGTGGGTTCATTCGCCAGAGGATACAGGCGATATTGTTGAAGACGTCTAGAAGATAAAGCAACCGTGCTTCGTTATGCTGGAGATCTTGAGTTTTTCCGGCATAGTATAGGCATTCTTTTCGTCTGTGGAAGTATGTTGTGCGACTGATACGGTGCGGTCCAAGTGACATTGCATCATTTTGGCCGTAGCCTGGGAATATCCAAGGGTGATGGCTTGTCAACATTGAGATCGTCGCTTGGAAAGCCTCTAGCATCACGTCAAAACCGGCCGGCCATTCGCTGCATATATCGGTCCAGATTGATGCTGCGGTGATCCAATCCTTGACTGTACGATGAAGATAGCGGACACGGCTGACACGGGACGTTAGACCTGGGCGCAAAATAAAAAGGCGATCCTGGACTTCAAGGAGACCCATTGTGCTGCTGTTGAGCCGCCGAGTCATCATGTCGAATATTCCTGACATTTGTTCCTCGGTGTGGTCCCAAAGCTCTCGATGAAACAGATTGGTCAGTGAGCTTTTTTCATCCACGAGAAACATGGAATAGGGAGCCTGGTGGTACTCTATCCATGGGGCCTCCATCAACTGAAAATATCGAGACGCTTGTGCTCGGTATCTGGCATCAATGCTTTTTCTGATGTTATCGAAGAGTTGCTCCAAACCTTCCGGTAGGCCCTCAACCGTGTGGAAAAGATGGGGTATCTGCTCTCCAGCATCCAGTCGCTGTAGTAACATCCGGACGAATAACCTTAAACTTCCATAAAATTAATTTAATTGAGATTTTAAGTTAAATTATAATCCGCTTTTAGCTCTCGGAAATTAAATAATTATCTATAAGTCGCCTGGATTAATTTATAAAGTGGAAACCGTTAAAAAGAGTTTGATTAAAATAATATAAGGGCGAGGAATATAAGCCTTAACGCAAGAAATTAAAGGTTTGGTTAAAAAATAAATATAGAGAAAATAAACAGGAGGAATAAATCAGGTAATAACGGATTAAATATTAAAATTCAGTTTAATAAAAGTAATAGAATTTGAAGGAAAAACCCTTGTCTTTATATAAATAATAACAACATTAGCTCTCCTCACGGAGAGCCCCAGAGACAAATTGAATATATGTTCCAGCCATATTGAGGGCTTTGAGGACTGAACTCCTCGAAAACCTCGTGAAGGATTTCAACTGGAAGCTCGATGATTTTGAGACGAGGGGTCGTAGTTGGCGAATTGGAGCTACTAAGGGGTGAGTTGATAGGTACCCAGGGCGCTGAACATCTTGAGCGTGCCCCCGACAATCCCCTGATTCTCATGAAAGCCTGAATGCTAAAGTTGGTCGGCCTGTTGTCCGCCATCAGCAAAGTCTTGGTTCATTGTGTGTCGTCTTGTCTGATAACTAGAACTGGGAGCCTCGCTGGATATAGTCCTCGTCAGGCAGTAGGAAGAGCTATGATGTTTGTCTCTCTCTTTCAATGTTAGTTGCTCGGCCAACAACTCAGCTCATGGGGTGAAACCACCTCCCTAAGCCCCGGACAATAACCTCGACCAATGGAGATGTTTACAAAGAACTACCAACGCATCTTGTCCTTGGAGCGATGTAACGCTGCGACGCACCGGACGAACTAGGCGACCGCAACACCAATTTACGAAGGTAGGATGGATCATGGTCCCCTGGCTGATGACAGAGCTTTCGTTTAGTTGGGCAGGTTATGTAGCCTCTTGCTTGTTGCTTCTTGCTTGTTGCTTGTTGCTTCTTGCTTGTTGCTTGTTGCTTCTTGCTTGTTGCTTGTTGCTTCTTGCTGGTTGTATCGCTTCGAGATTGGTGATCGCTCGTTTAAATGGGAGCACTTTGTATGGATTCATGTCGGATAGAAGAGGCAAACATGTTGCCGTTTGGCTTCTGAACTTGACACTTGCAAAGTGCTCTTCAATGGCAGCGCATTGATGTTCTTGCCGGCCCGGCACGACCCGTACTCATCATTGTGAAGGCAAGAGTCATCCTTTGCCTCATGAACTCAGCCATTACGTAGGGCAGTTCAAGAAGCATTGGTTGGACTGCCAGCACTAGAAATGCGTAAATCCTTTTGTCTGTCGTTCTTGACCAACAACAATTTTCAAGCCAAGAGCTTTGCTTCAAGCAGAAAAGCAGAAGGCGAGATCAATGGTGGCGAAGATAGAGGTGTGGATATCTGGTGCCGCAACACGGACCACTGTCAAAGCGTCGGCGAAAAGGAAATTGTTTATCCACTGCTGCAGGCCCCCCACCAAAGGGTCCTGCCAGATCCGCAAACACAGAGATCCGTGTGGCCGGCAGCAATTCAGCAGTGGTAGGCACTGGTCTGGTAGTCCGAGCACATCGCTTATCACGAACCACGGCCGTGCGTTGAGGTTCTGAGTGGCTCGCGGATTTTCTCGAGGATGAGCTGATTCTCTGCACAGCACGCAGCAGTCAGGTGCCGGCCCACACCGCCAAGGATTCAATGGCTTGTTCAATATCCTAGCGCTGCAGCAGCACGGGCGTCCCTTTCCCGCAGTTCTGCAGAAATGAGAACGGCCGATTCGGCATTTCTGTCCCGTGGGTGAAACAGACGAGAAACAGCGGGCGCAATGAATAGAAAAGGAGGCGGAGAGGAGATTGCCCAACCTCTTCAAGCCGGTAACAATAGAAGTTTTGTCGAACCGACCCGGATTTCAGCCGAGGATGCGAAAGGCTGGTTGCTGTTGGATTTTGAAGCGACGAACGAGGTTGATTGGGGCTCAGACGCTGTGAGCAGGCCCAAGCGGGGTGGAACTGCGCAAAACTATCCTAACTGAGCTAGATGTGCGTGCGTGTGGAGTGTACAATGCTTAAAAGTTTGTTAGTTCGTAACCTGCGACTGGGATTTTATTAGGGATTGTTTGAGGGTAAGAATAGGGCTTCAAAACTATACATCTTAACAACTAAGCAAGCATTTTAAATACAGGAAAAAAGGAAACTTAGGCACTTTAATAAATCAGAGGCTTTTCATGGCGTTTTTCCCGATGTTTTTTTTTGGTTGTTGGTGAGTGAGAATAGCTCCTTTTCCTTTGCTGGAAGTTCCATGCTAACAAACTTTGTGCTCGGAGCCCCGATCAGATTAGCGAGAAAATCTGCTGACATTACCATCCATTGAAGAACATCCCGGATGCTCGCTTCTTCAAGCGTCCACCAACCCCACCCAAACCCTTCCAAGCGATCACGGCGGTCCCGGCCAGCAGAGAGGTTCAAATGGGACCAATATCCCGACGACTCGGGCCGGTGGGTCCTCTCTCAGCTTGTGTTTCTGACAGACACGACGAAACCTCGAAATGGACCAAGACGAGGAGGCATATCGTATCGATCAACGGCGACAGGATGAACTGGTCATCACCACGGTGGTCTTCACTTCGCTGTCAATCCTCGTCGTCGGCACCCGCACTTTTGTGCGTGCCTTCATGCTGAGGAAATTTGGCTACGATGACTGGGCCATGCTTGGGGCGCTGGTATGTTGCTGCCAATTCCTATTCCAAGTTGCTGGTCGTTGCGGCTAACCCGAACTCCTTACCAGCTGTTCGCTTGCGGATACTTGGCAGAGATCATCATTCTGAAGTATAATGGCACCGGCCACGCGATAACCACCTTGACAATCGACAACATGCTCATTATGATCAAGGCGACCTTGGCCATCCAGTGCACCTACTACGCCTGCGTAAACTTCATCAAGTTCTCCATCCTGTGCATGTACCTTCGTTTTGGTACGTGCCTCTCTGGCTCTTCAAATTCCCTGCCGTCCCATCTTTGCTAACAGGTCTCTCCTTGTCTCCAGCCGTGACAGGAACTCTTCGATACGCTTGCTTGGGCCTAATAGGCCTCCACGTTGTGTTTTTCATCATCTCTCTCGCCGTCACCCTCGCACAATGCCAACCTCTCGAAAAAATGTGGGATCTCACCGGCCTAGCGCCAGGGTCTTGCATTAACACTACCGCTTTTTTTTACTTCACATCGGGCTTCAATATCCTTACCGACATTCTCATCTTCGCACTCCCCATCAAGACGTTGATTGGTATCAACCGCCCGCGAAACGAAAAGTACGCCCTCGTCGGAGTCTTCTGCATCGGTGCCTTTGCCACCGTCATCGCCATCATCCGATTGCACACCATCGTCCTTTACACCACCGCCGCCGATCCCTTCCGCGAATCCATTCTTGTCAACCTGTGGTCTGTCTTGGAGGTCAATATCGGAATCATCTGTGCTTCCGCACCCGCCCTCAAGCCACTGTTCCACCCCCAGGCCCTCAGGAATGCGCGTTACGGTAGCAGTGGGCCGCCAAAGAGGACTGAATACCACTACCACTCGAGGGGGAAGAGTGGCACGGAGATCAAGAGTGATATCCAGGTCGAGCAGGAGTTCAGTGACCGGAGTATCAACATGGGCCCCATCCCCAGCAGCAGTGCTCGTGTGGTAGGAGGAAGGGATAATAACTCGGATCAGGACAGTGTGGATAAAATCTTGCAGGATAGGTACTAGTAACAGCCTCCTGGGATAGGAGTACGCTTAGGGAGGGAACTGGATTTCCATGCCATTTTCTTTGTTTCTTTTTCCGTATGGCTCCTGGAGGATATCTACCCAGGTGTAATAATATCACGAGTACAGAAAATAAAGACTATCGATTTCAGCATGATGCGAGCGCGTTCGATTACACTGTTCGCAGGAAGTCCCGCTTTCATGATGCTTTTAGGTCTGCCCACCATGTCTCGATAACCTACCGTCCAGTAGGCAGACTCGTTGTTTGCCTGGTTTACGTAGAAGTCCAGGCATCGCAGGCTCAATATCAACTATCACGTTAACCGTCGCGTTTGCCAGTCCTATATGAAGCTTGCTTTTGTACATGTACGTATGTTCAATTGCAGAGTGTGACTGTTGATCTTGAAATTGGATGGTTAGAATAGGAAGATTTCCACGAAAACAGTATTGTAAGCCTGCCTGCAAAGCTTTATGGACTGCATCAAGCAGAGCAGCCCACCTTTCTGCAAGCCACAGGTCACTAGGCTAAGCTGTCCTTAGTATTGCCGTATATTCCGCGAGTTTTCGAAGCCGTTTTTAGAAGTGACCTAGCCCATACAGGCGACCTAAGAACGGTGGAACCGTTATATCAAGGCAATAATCAGGCAATCATACTCTCATCGCTCAGTATGGAATACCACGCTACCGCCACCCCTCAGTCCGGTAAACATACAGTACCAGCGTGTCACTCCTATTACCCCTATCCGATTGATGCGTCTTTTGCATGAGGTTCTTCTCGATCAATTTGCCTTGCTCGCTGTTGACCGCCTGATGGCTGCGGTGCGATCCCAGTGCTAAAATTCTCAACCGTGTTCTCTGCATGTGTACAAGCATCTGAAACTCTTCACCTTCTCCCACAGGCTCAACCTTCAGTAGGTATTAGGTTGGACTAAGCCTGTATTGGTAAGGCACCAAGGTTAGGCTTGGCTTGGGCATAGACCTCCTCTGGTAGCTTGTACGCAGGTTAGAAGACGTGCCTAGCACCAGGTGCCTGCCCGGTAACTATCCTGCACCTCATATTGAATTGGGGCGGGGAAACCGTCCCTAAAACCCAAACCAACCAACCTACTACACATCTTCGTCCAAGTAAAGCCAGAATTGCAATACAGGT